>JAJSOF020000003.1:202990451-203242951 GCA_025594305.2 Periplaneta americana | reverse complement strand
AAATTGTTATTAAAACTAAATTCTTAAGTGATACAAAGTGAGTATCCGAGATGTATAATTATTCTAGCTATGGCGTCTCCAGGGTACTGCAATTCAAAGGAAATTCCCTCCTCATACATCCCTACTCCTGCCTAAACCATTTACATTAACAGGCATCACATCTTCAAATATTGTGACAGCTTATACAAAATGAGTAAACAGCTGAAAATTTCCGGTATCGGTACCCTCAAAAATGTTACAGCCCAACTGATGTAGTCTAGACTTGCCTTGCTGTATCTGCTGTGCTGATAGCGAGACCAGTCCAAGGATCATCTGACATTTGTCTTACCCAAGCAGGATTCGAACCCTCGCCTGCTCACGTGACTCAGTGCAAATTATCTGCGTTGCAAGTCCGTTGTTCTACACAACAAACAATCTGCATAAGAAAAGCTGCATACATACGTCTGCATGCTACACAGTCATTTGCTATTCACTGCGGTCCTCCGGTTTCTACATTTTTGTTGCCAAGCGTTTATTTCTTAGCCTTCAGCTCGTATTTATTTGTAATATGATGCAGTGCAAGGCAAGGCAGGCCTGATTACGAACAATATGGAAAATCCATTAGCTATTTCTTCATACAACCTGCCGTCCTCATCTTGTTCTAGGGCCACGAGATGGGATGGTTTGCGGGGTGAGGCTTCGTTACTCCTTGGATGACATCAGGAGTATTTTCCAAAAGAAAAACTTTTCAAATCTGTGCAAGAAAGATCATGGCGACCTGACAGAGGCTAACTACTCCACACAACCCACAGTGATTAACTGGGTTAAAAATAACCCAAGCTAATAGCAGAACGAGCAGAAATTATAACAAACTCGAAACTGTAAGCGAAAAAATTATCCTATTACCACATTATTATGTACAATGTATAGACCCTGTTGGTCGTTAGAGCTTGAACTGGCATCTTGCGGCTGTACCAACGAACTACTCAAGTGATGATATGTATTACCTCATTCCTCATTACCAGTAAATCACTGCTGGCATGCACAGACTTGGGGATTTCTTAAATAAGACATTGCTTCTATGCACGAACTAAATAACGTACACTTATACAAAACATCACGCATTACTGCAGGAATGTCTAAAATAAGGTGCAGAGTATGACGACACTATTTGTTAGAGTAAGTGACTGTGTGACCAGCTTTACTAAATAGCAGCCAATTTCAAGTATGTTTTATGTTAGTTCCAGTATGTCATACCGCCTCAATTCGACCAATGATTATATTATTAGTAATACGTTCCAGTAATTGTCTAGTGCGGCTCCAGTGGGTGTATGTAGCACAATCGTACAATTTACCAGACTTGACATGTGTGACGTAGAACAATTAGTCCATCAATCTGTTGGTCAGCTGCACATGAGCACGCTTTTCACCACGAGATAGCCCTGCATGTGTCCTTGTCTTGGGGGAAACTAAATTTTGTTCCCGAAGGATGTAACAAAATAGAAAAACTGTGCAATGAAAACTGCTCAAGACTACAGCGCATAACTCACAGTCGTGTCTGCATATGCGGGCGTCCAGATGGTTGGGTGGATCATTTCCTGCAGCACCAGCGGCCGGGCGATCACGGGGATGTACTTGAACACTTGCTCCTTCACTTCGTTCATTGAGTGAATGTGGACGTAGTACCCTGCAACAGTGTACGCAGTGGCAGCAATCTTCCTCTACATTCTTTTTAAATAAGGCCCATTTCAACAAGTCAGAGAAACAGCCATGAAAAATTAAGTTATTATTTTCAATTAGTTCTTATAAGTTTTACATAAATACTTTAAATTCTATAGTTTATTAAATATATGGTAACATGTAAATTTCATGATTCAATAAACATTTCTCCATTTCTCTTTAATTCAGACAAGTAATATGTTAAATATTTATGTAAATATAGATCATCTTTCTCACCTCCATGGTTACCGGTATAGACATCGTGTACACAGAATACCTTCTTTTACAAAAGTTTGATGTGCGTTCCATTTATATGAAATCGTTGGCATTTACAAACATTACAGAGAGTCGAATAACGAGCCAGATATTGCTGTGTACTGCTTTTCAAAATTCGACATAGACTTAAAGTATCGGTACCAGACAAATTTAGAATAAAACAACAAATATAAAGGAGATATTGTCATTTCTGTACACTTTCAGTGAATATTAAAACTATCTTTTGTTGGTAAATGCAAGAGCAACTACAGAAGTCAACTACAATACTTCGATTGCTGAAACTTACCAAACATGCTCTGTTGTCTCCAGAGAAACGAAAGATCGTGAAAATGACAGAGAATATAAAATGGAGGCCCTCATACAGGTATTATACTGGACTCAACACGTAAGCTTTCTCTCTGGAAAACTGTGCAAATTATGTTATGCTTTTAGAATTCTTACGAAAAGCATATCTCTTCCAACCTTGAAAATAGTCTACTATGCCCATCTACATTCTATTCTTTCATATGGTGTAATGCTTTGGGGCATGTATAATATAATATAATATAATGTAATATAATATAATATGTAATATTATATAATATAATTTGCTATTTGCCTCTGAATACTATGAAAATATTTAAACTTCAAAAGAAAATAATAAAAATAATAAAACAAGTTCCTATATGCACATTAAGCAAAGAAATTTTTCAAGAATTAAATATTTTACCACTCCCCTGCATCTACATCCTAGAAACTGTTTGCTTTATACATAAGAATCTTAACTATTTTAAAAGGAACTCTGAAACTCACAACCATAACACAAGAACTCCCAACAATTTGCATATAAACTGTCATACTACTACCAAAAGTCTCAACATTTATTTCTCATACAGGCATCTTATATAACAAGATACCTGGGGATATTAAACATTTAAATTATGAAGGTTTCAAAACCAGGGTGAAAACTATTCTGCTCCAGTCCATGCCGTTCAAAACCACTGATTTCTTGCATTAAAGCTATAAAGCAAAATACCTACCTTCATTTTTTCTCCAAACAATATTAATAATAATGTAGGACTATCTTGTTTTTACCTAATCTCTCTTAATTAATTTATTTAATGTCTTGTAAACAGAAACTGTATTATATATATTGTTATTTATTGTGTATTTTGGTAGTTTTACTATTCTTTGGAAAACTTAAGAGTGTTAAAATTAAATTCATACTAGAAATCTTATTTGTGTGTGTATGTGTGTGTCTGTGTGTGTATTTGTGCGTTTGTATCTAATGACGAACCTATAATCTGTAATAGATTGTACAGGGAATGAATAAATACAATACAATACAATTTTATTAATGGAAGAAATAAATATTTCTTTACGTATTCAAAAACTGAGAGTCCTCGACTTGGAGCCATTCATATTTTCACTTACGACAAAGCCTCCACAACGCATTCCAGGCGTGAAGTTCCCTCACCAGCTGCACGTGCGTCGCTTCTCTGAAGTTTGTTTCGCAACTGAGCGGCCTACACGAAACCCTGCTGAACATTTGACAGTCGTGCTTCAGAGGTTTTCCTTATTATTCCATTAAGTATTTCTGCATATATTTTGTATCCAGTACTGAGGACACTTATACCTCTGTAGGTTACTCCACTGTTTGTTAAAAATTCACACTACTTCGGCTTCATACCAGAAATTGGAATATGAGGGAAGACATTTACAATTTGAAAAAGAAAAGGCAGTGTGACTGTGCAATGGTAAATCTGTAAGATTGGCAACACAGCAGTGACGCTGTACACCATTATAAAGGCCAATGACGTATTATGATGCCCAGAACCTGACTAGCAACAACAAAAGACAGTCAGCATCCTGCCTATCTGTGTATTCCTCCGTCTGCTCTACTACGAACTAGAGGCTTGTGGCACAAAAGAAGGCTGTCAGCACAGCACCTCGTCGATACGGGTGCAAATGGTGAATTTTATAATATGCATACATTTATTGTCTGATGGATGAGGCATGGAATGGGTTCCCTTCCTAATTGCCACAGTTTTCAAAGGGAAAGTAACAGGTTTGACCGTGCATAAACGTCCATTCCTTGTCACTATGTTGATCTGGACACACGTCATTGGATTCCTGCCACGTCAGCTTGGAAGTGTCCAAATAATGGGTTGAAGATGAACCCTGACACAGAAAGATAAATCCACAGCTGCAATAATTGCACTATATGATCTCTGAAAAAAATAGTGTTAATAATTCAGTAAATAATTAAATAGCAAGAGATAAAGAAAGAAATCTAACATAGTGAATCTCTATGGGAAACGAACAAGTTGGATTGGTAGATAGTAGCAAAAATGGTAAAAATCAAAACTACACTCAACGAGACACAGAATACAAAAATGTATCTTACGAAAAGAATAAGAACGAAAAAAATGTGAGGGAACTCTGTTTCAAAAAAAAAAAAGATAGAACACAAACAATACTACAAAAACAATGAAAACATTATAGAGAAAAAGAACAGTCAGTTATTGTGGAACACTTGCCTCTGTTGAGACAGGCCATCCACTGGATTTCGCGCACTTTGGTCACTTCCTGTCCGATGAGGAAGGTGAACACGCGCACGGGAATGTACGTGTTGTTGTCCTGCCAGTTCCAGGCCTCGAACACCTCGGTGTGGTTGCCCGACACGCCGTCCGTCACCAGCATGATGGCCTGGTTGCACTGCACGCCCTCGCTCGAGTTGCTGCAGCCCCGCAGTTCCCGGTACTGCACACAATCAACGATGCTTTACTGCTGCATCATTATTAATAGGAACAAGTCTTCGCATGTTTTCCTTGGAACATAGGTACGTCCGCCCCAGATATTACTCGCATTGTGACCGCATTCCTTTCAGCAGCCAGCCCTTATTATTGCATTCTCTTCTTCCATTAACCTCAGTAAGTAATCCGCAGCAGACATAATAATGATCGCAATGCTAGTGTTCAATATAGCTTCGAGTCTGTTTAGTTTCGATGCAGGCACCATCAGAGAAGTAAACATGGCTGTCTCCATGTTCCTACATGGGAGCAGGATCTGAACCATTGCTACTCAAGTACTTTCAGATTACAGTTTTCAAGTTGGTGCTGGTTACCTATACAATGTGCTATCATGGCAGTTCAAGGAACTACAGCCACTGCTTACATTGTAAGCCAACCAAAAAAATATTATGGAACACTGTATTTCATTGTAGTTTCAGTATATATATATAAGAAAGTCACTAAATACAAAACAAATGAATACTACTCGTACTGCTCTCACAATGAATCTGTACCATTATTTCAATTCACAATCAAGACTGAGAAATGTAATAAATTACTCGCAAAGAATAAACAAAAATTCTGAAACCTTGCTTTAGTAAAACATGAACTGAAACAATCGGAAAGAACTGGTACGTACAATAAGTATGATGATAATAGTTGCACTACTTGAAGCAAATACTGTCTCCAAAACTGTACCGATAAATATGAAGGTGAACAAGTTCAACATGCAGTTTCATTCTGTAAAATTTATGATAAACGTAAAAATTTTCCTCAATTTGTCCTATTACATTTATTACATCATCATCCAATTTCAGAGTATCGATATTCCACCAATTGTTTACAATGTCATTCAGTAACTACGGTACCTGATACGTAGGCTACGTTAAAAATAGCGATCTAACTTTAAGAACTGTAATGCTTCTCTGTCCGAAACACAACTTTCTGCTGTGAAACCCAAGCAGAGACAACACAGCAGAGTGCAAACACCTTGTCTACTTCTTCACCAATCAAATTTTTGTAATTCATTTGCTGAAGTGAAAAAACTAATGTCAAAATATAATTTCCAAGTTCTGTAAAGCCAGTTATGGGGATAGGATGGTATTTTTGGTGAAAAAGGAGTAAATTTTCAATTTTTTTTTCTTTAAAATGCTCTGTAATATTTTTGAACTTCCTGCGTTATGGATTTTAAATCACTCAACCCCTTTTATTGTTGTTTCCAGTAAATTGAATTTTCAAAAATTTTTTTCTTTAAAATACTCTTTGATATGTCTGGAATGCATTGCATAACATTTCGTGGGTATTTGTGCCCTTACCGGATGTTGAGACGCCATTTTTAAACTTCCTGCGCTATGGATTTTTAAATCGCTCACCCTTTTGTCGGTTTACGGTAACTTCATTTTTGCTAATTGCCAGACAAAAATGGATATAATTTCTGAACTATTAAAGATACATGCATGAAATTTGGAACACACATTCTTTAGACTATTAGGAAACTTTTCTCTGTAACATAATTTTCTTAATTGACTTCATTTTAAAACTACGTCCGTTTGTTTACAGGAAAGGAATTAAGAAAAGTGTTATTAAATTTTAATTTTTTATTTTACAAACGTATGGACTAATATCAAAATTCTGTTACAGACAGTTTGTAGAACATGCTTTTGTATGTACATTGCAAAAACGGGATGAAGCTACCTTTAAAAATGGTTTAGATATATCGATTTTAATAAAATTCTGCATTGACATATTTTTTCAAATCTTGGCCCCCAAATATTTTTTTTTTTTTTAATGTTTATTTTTGGTTGAATTTCTACAGGTATGAGCTCTCTACATAAAAAAAATTATATTTTACACCAAATAGGAAAAAGTTTTAAAATACCGTCCTCTCCCATTAATAGATCAATCAATCAATCAATCAATCCATAAAGGACTAACCCCCTCCACCTACAGAAACTACTTGACCTTGCTCACTAGACGAGTAAACTGCCTGGCCGCATTCTACAGAGAATGAACCAACTTCGCCTTCACAGTGTTCTGTTGGCATTTTATTGTTTACAGCAGCAGTCATCAAAACACTGCACACTCGGGCTAGCATCTCTTACCCGTGGACAAGACACAGCCCAGCATGCAATCGTCGCTGCTGGCGGGTATGCTGTCTCTCTATCCCTTGTGCACGACGGAGCAGAGTTCCTTACCCTCCATGCACTCTACCCATTTCACCACTGGTTTACAGCATTTGACAACTCAGTACCGGTGTCTTAGCCTACTTGAAAGCTGAAAGTTATTTGCTGACAAATTATTCACGTCGTTTAACAGAATACTCCCTCCTATTTCAGTGCAATGAATAATTGTGAATACAGATCTAGGCTTTATGTCAGTTTGGGTACCTACATGAGCTAATACAAAATTGCAATGATTTTATCCTTATGGAGCTAAGCATTGCCTTTGTTTTTTATATATGGGGAATATTGTCGATTATTACAATTTAAATATTTGAGTAGTTTAATATCAAAGACGGACATCTGTCGTCTCCATAGTTTTGATCTAGACGCACTTTTCTGTTTCACAGTGTTCTTTGTAATATTTTAACACAATTTATTTTTATAGATGTAGTGTTAGAGTTTGCATATAATTCACCATAACTGAAAAGAGCACGAAAAAATGTATAAGAATCCACATTATCTGAATTTCGATCTGAAGGTCAGATGTCCGCCTTTGATATTAAGCTACTCATTTATATTCTATGGCTACTTCGCATTAATAATAATAATAATAATAATAATAATAATAATAATAATAATAATAATAATAATAATGTGTTTTGTTGTGCTTTTCCTGTTTTCTATTTCCATAAACATTTCCTATATATATATATATATCCCTCCCCCTCCCCCTCCCCCATCCCTCTCACTCCCTCCCCTCCTCCCCCTCTCCCTCTCTCACTCTCTCTCTCCCCCTCCCCCCCCTCCCCCTCTCTCCCCCCTCCCCCTCTCCGTCTCTCTCTCTCCCTCCCTCTCCCTCTCTCTCTCATCGGCCAGAGAGGGTGAAGGCTTCTATAAGCGCCCCCTCACTTGTTGAAGCAGAAACAACTTGGTTTGAGGGTGGGACTGCAGAGTGCTGCCATTTGGCGGGAGGAAGTGCAGCTGGCCATTGCAAGACAAATGGCAAGGGCTGCCTAACCTCCCTCTCAAGTAAAGGGGCGGGAGTTTGATATTGCTGGCCACTCCATGCTTCAACCAAATGAAGTTTGCAAAATTTGAGTTAGATCCGCAAGAAGCACAAATGAAAGGAACACAACAGTGATGTACCTTATTGACAGTCATTACCGTTTCAATAGTGTCTCTTGAACACTGACACTGAAAGTTTTGTAAATTGAAAATTAATACCTTAAGTGCCATTTTAAAGTAAATTGAAAATTAATACCTTAGAGTGCCACTTTAAAGTAAATTGAAAATTAATACCTTAAGTGCCACTTTAAAGTAAATTGAAAATTAATACCTTAAGTGCCACTTTAAAGTAAATTGAAAATTAATACCTTAAGTGCCACTTTAAAGTAAATTGAAAATTAATACCTTAAGTGCCACTTTAAAGTAAATTGAAAATTAATACCTTAAGTGCCACTTTAAAGTAAATTGAAAATTAATACCTTAAGTGCCACTTTAAAGTAAATTGAAAATTAATACCTTAAGTGCCATTTTAAAGTAAATTGAAAATTAATACCTTAAGTGCCATTTTAAAGTAAAAATCTTCGATCTAGAATAATCATCTTCTCGAAGTGCACTAGTTTGTACTTACATGCACATTTACATAAGATCTCTCTGAAATCAGTTCTCAACTTACTCTCTCTAGTAGCTGGAAAGCTTTATTGAAAGCATAAGTCAGATTGGCGTATCCCTCCGGCTTTATGTTCTCCACAGCATCTTTTAATGTATTAACATTCTCCAATGTGGCCTGCAGAATAAACAAACCAGTAATATATTAGCATTGATTTCAACATTCCATTATTCCTTCAAAACTTAGAGAAATCCTAGCTGCTATTAGTAAATGTAATACTAAAATAACTATTGGTACAGATTTAAATATCGATCTCAGTGTCAAGTAATAAGGCAGGAGGATATTTCTCAAACTTGCTTAGGCCCTATAATTTGTAGGCTGTCCCACTAGTCTTAGCCCAACTAGATATGAAGCAAGTCTTGATTACTTTTTACGGCTATCCCACAAATGTACTGTCAAGTATCCCCCTGCACAAAGGTGCCTGGAAAGAAATAAAAAATAGGTTGTAGCCGCCAAATTACTCTTCAAGGATCGACCAATCACATAAATTGAGGAAAAGAGGACAGAGGACAGACACTGGAAAATTTTCTTTCTGAATTGTTCTATCAGGGACTGCAGACTTACCAAAGGCTTTATCAATAACCAAAAAGTATTTAAAATTGGCCTAAGGACTTTACTAATAGACGGTAATACCGTATATTATGCACACTATTTTGTTGTTTTACAAGCACCGTATAGTGAGTAAGTAACATAGTGAATCTTCAGTGATTTATTTTGGTATAAATCTTGATTACACAACTTTTAACACTATATCACTTTGGAAAACGTATTATGTGTCTTTCTCATGTTAAATTTACTGTATATTACCTCATTAACATGTTTCAGCCTGTTATCGGCCATCTTCAGAACTGGTTGTTGCTGGTCTTGGCACCATTTGTTTGTTTTTCCCAGGAAACACAAATGTCCAATTAACTGGCAAAATCAATTATCTGGCACTGACTTTGTCCCATAATTACTGGATACAAAAGATTCCATGTATGTATGTATTACTGTCCGTTACTCAGGAGAAGACGAGCGGAAAGAATGTGACCTTCTTGACTATCGCTGCTGATTATTATAAACATCGCTCAGATAAGCATCCCAGTAGCCGGGTTATTACTGTGCAGGAAACATGAGTAACAATGCGTATGGAAATTAAAGCTGGGTTGAACAGAAGGAGACCTAATGTTTCCGCTTACTACAGTACAAATATTGCACGTGTTGTCGTACGTTATCTGTTCGCATCCCTTCCTCCTCAGTCCGCTCTCGTCTTCTCCTGAGTCACCGACAGTAAGTAGGGTGGATGTGAAATAACCTTGTGGATTGAAAGGGGCGATGGGTACACGTAAATGAATAGAAAACCTGTATTACGTTTTGTGATTAAATGCACGGTTAATTAGAAAATTAAGTTTGAAGTTTCAGCAGACTGGCAACACAGTCGCTAACACACTATTAGTGATACAGATGTAAGAGGTCAACGAATTCGGTGTGTCCCAGTACGTCTCTGCCAAGACATGTCACATGCTCACCTCGTGCAATGGCTTGAATTTAGAGGTTTTTAAAATCAAATATACATGAAAACCATACACGCTAATATTGAAATACGCCAGAGGAATAAATATAATTATTCTTTATTAGATTTATTATCAATATGAACAAAACTCACGAACCTACTGGCAATAGGTACCGAATACGAGATTGTTAAAAATTTGGTGAAAAAAAAAAAAAACTTTTTTCTGAAAGACTATGAACTTTCCACCAATACAATATTATAGTTTTTTGTTGCATACAACATGAACTATTCACTCTGAAAATCTGCAAGACTATTTAACTTCCATTTTGAATCTTGCGTACACTACTTTTAACACTTGAATATAATTAATTGATTAACTAGTGGACTTACTCGTGTTAATTATGTAAGATTTGTGCGGCTTACAGCTTCAGCTTCATACCCATGAGCCAACAACACTACAATGAAGAAGTGAACACAATCAAATACATAGCACAAGAAAACGGATACAATCCAAACATAATAGACAACATCATAAGAAAGACAAAACAAAAACTTAACAAACACAAAAACACGCAAAACAAAACACAAATACATGAACACAAGAAATACATCACACTAACATATGAAAACAAAAGCACACATAAGATCGCATCTTCATTCAGAAAGCAGAAATACAACATAACATACAGAACAGAAAACACACTACAAAGACATCTCAACACACAAAAAACACAAACAAATAAATACGACCACACAGGTGTATACAAACTCACATGTAATAGTTGCGATAAGTTCTACATAGGACAGACACATTAAAGAACACATTAAAGCAATTACCAGAGGACACAATACATCTACATACGCCGATCACATAACCAATGCTAAACATACATACAATAACATAAATGCGGACATGGAAATCCTACACATACAGCCCAAGAACCAAAAACTCAACACACAA
The DNA here is from genome assembly GCA_025594305.2 of Periplaneta americana. NCBI lineage: Eukaryota > Metazoa > Arthropoda > Insecta > Blattodea > Blattidae > Periplaneta > Periplaneta americana. Next base: position 203,231,919 of record JAJSOF020000003.1, on the reverse strand, counting down.
GAACAATACGAAATATACAAACACACTAAAACACACCCCGATCAAATTCTCAACACACAGATCAATTTCAGTACACACACACTATTTGACTCCACTCTTCAACACCTTTCAACAATCAAACACACCCACATAACAGGCAGAGAAGTTCGAGATGACGCCGTGATCTAGTAGGCTCTGAGGATGGTGCGTGAAGCACTGAAACAGCTGTAAGCCGCACAAATCTTACATAATTAACACGAGTAAGTCCACCAGTTAATCAATTAATTATATTTAACTTCCATTCTTTATATATCGCATTTTTGTTGATCAACTCTCAACGAAACATCACCAATATTACAACACAAACTTAATAACACAATGACAGGAAAACAAATTAGTGATCACTAGCTCTCCATTTTTAGGCTGTAAAAACGTGATTTTAGACTACATGCTTTACTACAAAATTAAAAAAGGTGTCTCGTGGACTGGAAAACAAGAACATTATCATACTACTGGAACATTTTGGTCCCACCTGCACGAGCATGTCCTTGAAGCACGGCACAGCCTCGTCGGTCTTCTCTGAGTAGTTGAACACGTTGACGAAGTCATTGTTGTTGAGTGTGTCCAGGATGTTGCTGACAGTCAGTCTGGCTATGGTGTTCCGGTAACCTGTCATGGAGCCAGAGTTGTCCATCAGGATCACCAAGTCCTTGGTACAGGTCGCTGCCTGGATGTACCAGTACCGGTTGCGGCAGTCGAAGAGGTCAGGGTCTCCTCTCCACTTCATAGCTGTAACACAAGATATCCTACTCAAACCTAGTCACCTGCTACTAACCCAAATAAAAGACAAATCTTCAACTGTCTACCTCCCACTTAAAAGACATTGTCTTATAAACATGAAGAGTTGGACTCCTCACAAGCAGATTGTGTAGTTCAGATGAATTGTCCACGAAAATCGGTGCCATAGCTATTCAAAATTGATAGAAATACTAAAAGTTATGAATAATGAAGTTATTTCACATGCCTCGCTGGTAATCTGTAAATTCTATTATGAACAGCAAGAAAGAGGAAGTAGATACCTTAAATAATCCTTTTACAAAGATTCCGACCTTGGCCTGCAAGACTGACGTCACAGTTTGCTCCACTCCCAAGTTTGAACGGTGCAAGCATGGCCACAAGACTGGATACATCTCTCTTGTCCCCATACCCTACAATGACGCGAGGGTTGAAGGGAAGGGATGAGTTACGTGTTCCGGCTTGTGAGAACGTCTGCCACAATTGGAGCACAGTTTTGCACCCATCTCCCGCCCTTAAACTTGTCCGTCCGAATCCAAGCCCATACATGTGTCTCGTCCATCAAGTGTTTGTGTGGGACTAGCATCAATGTCCTTGTCTCATATCGCCTTGACCACAAAGTGTGGCAGAGAATCTCCCCTCTCAGGGCTGTCACATTCATAAAGCTTAAGAAAATTCTAGAAATACCAAGTGAAAAGGAAAACTTGCTGTCTCGATATAATCCACTTAATAACTTCAAAGTAGATTGCTGCCTTGATCTTGATGAAGTCTTCAACAAAAAAGATATAAATCCAGAAACAGCAAAAGCCATTGCCCTACAAACAATTAACAGAAAATACCCACAAAAGGACTGGTTGTATATTTACACTGATGGATCAAATTGAAGGAGCTGGAGCAGGAGCTACTTGCCAATACTTTTCTCTTTATAAAAATGTTGGCAAGTACACAACAAATTTTGATGGCGAATTTGAAGCCATTTATACATCACTTCAAAATGTATTTGTTTGGCTAAACCAGTGCAAAAACATAGTCATCCTGTCTGACTCCAAAGCTGCAATCCAGTCCATCAGCTCAACTACATCCCCTAAAATGGAAAAAGTAAAAGAAATTCATTGCATGGTAAAACAAATTCAAATGCTAAATAAAAAAGTGGTCTTCCAATGGATCCCGGCCCACTGCGGACTGAAAGGTAACGAGAAAGCAGATATGTTAGCAAAGAAAGGAACTTATATCAACTTAAAAACAAATTTCAAGTTCCCATATGAATCAATAAAGCGAGTCATAAAAAGAATAAGTTACAGCGAACAGGCAAAACATCAAAATTCAAAATGGAAAGAATCATTCAAAGATCCAAAACTAATTCCTGATCTACCTCGAAAATCTGCCGTAGCCATGTTTAGATTGATTACTGGTCATGAATGCCTCCATCGTATTGGAGTACTGAATTCACCTAAATGCTTACTGTGCACCAGAGAAGAGGACATGGAGATGGAGCACCTGGCTAATTGTGAAACTCTTAGGACATTTGTGGACCTTCCATCAAAATATTGGGAAGCAAGAAGGATGATGACTTCATTGTTAAATCCAGAGCATTAGACACACACACACACACACACACACACACACACACACATTCATTAACATTGTTCATAAAGAAAATAAAACATGTATTAATTATGAAATAAAAATTTTGAAAAGATGACAGTTCTAATCTGCATCCTAATCATTCGATGAAGAGTCAGTAAATTTCGACGTCCATTCTCGCATCCTCAATCCGAGAAAATGTTCTTCGCTGTAGTAAGCCTAACAGCTGTTGCATATGAAATTAACTTTTTATGGATATTACTTTATATTTTCCAGAATAATACAATTTTGAACAAGACACGCAGAAACTTTTCCGCACTGTGTACCATAAGATAACACTATTTAAAAATCATGCACTTCTTTCAATTTACCTCATTTCTTCTCTTTGTCGGAGTCCTCTACAAAGAAGAAATGGGTAGGATTTGGGCTGTGAATATCAAGGACTGGACTTTTCCACACTCAAATTGAACGAATAGAAATACAAACAGCTACAGCATGACTTGCAGCCTAGCAGTCCGTATCAGGTGACCTGTTTCTCATTCTTTAGAGATAGTCAAAACTACGATTGTGAGTGACCTTCGTCAGCGTTTGTCACGAACTGATATGTACTGAAGTCATGGTCACCATTGTATTGTTTTATTTTTCTGATTTCAGTAGTGATAAACAGGCTATTGCTAAATAACCTATTTTTCTACAGTGATAACAATAGTCTATTTCCATTCACAATTCCTGTGAGCTTGAACATCTATGTAATTTGTTTTGTAGCATTTACTTCATTTCTATTATTGCTACAATGATTCTGATGACGAATTTCAGCAGCATTATGATCTGCAGCTTCCCAAGCAATTGTCGTCTCTGATATTGCTATACCTAACGTTAAAGTCTTTATTGCTGAAAGACTTTTCTGTAATGTTTCACCTCTCACACCTAGACTAATCTATCTCTACTGTTAAATGCTCATAAAATGTACAATCTTTAATTAACCTTTATAACATAGACATGAATGCTAAAATTGACTCACCATTTTTTTCTTGTACGGAGGAGGGACCCGAAGGCTTACACTGCAGTCTGAGGCTTATTGCTGTAGCAGCGACATTTAAAATTTGAATGTCTTCTTCTTCTGCCTTTTCAAGGATTGGGGTTTATCCCGTTCCGCGTCAAAGACATTTATTCTTGAAACTGGTTTTTCCATCTAGTTCTCGGCCGTCCTATATCCCGTCTTCCATTTGGTTGATAAAAGAAAGCTTGCTGAAGTAGTCTGTCAGGGGACCTTCGGTCGACATGCTCTTGCCAGTTCTTTTGGTACTGAATTGCCTCTTGCACCATACTACTTCTCACACCCAGTGCTGCTCTTATGTCTGCACGTCTCACTCTGTCTCTTAGCGCTACTCCTAGTAGTCGTCTCATAAATCTCATTTCTGAGTTTTCAATTTTATGTTTGTCTTTTTTCCTCATTATCCAGGTTTCACTAATGTAAAGCAGCATCGGTTTCGATACTGTATTATACAACCTGAGTTTGGCCTCCTTCCTCATTGAATTTCCTAAATATCTGTGTTTTATTTTATTGGGTTATTTTACGACGCTGTATCAACATCTAGGTTATTTAGCGTCTGAATGAAATGAAGGTGATAATGCCGGTGAAATGAGTCCGGGGTCCAGCACCGAAAGTTACTCAGCATTTGCTCGTATTGGGTTGTGGGAAAACCCCGGAAAAGACCTCAATCAGGTAACTTACCCCGACCGGGATTCGAACCCGGGCCACCTGGTTTCGCGGCCAGGCGCGCTGACCGTTACTCCACAGGTGTGGACAAATATCTGTTAATACGTTCATTTATTGATTTATATTTTATTACATTGTTGTCTAGATCTTGGTTCAAATTATATATTGATAGGTCGCATCCCAGGTATTTAAAATTATTCACCTGTTCTATTAACTGATCTTTTATAAAGATTTTAGCTCTTCTGTTGTATTTTCCTTCGATAGCCATTACTTTGATTTTATTGATAGATATTTTCGTATTAAAGGTTTCCAAAACTTTATTTAGTTTTGTTACATTCTCTTGCAGATCATTTTCAGATTCCACGAACAAAACCTGGTCGTCAGCAAATAGTAAGATATTTATTGATTCATTTATATATATAATCGAACAATATTGGGGATAGGCCAAGCTCTGTCTGAGACTTTGTTGATTAAGTTTAGAAGGAGACCCTTTGTTTATCATTATCTGGGTGTTATCGTATAATGATTTGATCAGATTGTAAGGGACGTCATAATACTGTAGTATTTCCATGGTTTCTGTCTATTGAATGTAATCTTCAAATAATAATTATTATGTGTAACAGGTATATACACTAAATAAAGTACCGGTAAATAACGATAAATATATTTTCTGTTCAGAAAAATTCAGGGGATGCGACACATTACCCTTATCCATGCACGCTACAAGGCATTACCATGCCAATCCATGAACTTCAACACGTCACATCACGAACTGAGAAGGAGAACGAAGTAACTTCTCTGGTTCCTAGATCTGACAGCAATTCACCTGGGTAACTGCGCAACAGGCCGTACGAGCTGCCGAAGTACTGGAACGACAGACCAGGGTCGCTGTAGTAGTTGTGGATGAACACGTCGTCCAGCACCTCCGACCACTTGATAATGTCCAGCACAGGCTCGGCTGAAACGTGTGAATCACGAATTAAAACAGACGCAGTTTTTAGAGCTTCATTCCATATGTAAATACAGCAGACATTTCACGTCTTTTGAACTGCTTGCATTTCACTGAAAACTAAGCATAATTCTAATATGGCATATTTATTTTTATTTGGTTCTTTTACGACGCTGTATCAACATCTAAGGTTATTTAGCGTCTGAATGAAATGAAGGTGATAATGCCGATGAAATGAGTCCGGGGTCCAGCACCGATAGTTACCCAGCATTTTCTCGTATTGAGTTGAGGGAAAACCCGGAAAAAACCTCAACTAGGTAACTTTCCCCGACTGGGATTCGAATCTGGGCCACCTGACTTCGCGGTCAGACGCACTAACCATTACTCTACAGGTGTGGACTAGCATATTTAGCTTGGCTTCCTTCCATATAAGTCAGTGGCGGCTCCTGCGTATTTCTTAAGAGGAGGAAAGAAGTTAACAGCACTAAATGACACCTTCTTGAATGAAACATGCTACAAATTAGCCTACATGCATACATGTAAGACCAGGTAGTGTTGGGGTTGGCTTCCCTTCTGTATAGCAATAATCTGTTCTTGTAAACTGAGTTTCCTAAATTGTCCAAAATATAATATGTTTTTACTTCCATTCATTGTTGAATAATTGCACAAATTAATAATTACAAGGAAATTCACAACCTCGCAGCATTTTTCGAGCACACTACAGCATCACACGTGTTGGACGAGGCTATAGCTACTAACACGTAATCGAACCGTTTTACGGAAATGGGAATGGGAAATAATCTGAAGAAAGCGAGAACACTGCACCCACCCACGTGGTCGTGTTGCCACAAGTTCAACATCACATGCTTTTGAAGAATGCCAGTTCTTGTAAAGTTATAGTACCATTATTGTTCAAAGCTGTCGGTGGCCGATTAATGTTTTATGTTAAAAATAATGCAGTTTGGAGTACCTACTTTCAATTGCAAATATATTTGTACAAAACTGACAACTTGGCTGTTTCCCTGTCTAGTATACAATGAATGGAAGTGAATTTCAGGGGCTGCGATACTAACATAAAACTACTTCCACTTTGTTTTATATAAACCCGACTTTAAATTTCAAATATCGAAGTTTCAAACCATGAATAGTAGCCTATATAAAGTGCAATGAATAATATTTTTTATTTATAATTTTTAAAAAAAGTTTACATGGTGTCTTTCATAGCGTTGCGTTAAAACTGTTTTTGTTGTGTCTCCTCCTAGATGTGTTATAGCCTGGTTGAATGTACCATCGTTAGGTGGCAGCGGTAGCGAGCTTGCTGCACGACCAGTCGGTTTCTATTTCCCGCCCATGCGCTGATTCAGAGGAGGATCTCCTCCCTAACCGTTCATTTACTTGCTTCAAAACTCTGCTTCTTTCTCTGGCCGCTAGCGCGCTGTTGTCTGTGTGTGTTAACTGCAGTAAAGGAGGAATGGATTGACTTTCCTCCACACAGACAATCTCGCATCTTTCTCACAGTTTTCTAGCGTCGTTTAAAGCTCGATCAACTGAGGTTTTCTTATAGCTGTGAACTTAAAAATTATCGAATCTTCCTCGAATTTCAAGAGACATACTTTATTTGGCATATATGTTCAAAAGAAGAAAAATGTGAGGAGGACGTTCCTCCCTTCCCTCCCCCGAGGAACCGCCACTGATTTAAGTATATTTGCAGCATGTGAACCCAACTCGTAAGCCAGCTCTTGCAGTTTTTTAATTATTTCGCTTCCCTCATTAATGTACACCCAGACTCTTCAGTCCCAACGAGAACATCATCAAAAGCAGTGGCGTATACTGGTTAAAGGGTTTGGGCTACCGCTGACCCTATTATTACACAAAATATATCTAACAATTACTTTAATTTTAATTACTATGGTAAAACTAATAATACAAAATTATTACATTATGTTATATTATAAACTTTTTCTTTTGTAATTTCCTTGGGCTACCGCCGGTAGCCCCGGTAGCCCGCAAAATACGCCCCTGATCAAAAGAGACTGTGAGTCAGTTTCTGTTCACTGATCAATAAAACTCTGTCCTGCTTTATGTTAAAAACTGGAGGCCACGATGCCCAGCAGAGTCATGGTGCGATATCAAGGGGGCCACGATGCCCAGGAGAGTCATTGACAACTTGCTAATTCGAAAAGTCCAAATAAACCACCTCACACTACATGCAGCACGCTATGTAAGCAGAATTGCTCTCAATTTGTGCAACACATAAATGATTGGATAGACGAACGGCCGCGCTCTTGTACATAACCTGCAGCACGTCGCACCGTGAACTTAACCCAGGCTATGGCATGGATGACGATGACGATGACGATGATGATGATGATGATGATGATGATGATGATGATGATGATGATGATGATGATGATGATATGTAAATTAATGATGGCAAAATGAGTCCGAGATCCAATGCCGAAAGTTACCCAGCAATTCTGCTACAATTGGTTGAGGGAAACCCCCGGAAATACCCCAGCTACGTAACTTGTCCCAACAAGGATTTGAACTCGGGCCCGCTCATTTCGCAGTCAGACGCGCTAACTCTACTGCCAGCCAGAGGACCATAGCTACCCATGTCGTACACGTTGGTGGGCACGTGCACACAGCTGTGGTTCACGTTCACGGGGATGTTGTAGAAGTGGTAGTCGGGGCGCAGCTCCATGGGCGTGTACGTGTTGTTGTCCTCGTACACGCTGCGGTGCGCCTCGCCCACGATGAAGGAGTGCTTGGCGCTGTAGAAGGTGTAGTTCGCCGGCACGTCCGAGCGGTTGAAGCCCTCGGCAGCGTCCTCGGCGGCACTCATGATGCACTGCAAGCAGACAGTGACGAGGGCTTTTTTCTCGACTGGTTTATTTCACGAAGCTTCACCAACTGCGGTGACCATTAAATAATATAACATTACAATAGGCTTCGTCAGAGTTAAAACTATTTACACAGCCTATAAATTAGGTAGTTAGTTGCATTAGAAAAGATTTTAAACCGTTTTCATGCGGTAGTTTTGCTGCGAGCCGCGTTACTACTAAAGGCTGGTTCACAATAAACCGGGAACGAGAACCAGAATGAAAACGAGAAGCAGAGGACGTGAATATGAATTTTTTTGATTCACAATAAACCGAGAACGTAGACGACTATGCAGATCGATATGCATGTCAATAACGATATGTAAAGTCGATATTACGCATTCTGATGTTATTTGTGTATAAGTAACCAATGGCGTTCTCTCATGAGTACAAGGTAGCCAACATAAACACAGGTTAACCGACTTCGAAATTTCAACTGAAACATTTCATTAGGTACGGTACTATAAATATGCCCATGCATCTTTAATATCACAACCTATTTTAAGTCTACCATAACGTAAAATAATTAGAGAAGAAACATTTGTAATAGAACAAAAATGAACACAAAAGTAGTTATTGAATTGAAGCGTGAATATGTAGTGTGTAATACAACCAATACAGTAATAAAATATGATTCGCTTCCGATCGGTGTTCAAAGATGCAGCTATTGAAAGCCACGTATTCTCCTTCATTTTGTCCGCTTATCGTAAATGTGAGGATTTCAATATTAGAATCTCATCAAATAAAACTTGCTCCATAATGCACAGCACAGAACAAAATAATGTATAAGTTATGTCACGGTCTTCTTGCTACAAAATATACGACGACAAAATAGCTTTTAGATGACAATAGAATGAATCAAGTGGGCTGTGATCGGAAACGTGAACGCCAAAGTTGAAACTTGGCCAATTTTCCGTTCCCGATCTCGGGCTCCGGCAAGCTTTTCGTTAATTGTGAATGCTCACATTTAAATGTATACATTTTAACAATTTTACCGTTTTCGTTTCGATTCTCGTTTCCGGTTTATTGTGAACCAGCCTTAACTGTTTCAAGTACAAAACTACCGGACGACGCAAGAGGCCAGTGACAAATGAACAACGCAGACCGGCAATGCGAAAAGACGCGAGTGAAGGCGCTGTGGTACTTGGCTGTGAAGCAGAACAGTCGAGGAGCCCGTCGACTGTATAGAGTGTGTTAAACAAATTAATATTGTGAGAGATGCTAGCAGTCATCAAAACAAGAAAACAGTGTAATTTAATAAACATGGTTAATATCTTCCGGAATATGAGTAGGCCTACTTGTTCATCAACATCATAGGGATGCTAAATGTGATTTCCATTACATTAAAAAAATCAGTATTTAGAGAAGCGGTAGTATTTATCAAAACAAGAAAAAAGTCTAATAAACATGTGTCCTAAGATTACATTTTGTACTAAAGAAGGGCATTGGAATTGACATTGTATTTTTTCAGTAGGTAATTTACCGTCTGAATGAGATGAAGGTGATAATGCCGGTGAAATGAGTCCGAGGTCCAACACCGAAACTTACCCTGCATTTGCTTATATTGGGTTGAGGGAAAACCCAGGAAAAAACCTCAACCATGTAACTTGCCCCGACCGGGAATCGAACTTGACATTGTAAGAACAGCATATCTTTTAATTTGAAATCTCTGCTTGTTTCCTATTGGATATCCAGCATCATATGAAAATGAATTAAGAAAAGGGTAACAAGGTGTGATTACCTAAGACGAAGGACAGGAAGACGCGTTACAATTGATGGAAATCAATCTCCAATGATGCTAATGATATTAGTTTTAGAAGCCATGTTTATTATACTTTTTGATGAATACTGAATGCAGTATAAACCCTGCGCCGCCGCTTCACATGATCTTCAGCGCGTGCGCATCGCAGCGTAATGTCCGCAGGGCACACGACAGGAAAGAAGCCAAGGCAATCAGAAGGCGGATTACAGAATTCTAAACACGCAGAACACTGGAAATGTAAGCACTGCAACTGAAGTATAATAAAACGATCTCATACGTTATGTTTCTGTACTTCTGCATTGACATCACCAGGGAAAGGATTTATATGTAAATACATATTTACTTATAAAGCTAATATAATTTATATTTTGCATTATCTTTATGTTTCACAATGTGTAGGGTTGAAAAATCCTACTTTTATTTTCCATATTTTTCCATATTTTAGAGTTTAGTACATATTTTCGTTAATTTCCATATATTTTCCATATTTCATATAAAACAGTCCATATTATATTAGGTTTAACAATAAAACAAAACAAAATTCCATTAACTTTTAAAAATACATTTCAACAATAGAGATTTAAACACATGTTCAGTAATCCCTTTAACATCAGAGTTATTTGAAAATTAGCAGTCCTATCAACAATGGGAAAGTAAGTTACAAAACTGTATTAATTTAATTTAAAATTTTTAACAGACTTCAGTTGTGCAGCTCAACAGTTAAATGCCAGTCAGAGTACACATAGGTTCAGTTTTGTAAATCATACTATAAAGACGGTAAATATGCCAAAAGTACGTCATTCAGTCAATTTAAAATCAAAACTAACAAGTTACATTTCAGAATTTAAAGAAGATGGTTTATCAACTGACAATAAAATATTATTTTGTAATTTGTGTCAGTGTGCAGTATCATCTACACAAAAGTTCCTGGTGCAACAACACATTACAACTAGTAAACATCAGGCCAACAAACAACTAAATTCCAAGCAGAGACAATTGTTTTTAACACAACCAACAACATCGAATGTAAGATCTGAGTTTAACATCGACCTGTGCCGTTCTCTCATCTCTGCTGATATTCCTCTCTACAAACTAAAGAATAAGGTCTTCAGGGAATTCCTTGAAAAATATACTCAACATACAATCCCGGATGAGTCAACACTTAGGAAGACGTATGCTCCATCCATCTACGATGAGACAATACAGAAGATAAGAGATGAAATTAAAGATAGTTCAATTTGGGTTTCCATTGATGAGACTCCCGACAAAGAAGGTAGACTTGTTGGTAATGTAGTTATCGGTTTGTTAAGTGAACAATATTCTGAACGAATTCTTTTACATTGTGATGTTCTAGAAAAGTGCAATAACAAAACTATAGTTAAACTGTTCAACGAAGCTATGGGTATCCTGTGGCCAAAGGGTATTATGTACGATAATGTGTTATTCTTTATTAGCGATGCTGCCCCTTATATGGTCAAAGCTGGACAAGCATTATCTGTTGTATATCCTAAATTGACTCATTTTACTTGTGTGGCGCATGCATTTCATCGTGTGGCAGAAGTGGTCAGAGACAATTTCCTAAAGTAGATTTGTTGATTTCATCAGTGAAAAAGTATTTCTCAAAGCTCCCAGTAGAGTTAACGTGTTGAAAGAAATGTACCCTGAAATTCCATTGCCACCAAAGCCAATTTTAACTAAATGGGGTACATGGCTAGAAGCAGTTGAATATTATGCCGAACATATAGACTCTATTAACAATGTTCTCCTTGCATTGGACTCTGAAGATGCAGTCTCAATTGATACTGCGAAAACAGTTACCTGTGACATAAGTGTGAAGAATGACTTAGCTCACATTCAGCATACATTTTCATGCATCATAAAAACGCTCAAAAGTCTCCAAAATAGGCACCTTTCACTATCTGAAAGTTTTGAAATTATAAATAGTACTGTGGAACAACTGAATCGTGGTAGAGGTAAAGTTGCAGATGCAGTAAGAGCTAAGGTGGACACTGTACTTTCAAAAACCCTGGATATGAAGAACTACAAAAGGTTGTTGCTGTGATGAGTGGTGAATCAACAGTGAAGATTAACTTGGACTTATCCCCAGCAGACATTGTGAAATTGAATTATGTACCAGTTACTTCTTGTGACGTCGAACGCTCTTTTAGTCAGTATAAATCTATCCTCAGAGACAATAGAAGAAGATTCACTTTTCAGCACTTGAAAGAAATGTTTGTAACCTATTGTTATGGTAACAGACAATAAAAATTGTGTTTTGTTGAAACTACATTGGAAGATAAGGTACGTCCATTATATTTTTTGTTTAGTTTGATTAAAATGTACCAATATTTAACGTACATAGTCATTTTTTTATAATTTTAAGTCCATATTTAATTCCATATTTTGGTAAAAATCCATATTTAATTCCATATTTTGGTAAAAATAACTACATATATATTTACATATTTCATATATTTTTAGTCCATATAAATCCGTTCCCTGGACATCACCAATCCAACCAATTAAATACCATTTCGACTTGATATTAAACGTAAACTATCATTCACTCATTCATTCATTCATTGTTCTGCCCAAGGGCAGGTCTTTCACTGCAAACCCAGCTTTCTCCAATCTTTCCTATTTTCTGTCTTACTCTTTATCTCCTCATATAATCCTTAGGCCTAGTAATGTCGTCTATCATCTGATATCTTCTTTTGCACCGAGCTCTTCTCCCGTTCACCATTCCTTCCAGTGCATCCTTCAGTAGGCAGTCTCTTCTCAGCCAGTGACCCAGCCAATTCCTTTTCCTCTTCCTGATCAGTTCCAGCATCATTCTTTCTTCACCCACTCTTTCCAACACAGCTTCATTTCTTATTCTGTCTGTCCACTTCACACGTTCCATCCTTCTCCATATCCACATTTCAAATCCTTCTATCCGTCTCTCTTCACTTCGTCGTAATGTCCATGTTTCTGCCCCATACAATGCCACACTCCATACAAAGCACTTTTAGTTCTTTTTCCAGAGGTCCGCAGATGATGTTCCTTTTTCTATTAGAAGCTTTCTTGGCCATTGCTATCCTCCTTTTGACTTCCTGGCAGCAGCTCATGTTACTGCTTATAGTACACCCCAAGTATTTGAAGCTGTCCACTTGCTCTACTGCCTCATTCAGAATTCGCAAGTTTACCTTCTTTACTTTTCTTCCTATAACCATGGTCTTCGTCTTGTTGGCATTTATCTTCATTCCATACTGCTCACAGCTGTCATTTAGCTCCAGCAGCATATCCCTTAGTATCATCTCCTCTTCTGCCAACAACGCCATATCATCAGCAAATCTTATGCACTTTATTCTTCTTCCTCCTACTATCACTCCTCCCATGTTTACTAAGTCCTCCAAGTACATGTTGAACAGGGCAGGTGATAAAGGGCATCCTTGTACTCTTCTCTCTATTTCACTTCCTTCTGACATTTTTAAACTATATTTCGCTTTAAAACAATCACATTGAACAGTTGTAACCAACGGCGCAACCCTACTACCAACGTCTAACCAACAGCAGCCTACGTTACTTTAGAGTATTCCACCTTAAGAAAAAAAGCATTGGTCTTCTGGGTCTTGGCTAGTACGCTGTTGCCGCAAGATGCCTCCGCTAGTAGAACGAGTGAGGTGCAGTATCTCTATCTCACTCTCTGCCTAGTGCGTACAGCGTTCTACCAAAGTTCATCGCACAAGATAGGTACGTTGAGTCCGTTGAAATGATAAAAAAACCTATTAATGACATAATGATGCCTGCAAAAACATACATTATATTTTATATACATTATAACTAGACTTCGGACATTTAGGCCATTAACCAACTTTTAGACACCTCAACTAGGCTGCATAATGATCGAAAGTACGCAATAAAACACAGTTTTAGAGACTTAAAACGTTACTGCAATTACAAATCTATACTAATAATAAATCTATAGCCGAAATTTTTCTGGTAATTTTCGATTTTCCAAAATTATTGGTCCTAACATATATAATTAGCCACCCTGAAACCGAAAATCGCATTTTTGAAATTTTTGTTTGTATGTCTGTCTGTATGTTTGTTACCTTTTCACGCGATAATGGCTAAACCGATTTATATGAAAATTGGAATATAAATTAAGTTCGTTGTAACTTAGATTTTAGGCTATATGGCATTCAAAATACTTTATTTAAAAGGGGGGTTATAAGGGGGCCTGAATTAAATAAATCGAAATATCTTGCTTATTATTGATTTTTGTGAAAAATGTTACATAACAAAACTTTCTTTAAAAGTGATTTCCGATAAGTTTTATTCTTTACAAAATTTTGATAGGACTGATATTTAATGAGATAAATGAGTTTTAAAATTAAAATAACGCCATCTAAGACGGTGCAATGAATTAAGAACAAATTACTTCGTCTATAAGGGGCCTTGGACAACAACAATCGAAACAGGGGCCTTGGATATCAACACTCGAAAGCTATTAAACATAGCCTACAGAGAATGTTTCTGTGTTTGTATGAAGTAATATCAGAAGCTAAATTAACCGATTTGTATAATTAATTATTATTTCACCATTGGAAAGTGTAGTTTCTCTAGATGGACATAATGCTATAATGTTATTACAGTAACGTCTGAGTAAATCGAGGACAGATAAGATTAAAATAGTTTCTTATGCACAGAAAATTTGACAGGCTATCTTGTACAATCGTTTTCTGTATTTCTTAAAATAATATATATGTACACTCATTTTAATCTCAGAGAATTAACGAACAACGAGAGTGTATTGATTTAGTATGCAGTAACAGTACGTTAGCTTAGCAATCCATTATTTTATAATTCAAATTTTAACTATGCTCAATTGAATCGTGTTAAAATACATAAAATATATATGCAATAAATGCAATGCAAAAAAAATTGGGTAATGAGCGAAGCAGATTATCTTGCGCTGTTGTAAAAGTTGTTCCCTGGATCAAACGTCCTATTTTAATTATGTAATTACTTTATATTTATTTCTAACAGGTGCAGCGGAGCGCACGGGTACGGCTAGTAACAGTAATAATAATAGATCTAGATTCATTTTCCGGGCTGAGAGGTCGTGGTCTATTAGTTGGTTTTATACCAGACGTTTCGTCTGCAACTGCGGCAGACATCTTCAGTGGAGTGGCATCCGAGGTCGCAAGACTCTTCTCGGCGTACCTGAGGCAACTGATCCTGTGGCGAAAAATCGAAATCGAAAAATCGAAAGAGAATTGGGAGGAAAAATTTAAAAGGTACGCAAAACGCGTCCTTGCAAGGGGTTGGGGGCTGTACAAAACTAAATATGTGAGCTCCAAGCCTGTTGGCCACTAGTCTCACTCCGGGTTACGCTGCTCCACTGAAGGAACTCTAGAAAATTTTGAAGGGGAAGCCGAAATTGGATGTAACCTCTTAGGTACCACCTACGCGAGGGGGACTGAGATTTGATCAAGTGATCACGGAACGGGAAGAGGAAGAGCTGGCTGGTGTTTGCCGTTAGGATGGCAAGACGCTGTCATCTGTTGTTCGATGACAAAGCATGTGAAGGCCGTCGGAAGAAGCGCCGTGAAATCTAAATCTGCAATTTGAGAGGTCCCTGTCCTTCTGTGGCTGGTTGTGCGGGCGTATTTATGGTGCAACTAGCGGGCAACTAGCAACCAGCCACAGGATCAGTTGCCTCAGGTACGCCGAGAAGAGTCTTGCGACCTCGGATACCACTCCACTGAAGATGTCTGCCGCAGATGCAGACGAAACGTCTGGTATAAAACCAACTAATAGACCACGACCTCTCAGCCCGGAAAATGAATCTAGATCTATAGACTCCGGCCGTGAAAGCCTACACTACAAGTAATAATAATAATAATAATAATAATAATAATAATAATAATAATAATAATAATAATAATAATAATAATAATTTTATTGGGTTAAGAAATATTTACAATGCAGACTTAAGGTTATGTGCAGCACACGTTTTCCGTTATTAACTTCAGACTATAATAAAACAAGAACCTAAGAATCATACCTAATGCCTTTGTTGTTTTGCTGACAGTTAAATTTAGTGTACTTCTTCAAATAAGCGCAGACATTGTACGTGTTTTAACAGTGTGAAATCTTAGCCTTAACTGTACCACCCCTACTTGTCTGTTAAGTTTTTCAACGGATATGTTCGGCAAGCGAGCGGAAGACTATTCCATCAATTTAGCTGTTACCCCGTTATTCCTAAATTAAATATATGATAATTTTAGAGGTGTAACACAATTTTAGCATACTAAATCGATCTAGTTCTGAATGAAACTACTGTATGTTCTATGAATTAAATGAAACTAATTCCCATTTCTCAAGAAAAATATTTATAAATAATTGATGGAACAGCCTCCATATGTTCAATGCTATTTTCTTAAAGTGGAATCCTCTATAGTGCATCATACTAACGAACCAGCGAATAGGGATTATAAAGAATGGACACTTCGCGTCGGTACCTTTGATGTAGCCGGACTGATTTCAATGACTTTCAAGCCAGCTAGAGCGTGAGATTCTGCTTTCTCCCTAGAGTTGGCGCTGACATCACACCAGCTAGCAGTCGACACAGCGGAAATATAACACATATAATTAATACATCTAGGTACATTATGTACTCAAAATAAACTGGATCCATAAAATAATAAATCCGTCATTAACTGTAATGTCTAGACTCTAAAGTTCCTTTATAATGAGAGTTGAGACGTGGACCCCAACAACAATTAAAATATGTAATGATTTGATAGCGCTGGAAATGGAAAAACAAAACTCTTACGAGAAGTAAAACCATATACCTATATTATATTATATACAAATATTAAACGAATTCGATACTTAATTTTATAATGTATTATATTATTTTATAATATAATTTATTATATCTGAAATATAAAATATTATTATTACAACTACGTAGTTTGTCACTGAGAAATAAGGAAAAGCTGTTAACTTGAAGCAAAGCGTTACTGGATTATGCAATAAGGTAGGCGATGTTTGGATCCTGTGTCTCAACTCTGTTCTCAATTATTATCTTAGCGTACGCTCGATTACACTAACCTCTAGCGCTTGAAAGTGGAACTAAACGCTGGCGCACAAAGAAGCAAAACAAAGGAAAATTCGCTCAGTGTCCATTCTTTATAATCCCTATTCGCTGAACGAACCTTCGACTGACATAAACCTCAATACTGACAGAAGTATGGATGTGTTGTGTTGTTATAGGCTACCGTTCCGACTCGTGAAGTTTTTCGTTTCTAGCCCTCACATCACTTGCTGCAGCAGCAGTTTATCTTCCCGAACGATCACAGGGAGCTGTAAAACATTTTTATCGCGCGGGCCGATCAGCCGCTGCCAGTCGAACCCACGATCACCAGACCAAGTGGACAAGCAAAGCACACCACTGCACTTACCTTCACGGCATCCATCTTGCGGTTCAGCATTCTCTCCACAGTGTCCGCTATCTCCTTCAGCAAACCTTCCCCATCCTTTTCCTGGACCCGTACGTTTAGCTTTTGGTACCGCTGTAAATACAACAAGCGAGGCGGCTATCAAGCTCTGATTTTCAACCATTTTGTTTTGCAACATCCAACAGAAAACTGCACCTTTCAAGTTTCATTCAACCCCTCTCCATATTATTATTGTATATGGCAGGCATGTCAAAACCCTGCACCCTGCAAATCGTTTTTTTTAATCCTTATTAAAGGAATATGTAATTGTATGACATATTATTCCAAGGTTAATTGATTTTAGGGTAACATTTTTTCAATGTTTAGCTTACTAATTATATTATAGTCTATTTTGGAACACATGGAGAGCAGTCTGTTTTTTGAGACGTGAATTTTTACTTTTTGTTATTATTATTATTATATTATTAATATCATTATTATTATTATTACTATTAAAATTACATTATGATTACATATGCTGGTTTCCCTTAAATTTATAAATTTTCCTGTATTTTCTTTCCTTATTATTATTAACCATTTTTTAAACTTATTTATGTAGCTAAGTTTTATAAAATTATAAACTCACCTCTTATTCTGATAGGTGGATGAATTATTTGCTGCTCACATACTACCATTTACTCAATGCGTACTTTTGTATTACACTCACACGCGCAATTCAAAAGCGATCAGGATTTGAAAATATTGAGTACAACGTAGAACTTTACACTTGTTTGAGTATGGTGAGTGATTGGCCTGTGAATGTGAACGCGTTACGAAAAATAAAGTGAGTCCGCAGACATAACGAAGACGAGAAGTCAGGAATCATAGAAAATAATTAGGCTATTAATTTTTCCCGAATCAAATATAGCTAATAATTATTTTAAAACAGTAGGATTTCA
Source organism: Periplaneta americana (assembly GCA_025594305.2). NCBI lineage: Eukaryota > Metazoa > Arthropoda > Insecta > Blattodea > Blattidae > Periplaneta > Periplaneta americana. The sequence continues at coordinate 203,213,859 of JAJSOF020000003.1, read as the reverse complement.
TCAGCCCACGTCAAACTAATAATGTTGTGACAGTTTAGATTAGATTAGTAAAGTTTTCGGAATATATTCGACAACGCTTATTTCTTAATCAGTAGGCCTATTGTCAAGGCAAGCCAAACGTGAATTTCTTCTCACACTCCCGTCAAAGGTTAAACGACTTACGACTTCCATTTTGATAAGCTGTTAAGTTATGAAACTACTGAGCGAGGAATACCTGTGAGGTCTTGAGGTTGTAAGGGAGCAAGAAAGAAACTATTTGCAAAGACGGAAAAATAATTTATCTTTAATTTTTAATCCAACACCAGAAGCGCAGAATAGATTCTTGTACACCCCTCCAGCTAAGAACTGGTACGAGCAGCGCGTGAATGACGCAATCTGCACAGACAGGCGATCCCGCGCACGTATACTGCACATTCAGCGCCTCCTTTCTGACATGCCTGCCTAGACCTTTCACGTCAGAGGTGAAACAAGATAAAGCGGCAAAACATTGTAATTTACTACACACATAATGGTTAATTGATTGGAATAAGGTACTGCGAAAGTACGTCGTTATTTTATTTATTTTTGGTACAAGTAACATGTTTTTAAGTATTTATTTATTTTCCTTGTACCATCAATAAAAACAGGCATGCTTTCAATTTTTCTAAGTTATAAGTGGCTGTATGCAAGTACTTACGCGGTATTCTGAAACTCAAATAAAATACCATTTCGGATTCCGTAATAAATTACGTACATCACTACATTGAATGTTGATCATATGCACGTAGTTTTGTATCAATTAATGTCGAAAATGTACATGTGACAACGAAATCAAAGCACTAAAACGTCAAACGCCATGCCTTTATTTCGCCTCCGGCCGCCTCCACTCGGCGTTGCCAAACCTACCCATGCTCCGGCTTGTAACTGGCTCTGGCTAAGACGGTTATCGACATGCATTTTGCGCTGTTAAGTTAAGGAACCTTCATCTTCCAATAAGATGAAGTAGCGCCCCATTAGCACCAGGGTGTTACAATTATATGGTCGAAACACTTCCACAGCGATGGATTGGCCGTACAACAGACGACAACTGAGTTCTCGCACGGCGGCCACCAAGGAGCCCCGATTTTACATCGTGAGACTTTTTTCTTTGGGGATTTGTAAAAGGCAAGGTTTAAATACCCCTAATGATTTATTATCGTCATGGCCTCATAGTTAACATGTCGGCATCGTACAATAACGTGCGGTGCGCTTTTAAAACATAATTTTGCCGACCGATTGTTGCTCTGTAGGTTTCACTCTAAGCGTCACGTTGTCACGTCTACTTCCTCGATAAGAATAAGCACTAGTTTGTTATATTGTTAAATGACTATTATTATTATTATTATTATTATTATTATTATTATTATTATTATTATTATTATTATTATTATCATATACGAGTACGTTGACATTCTTAACTCTTAATAATAATTTTTAATCACATACCTTAATGTTCGTCCTCAGCACAAGACATTGCAACCTCGGTTTTAGTCCACGTGGATTAGACAAGTAGGTATCATTTAATAATGGAAGCAGCTTATTGGTTGTGGCATGCAATATTGAAATTGAGGCGAGTGATTGGAACGTCGGCGACACAAGAAATTGAAAACAATAATAGAATTAAATTTCAAAGACCTGCCGAATGTTAACCATGAGAGCGCGGCGATAATAGGTGAGATGAAACGAAATATCTCGAGATCTGTGGCATGTGTCGATGCAGATATATTACACCGGGTTTGGGATGAACTGGTGCCTTCATGTGTGCCGTGTGATACAAGGAGCACATACTGAACATTCGTAAGTTCCCAAAGTAAACTTGAATTATTTTATAAACTGTATATAGTATTTCAGCTATCTAAAAATTGAAGCCAAAGACATATTGCGTAGGTATACTGTATAGGAACGGATGAAGATATAAACAAACAGGTCGTCGCTTCGTGTTCGTGGAGTACAGTCAACTCCCAATATAGTGGAGCAAGTCCTGACCAATATGGAGCTATACGTATATAACATACAAACGCATGCTGCAGTGAATAATAACGTGCATTCATAAGTTACGGAACTTGAACTTACTGCAGATATCACTTGAAATGATCTTATATCGCGAGAAACGTCTTTCAGTATCACGTGACATTATCGGCCCATGAGAACGATACAAGATATTCCTTTTGTCTAACATTTCATCAGCTATTGCGCATGTCACCCAGCGTTGAAAACCCAATATTTTTCTGTGGAATTTTCTGGAAATTTCCTAAAATGTCGATTATTTAATTCAGTGATTGGGATATCGGCACTGACCATCATGGCACACAAATCCATGCTGGACGTCGAGTTAACGTCTTGATAATTTTCAGATTTCTACGCTCTGGTTCTTTTGGATTATGTTCAACACATTTTCTGTGCGTTTTTCATATTGCAGTACCTTTCAATGCACTGTTTGTCACTTTTATGTTTATTTCACACAATTTATATGTTATGTTGTCTGTATTAAGTATGAGAATATCAATTTAATACTCCTCAACTATGCCCTGCAACATTACACGCTTGAGCGTCTTACCTAAGGCATTGCGCCTTTGCAATTAACCTACAAAGATGCACTTAGTTATTTACGTGATGAGACTGGCAACAGAACAGCGCTGACTGGTAACAGTACTCATCATAACTGCGTCCCCGCTTCGACTTACTAGAGCGAGAGGGTATAGGAAGCGTAACTATTTTGTATACGAATACACCTTTACCTGCGCTATGACGTCACATATACGCTACTTCAAATCAGGCAATTACATTCCATCTTGTACAGGGACATCATTTTATTTTTACTTCAATTTTTATTGTACCTGAGTTTTTAATGTACTTCACTCCCACCCCTTCTATTAATGAAGTTCAACCGTCTTCCACACAACCAAGGCCGCATATACAGTCATAGTAGTCTTACGGTCATAGTAAACAGTACGTTCCAAAAATATGTTCGCGTTTTCCAGTGACGAAAGAGCTTTCAATATTGAATCATTTTCGCACAGGTATTGTCATCCATTTGCCTACGTCGTATCCCGGTTTCCCCCACCAGCTTTTATTCGCCAGCTAGTGGCTGGGCTGTCTTAGCTCTTTTCTGTTAGGAATTGGACGTCTAAGTAATATTATACAACTGTTTAAAATAACTGAAATAAAAGGGCCTCGTTAAGTAATTAACTGTCACGTGATTTCCCCCCTTTCTATGACCCTACGACATAACCACTTGGACGGACAGTAGATAGTAGGCCTATCTCTGAGTAATTTTATCTTTTCGAATCGGGCAGAAGTGAATATTGAATTTACAGCACGTAAGGTACTCTTTTATAGAGTAGGTACAGAATTATTTCAACATGAGCTACTAGTACGAAGAACGAAACTGGTAATTGGAATTAGGTACAGTAGTCTATAGTGCGATAATATGCACATTAGAACTAAAGCCTGTATCGAAATGAACGGCCACCATTTTCAAAAATGTGTTTAAATATCCATATTATGATTACTTTTCAATTTAACTTCATTCTCTATAGCGTACGCTAATGTGCTGTAGACAGTATATTATACACTGCATAATGAATACGTCCACATGGACAGCTCAGTTCGTGAGTAAAAACACTCATTGTTAATACTGTACTGTATTTTGATTAAACAAAAACCTAATGAAAATTATCAAACTCAAAAGCAATATTTCCTGGTTTACGTAAATGGATGAACTACTTTTCTTCCCTCCTATACATAGTAAAGTGATTTGTGTTTTACGCCAGTATCATCGAACTACAGTCGTGGGAGGTAGCAAACTGTGTTTCCGGTTCTCTAAAGGTATAGCCAGGTTAATATTTAAAATGTTAGTAAAAATAAAATGATGTCCCTGTACATAGCTACTGTAGACAGCTGAATTACGAAGCCCAATTATTAGCTTGGGGTTTATAGAAGTGTCTAGGTTTACATTATCAACATAAGAACTAATTATTGAAACACGTAGCTTTGAGAAAATTAAAAGTTGTTATTTTGGGAAACTTTTCATACTCACGGCCTTTATCTCCGGCGCCCTGGTCACGCTCTGGCCCAGCTTCCATAGTTCGTCTCCCAGCACGTCGGCCCAGTTCTTAATGCTGCAACAACCCAAAGTTAATGTCTCTTTTCTCGTGTTATCGTGTTCGAGGCTTCTTTTATATTGCACTTTTTTTAAATTCCTAACTATTGAAACATTTTTTGTTCTTATTTTTATATTAGATATTGTTTATGTTTATGTTCCTAGATACAAAATCAATGCAATGTTATGTTAATAAGGCGCTTTTGTTTTATTTTGTAAATCCTCTCGCGACACCCTTAGCTTTTTACACGACAACCCAGGAGTACGAGACCCAAACTTAGGGAACCACAGTAATTAGGAGATGATGATTAGGGGGCGGATTTTTATGTGCTAAAAATTTAAATATATTTATTTTTTATGTGCCAAAAATTATGAAAATATTTGCTAAAAATAAAAAAAAATGTTTCTTTTAAATATGACAAAAATACCTTAGCTTGGAAAAAAAAAAATGTTACTAGGTACTCACCAACCACACTTGAGTGCTAGTAGTTGGCCAACAACAAAGGTCATCTCCAAATTCTCCATCACAAATGCATGCCGATTCTCTCTGAACAACGACTTATACTGTGAAAACGATCTTTCCACATCACAGGACGTCAGACGTGCATATTTAAAGAGAGGAATGTCACAAACACCTACACCGTCAATTTCACCTACAGGCACACCCTCCAATACTTGAGCAACTTTACACATTTTTTTATATCCACTGTTTTTCCCAAACACATTCTGGAATTTGTCCCTTAGTACTTGTGCTTCTGAACCTGGTAGCGAGTCTAGTGTAATTTTCACGGCACGCACCTCCCTGTTTCAGACAACAGGTTTTTGGATGTTTCGAGCTTTTTATGGTGTCACACAAAAAGCTTAAATTTGCTAATAGAAAAGCCAAGTCGTTTTTTTTTAAACAACCATCTTTCAGTATATCTTGAAGGATACCGATTGACGCAGCCCGATAACAGGGAATCACAAGATATATTGCCTTACTTGATGGACATAAGCGAGAGGCGAGAGATTTGTTTAAATTAAATAATATTCTTACCCGAGCTCTTACCTGTTGTGTTTCACAAACAAAGCGTGGAATGAAATCATCTTCAGCAACAATAAACATTCCTAATTATGTGTTGCAAGATCTCTCCTCCTTGTCCATGTTAATTTATTCTCCAATAATAACACTGATATGCTGCCTAGCAGTTCTCAGAACTTGAGGCGATACTATTACAAAAATGGATCACGGATACACCACACAGCGCTTAGAAACACGAAGCAACCAAGAATTCTTAAAACGATAACGTGCTTCTGAGTGATATAACTGATCTAGTTTTAAAATATTTAAAAGTTCTTGAAAAAAAAAATGATTTAAGTAAAAAAACTTCAAGATTTATGTGTTTATAATAGATTTCCTGAAAATATGTATTTACATCATTTTTTTGTGAAAATATGTGTTTTTATGTGAAATAAAATTCGAATTTTAAACTTGAAACTTCATGTTCGGAATTTTTAGCTTTGTTAGTTGTGTTTTATCACACGCAAAAATAATATTTAATTACATAGGAATCCGCTCCTTAATGATGATGAATACGGTTCAGTGCCAGACTCTATATAGAAAGTAATGTACGAATTGTTACACGCACACATCCTCACATTGAGATAAAAATGTTACGTACAGTATGTGAGAACACACTACAACTTACGACACGTTAACTAAATCAACGTCAGTAACTTAGTTTTATTTTTTTTTATTAGTGAGGGAATTGATTAAGAACTGAAGACATTAGGCCTAAACATTTGAAAATACAAGTTCAATTGCATAGGCTTATATAAATTATTTCCAGGTCATAAATTGAAGTAATGATTTTCTTTAAAAAAAAATCATTCCTTACCGGTTGGCAACGCAGTTTCGAGTAATACGGGCGTCTGGATGTTCGAATAATGCTCGAATTCAGTTTTCTAATTGGCTTTCCTTATCGTAATATGAAATCTCTCACTGTTTACATTGTAATAAAAAAATTCAGAATTCATTAACTAATTTCACACCTCTGAAACGCGATTCCTTCTTCTTCTTAATCAATTCCATTCAACCACAATGCCGAGCACTGCGCCACGGCTGTTCACAGAACATTGGAGTCAAGGTCGACGACGCTTGCCAACCTACAGCGCTACGTGAATAGTGATCAAGACAAATAAGTTTCTCTCCTCAGGTTTTCATCAGGAGGTCGCTTTTGCTATCTTGTTGAAGGAGATATCTTGAGGATATTCAATATCCAACACTAGAAACCGCTATCCATCCGGAAGGTGTACTGTATACGGCCTACAGTCGGGCCTACATCTGAAATTTATTACAAAATCAAAGGTGAAATAGAATATCTTGCCTACACCACATTTGATTCTGCTATTTGTGCTAACACGAAAATCCACATTTTCAAGAAAATTAGGTACTGTACTCTTATCATAGAAGTAACACAAGCTACTTGAGAACTATAAAATAGTTCCGTTATTTTCTCTATGTTTTTGTCTACATCAAAACTGCTCAAATCCACACAAACCCTAGATTTTAATTTACATCTAATGGAACATGTAAAATAATACCAGTTTATTATTATTATTATTATTATTATTATTATTATTATTATTATTATTATCGCATTAAATTAATTCAGATTAGTACAGATTAATTATTTCTGTGTCAAGAGACAAAATCGTGTTGGCAGCACTAACATAACGAACATCTATTTCTCTGTTGAATCTGACGCCATGCAAACCAGCGGGTGGACAGGTTTCCAAGCCAGACCAGGTTTTTGTCAAAACAGTCCTACATCACGTTCTGATCCATTACACCCTGCCTGACAAATTATTCCTCCACGCCAGTTACATTTCTGTTGGACCTGCATTCTTTTCTTGCTTTGCTAGGCTGCCTCGCCTTTAGATCTCACTCGAACGGATTTTTTGCCTCCCAACGAACAAAACATTCCCTTTCCCTATCTCATTTTCAATCTCGCAAACTTCGTGATTTCCAATGCGTCATTAGCAATGAAGAACTCCATGGCTCATCTTTCCTTCAGCTCGGTCGTGCCGTCTCGTACCCAGATATCTAATAGGACAATAACATTCTGATGGGCATGCAAACATTTATAGCCGTGGTTCCTACTGCAATGCCAGTCTGCAACAAAGCCTTAGAGAAGTGAGCCCGACTTGCTTGTACTATACCTGGCCCTGTACTCCTGAAATGTGTCGTTTCCAAGGTTCTACTTACTTCTCCCGCTCGAGCAGGCTGAAGGCCAGGTCATTGTCGGCACCCCCGACTAGACAGAGCACCGCGAGCAGGCACGAAGCCCGGACCACGGAACGCAGATTCACAGCCATGCCGCCCTCCGTGCAGCGACTGAGCTATTCTTGGAGCACGTGCAGATGAGCAGCGCAGGGCATGCCGGGAGCGCTGAGTCAGGGCTCGCCACGAATAACGACGGATGCCCCGAGAGAGCGCACATGTTAGCTCCATTCCTGTATAGGAATTATTGTTATGGTGTCGATTGTGTAGGGAAAATATTATTTAAACCAGTGGCATAACTGCCCCGCGGACAGGAGTCGCAAGGGGACCTCGCAAGAGCATTAAAAATTATAGATAACATGGACAGAGACCGTAGCAGACCGCTAACATGCTAGGAAGCAGGACTAGATGCAGTGGATGTGTCCCGTGCCACGAGAAAATGTAGGAACATTATTAAATAACCAAGTGTAATACCAAGGCAACTTAATTTATATTTTAAGCGTTCAAAATGCAATTTCGGATTTTGTAAGATATTTAAAAAGAAAGGCTACCTTCCAGCGTTCCGGTAAACTTTTTGCCATTACAAATTCCAACGAGATATATTTTATAAGCGAAATTGAAAATTAAAATTTCCGCCACTGCCGAGTCCAAGAGTTTACATTTTCTCATTATTATCGTTGCTGCAAAAGTAACTCATGCAATCTATAGTCCCGTCGCTCTAATTTCCGTCAGCCAATCGCGTTGCAGGTCGGCTACATTTAAACGTGTGTGTCTTGTGATTCGCTGGTGAAGACTTTATTCATTTCTTAAGGCTCGATAAATACTTAATATAATCGCCCGCCATTTTGGCTCTTTCGTTGGAGTTCGCAGGAAGCACACGACGTTATTTGCTGCTCAATTATTTGCTGAATTACAGTACGTTTGATTTATTATCATAGGAGCTACGACATGATAATGTTTAACGGTGTGACAAATAGATTCCTCGTATGGTAGCTCGGCAACGAAAGAACAAAAATAGCGAACGATACTACCTACCTAGACTTTATAGAGCCTTCACTTCCTAAGACGTAAGCAAAGAGGAGGAGTCACGCCGGGAATAACAGCGTCGCGACTATAGTGATGCCATCTTCCGTTATTGATCCTGAAACTACAGCTCGAAATCGCAAAATTTCCGTTATATTTAAAATCGATGAGCTCCAGTTGGAACTTATTGTAATATAAGGTATGTAGGCCAGATATTTTTAAACCTACGTTTTTGTTGTATAATGTAGTCGAGTGATAGAGTTCCGGTACACTTTTTTCCAGAAAAAAAGCACTGATAATAATAATAATAATAATAATAATAATAATAATAATAATAATAATAATAATAATAATAATAAGAAGAAGAAGAAGAAGAAGAAGAATAGATTTAATTTTAAGTTGTACCAAGTTATATTGTTTTAATCTTGAGGTTGTGTTTATATCAAAGATAAGTTATCTATGTACCTGTCATTCGAATGAATAAATAAATAAATAAATAAATAATAATAATAATAATAAATAATTTATTCTGGCAGGGTTACGGCCGTATGAATGAAAAGAAATACATAATACATTGTTATCACAAAAATATTAAACACAGTGTGCAAATAATACAAATGTGCAGATTTTATCACCTTATTCCTTGGATAGACTACAACAAAAATTCTAATACCAAATTAGTCTCAAATGAAAAGCTTACTTTTTCCCCTAAATATTCTGGACAAGTACTATCCGTACGATTATGATATTTACTCCCATCATTAGACAAGCTGATAAGGAATGATTTATCCCTTTTCAGTTTTCTTGCAAATTAAATAAAACGATTAACGCGTATCGTTATTTCCTGTCATAGGGATCCTCCTGCGGTGACAGGGACGCAATGTTGCCGGCGATGCGCTGTTGCCAAAGTACGCAGACTTTCAGCCTAATTTTCTGATTAACCATGCGAATTATTGAACGCATGATAAGTTAATTTATTTTAATTTATTGCTTTGCCCCCTTCAACATGAATAGTTACATGACTTGCACTCTGCATACGTTAAGACAAAAGGAAGCAGCAAAATCTGCATAAGCTACAACATCGAACTTAAATTAAATTACAATTTTATTACTTCCTAAAGTAGTAACAGTCATGAATTATACTCTACGGTCTACAAACAATGACTTCATCCTTTCTCTAAGGAAATGGAAAATACTAGACGTTGGTCTTTCAAAATAATCCAATTTCATACATATATTATATTTTACATGATCTAAACCAAGCTGAGTGAATCGCTACCATTCAGAGCGAACGTTACATTCTTCTTCGCGGGCGGCCATATGGGTCGTGCACCACCAATATCTTCTTAAATTTAAGAATGCATATTTTTCGTTTAACAGAGTGCACTGGATTCGTATGTTACGGTTAAATGAGGCACATCTGTCGATAAGCACTTCAAAGAGCATACAAGTTGCGAAGTCTGGGGTAGGGACCTACAACTTAGCGCTCGAGTTTCGACGTGCTTTGCTGACCGGAGCCTACAGCGGCACGTGCACCACAGATAATAGATGTGCACGGAGCATGTTACGAGAACTGATGCGCTCCTGGTGGCTTGGCTCTGAAGCTTAACATGTGAATATTTGAGCGTGAAATGGGCGGTTTTGGTAATCAAATTATAAAGATTTTTTAATTTGTTATTTTATGGCGCTTTATCAACTGATATGGTTACCTAACTTCTGAGTGAAATGAAGGTGATAATGCCGGCGAAGTGAGTCCAGGGTCCAGCGCCGAAAGTTAGCCAGAATTTCATCTTAATGAGTTGAGGAAAACTCCGGAAAAATCTCAACTAGATAACTTGTCCCAATTAGGATTTCAACCCGGGCCTGCTCGTTTCAGATCAGGCACGCTAACAGTTACTCCACAGCGTGGATTATAGAGATGGTAAAAGACGAATGCTATATTTTTGTGTGTTAATGTTATTTAATTAGGATAATAAGTAAACATTTCTTTAGATCATATTTAACTATTTAAAGGGTGTAATTGATATCTTGTTATTTGAAGTGTTCTATCAGTGAGAAAGTAAGTGAAGTCTATTGTGTAACATTTCAGTTTAGTGTCATTTAAGTCTATTTAAAGGGTGTAATTGTGTAGTGTCAGTGAAGTCTATTGTGTAAGTGAAGTGTGTTGTGTCAGTGAAGTGTGTAGTGTCAGTGAAGTGTGTTGGTGTCAGTGAAGTGGCTGTGCAAAGTATTTGAACAGTGAAATGGTTAGAAGTGTTAGTGAAATCAGGTAGAATCAGTGCAGTGAGTGAGTTGACAGCGAAATAAGTGTAGTGCCGAAAGGTACTTGTGCAGGTATGAACCTGTCACACTCGTGGGTCTTAGTTCGAACTTAGGGTTAAGATACAAATTAGATTTAGTTTAAATGTTATTTTAAGTGTCCATGCTTCATTTAATTTAGGGTTCCTCTCTGTTCCTCTCTCAAAGTGAGATTCCAAGCTTCACAACCATATAGAACAACAACTACTACTACTACTACTACTACTACTACTACTACTACTACTACTACTACTACTACTACTACTACTACTACTACTACTACTACTACTATTATTATTATTATTATTATTATTATTATTAATTATTGTTTTTATTAGTTGTGTTTATTATTAATTGTCATTATTGAGTGTAATTAGTTACCATTGCCACCGGGTATATACCCATTTGCAGTGTGAATACATACATACATACATACATACATACATACATACATACATAATTAAATAACATAAACACACCAACGACTCAACAGATTCTCATCTCAAAATAAAAATGGTGGCCATGTTGTTGTTCTGTGTGCTTTCCCACCAACACCCAATCAGAAAATTCTGTTGAAACGTTTAGCATTACTGGTGGCCGGGCAACAAACCAACGGCCTGGACCAGCTTATCTCAGTTTGTATGCAGGGCTAATTTCATGTGTTAAGTTATGAACGAAGTCGATTGTTCAAACTGCGTTTTCTTCATTAAACTTGGAAGTTAAACGATTACGACCACATCAAGCTAACGACCTTACATTTACGCATGTAGATGCCAAGGAAAAAGTAAGTTTCATAACAGGCCTACACGATTTTAAAAATTGTGGCTAACTGAGGGGGCGTATGGCCACGTACTAAACTGTGTTAGAGCGGAGAATGAACAAGGCTCAGTTCACGTTAAATAAAATCTTGGAAAATTTGAAATAAACTCTACAACATAATTTTAATTAATTGTTTAAAACATGCAGACAATGAAATAAGTTTATTTCAAAATAAATTGAAAAGATTAAGAACTATTTCTAATCTCCCATTTCAATTGAATATTTTGAGAACGTAGGCTAAACAATGATGCTTATGTACGTTGCAAAAACATTTTTTTTTTTTTTTTTTTACATTTAAAACTCTGAAGGAAAAAACAAAAATACGATCTGCTTATTTTACGTTAAACGAACTGAATTAAAAATATTATTTTTAATCTCTTCGATTTAATTTTAATTAAATATTAAGTGAACACAAATAACAAGAAAAGCTTATTTTATTTTACGTTGTACATATTAATTATTAAAAAAATCTCCATTTGTCGTACTACAAGTATTTTCTTCAGCCAATTAGAAATAATTCTCTTCCACTTTAATTTTTAATGTAGCAACCGGTAAACTTGTATGTATGTATTTATTCACACTGCAATGGGTATATACCCGGTGGCAGTGGTAACTAATTACACTCAATGAAGACAATAATAAACACAATTAATAAAAAATACAATTAATAATAATACTAATAATTAATACTAACAATAATTAATAATAATAATAATAATAATAATAATAATAATAATAACAACAGGGAACATCCTAAATTAAATGAAGCACGATCAGTTAAAATAACATTTAAAGTAAATCTAATTTGTACCTTAAACCTATGTTCAGACTAAAACCCACGAGTGTGATATGTTCATATCTGCACAAGTACCTTTCAACACTACACTCATTTCGCTGTCAACTCACTCACTGCACTGGAACTACGACACATTTCACTGATTCTATCGTGATTTCACTAACACTTCAAAACCATTTCACTGTTCAAATACTTTGCACTGCCACTATAAACTATAAAGCTTCACTGACAGGAACACGTTTCACTTACTCAACACACTTCACTGACACAACATAATTCTTCACTGATAGAACACTTCAATAACAAAATATCAATTACACCCTTTAAATAAAACTTGCATACAAGAAATCAAATTTCGTTTAAAAGCAATTCTGTGTGTTATGTTTAAAGTAAGTGGATATAATCAAGACTCAGAGTCTGACGTACGTAATTTATTACGTAATCCGAAATGGTATTTTATTTGAGTTTCAGAATACCGCGTGCCTCTTAAAATAACTTTAAAGAAATTAAAAGCATAGGCCTACGTGTTTTTATTGCTAGCACAAGGCTGAATAAATAAAAAATACATTAAGAAACGTTACTTGTGCTAAAAATAAATAATTCAGTAATGCACTAACGACGTACTTTCGCAATACCCTATTCCAATCAATTAAGTAATATGTGGCTAGTAAATTGACAAGGTTTTGTCACTTTATGGTGTTTCACCTCTGACGTGATTGATCTAGGTGGATACCATATACGTTTTAATCTCATGCGATTATCTGTTGTGTTTTTCTATAAATATTTCACATGCCTAAGAAGCCAGTTTTGGTTTTAACCTGCCAGTCACCATAACAATAGGCCTACTGTTCTTCTAAATTATTTGTTATAAACTTTTGAAATAGAATTTTAAGTAAATATAACTACAGAAAACAATAATTGAATAGGTATGTCCATCATATTGCTTATCAACATCACAATACTATACTTAGCAAAATATTACAACATTTACAGTGTTAAACGTTTTCGGCATGAACTGCCATCTTCAGAACACGCGACAATACAAGAATATGAATACTTCGTGTGGAAGCATTACGGCTAAGATACGTCATGTTGACTACATATTAAAATATTTAAAACTAGAGTATATGACATGGACATACAAAATGAACGCTGGCTGAATGATGAAATAAAAATTACATGATTCTAATAAACTTCCTGCAGAAGTTGGCACACGGTGCGATTGTCAGTCTGGCCGTTAAAAGTGATGTGGAGGTTCGTCGTAGCGCACAATCAACACGGGGCTTCTCTTAAGGTACGGTCACACGTCGCTACTTTTGCAGCGCTGCAGTACAAAAAACTGCGCAACTCTCGTACTGCGACGTGTGAACAACGGTGCAACCCGAAAAGTAGCGGCTGCCGAACCTGCTGCCCGCTACTTTTCCATGCTGCGCGCAGCTTAGAAGTAGCGACGTGTGAACAGGGTTCTCAGGGTTGCAGCCGCAGCATTTTTGATATCGGTTTTGTTGAAACTTTTGCTGCGGTTGCGACCAGTGTTGCCACCCAAATGTGCCAATGATACTTTTATTGTTTGGATGTATTTTAATGTTAAATGTGATGAAAATAAATTATTTGTAACAGTTATTAAATACACAACACAGTCTGAGCATGATTGGTGACGATATAATTCATTTTTTAAACTTTCCGTAGCGTAGTTCCAAACAGGAGAGTTGCCAACATTGATTACGTGAATACACTGTTGGTTATCATTTAAGTATATAGGCGTTTTTAAAAGTTCTATAGTAAAAATAATGTCAATTTCTGAATACTAGATACGACAGAAAAGCAAATAACAGATAAATAAGCTTTCGCATGAGTTTCTTAATAATGCGAACATAACCACTCATACTATACAAAGGAAACAAAAGACAAATACACAAACTACACCAATACATAAACAAATTACACCCAAAACTTCAATACACACTAGAACTTAAAAACAACTCCATAAATTTCCTAGACATCACCATAACAAAAATCGACAACAAACACACCTTCAAAATATGCAGAAAACCAACCACACCACCACACACATACACAACACATCTAACCACCCCATACAACATAAACATGCTGCATTCAGGACAATGGTACACAGATTACTCAACATACCCATTAGCCAACAGCACTACAATGAAGAAGTGAACGCAATCAAATACATAGTACAAGAAAACGGATACAACCCAAACATAATAGACAACATCATAAGGAAGACAAAACAAAAACTTAACAAACACAAAAATACACAAAACACAACACAAACAAAAGAACACAAGAAATACATCACACTAACATATGAAAACAAAAGCACACATAAGATCGAATCTTCATTCAGAAAACAGAAATACAACATAACATACAGAACAGAAAACTCACTACAAAGACATCTCAACACACAAAAACACAAACAAATAAATACGACCACACAGGTGTATACAAACTCAAAAGTAATAGTTGCGACAAGTTCTACATAGGACAGACAGGCAGATCATTCCAAACTCGCTACAAAGAACACATTAAAGCTATAACCAGAGGACACAATACATCTACATACGCCGATCACATAACCAATACTAACCATACATACAATAACATAAATACGGACATGGAAATCCTACACACACAACCCAAGAACCAAAAACTCAACACACTAGAACAATACGAAATATACAAACACACTAAAACACACCCCGATCAAATCCTCAACACACAGATCAATTTCAGTACACACACACTATTCGACTCCAGACTTCAACACCTTCCAACAATAAAACACACCCTCCTAACAGGCAGAGAAGTCCGAGATGACGCCGCGATCTAGTAGGCTCTGATGATGGTGCGTGAAGCATTGAAACAGCTGTAAGCCGGACAAATATTTCATATTTAACACTAGTAAGGCCGCTAGTTCATCAATTAATTATAACCACAAAATGTATATTGAGAAGTCAACACGGAGATGGGAACCTGCAGCATGACTGCGGCTGCAAAAGTAGCGCCTTGTGTGTGAACAGACTCGCAACCTCCAGTTGCAACTTTTGCAGCACTCGGGTTGCGCAGCACGAAAAGTAGTGTGCAGCGCGCTGCTTTTGGCTTACGTGTGAACACGACACGCAACTTTTGCAGCTGCAGTACAAAAGTTGCGCTGCAAAAGTAGCGACGTGTGACGCTACCTTTAACCTCCACATCACCAACGAACAACGTGACAAGAGCCTCTGAGCAGGAGAGGCAACTCCAACTCATGCTGCACAAAAGGAAGCGAGCCTGCCGAGGATATTCGATGAAACAGACCATGAGTCTCCATGTTCCACTGAAAACTGCAGCTTTGCTCAAGTTGGCGCTTGTCCCGTTGTTCGGCCGCACGCTTCAATTTATTCACCACTTTACACACCCCTGATTACAATGCTATAGTGCCAAGGTCACCCTCTGCTTACTGCACATACAAGCAGACCGCAGAGGGTGGGGTGTGCAGTGCTCGCGCGGGAACAAGGCAGGTTGAGGGAGTGGAACTTAAAATGCAATTTTATTGACCCTGGTTTTAAACTTCCCTTCTCAATGTCTAAATTGAAGTTTTTTTTTTTTGTAATTAAATTTAATTGAAATAAATAGTTGGAACGTTTTGAAATAAAAGCCCGGTATAAACCATCCCTAATCATTTCGGGTGCTATTCATAGACATTTCGCAGCACGCGCTACGAGCGTACTAAGCTAGCCCCGGCTATCCACTGGTTACTAGTACAGAATTCAAATCATATCCTATCGCTAACACTGGTTTATGAATACGAAAAAAGCTGATCATCCACCGGAAGCCCGCGCTGAAAATGTCTATGAATACGGCCCTTCAATATTATGAAAAATTTGTGGCAAGATACACACAAGGGAGGATTTTTTTTTTTTTTTTGTGAACTTATAAATTATATGTTTGAGTCCGCCCAGTGTTCTTCAAAGGTTGGCGCCACTGCTCGCAGCAATAGTTCTATTGAAAGTGCATCCAGTCAGCATCATAGACTTACTAAGTAACCGCCTCTCTGAAACAAATCAGCGATGGTGAGATATTCATCGAAATGGCCCAGACTTTTGGGCCACCCAGTACCATTACGAACAACAGGCCTACAGACTGACTGACGCACTCGTTCTGTAGATAATCCTGTTTGCTCTCTTCTCTCTTCCTGACGTTTTCCTGAAACCCGGAACATGACGGCGACACTTTCTCCAGCGGCAACCTCATTCGGGGGTTATGTAAACAGTCGGCCGACAATCTATCTTAAATGTCAGATGAAACGCCGCGCAATTCAGAAAATGTTCTTAACCTATCGTATTCTAAAGTTAAATATATTGAGATTATGTACGCCGACCTGTTTAGCTTATCTGAAATACATGTGATTTATTTATTCACATACATCACAATGCATAGGGGGCAATAACAGATTAACGTTTTCGACATGGTATGCCATATCATATCGTAATAACAAGATATGAACACAAATCACACGACTTTAGGAACTTGATTCTTTACAGTTTAATTATGCATCTTAATGCACAGTCTTAAAGAATTTACAAGAGTGGCTTGATTTGTAACAATTTTTGTGATAAATGCGTAAGATAATGTAATTTTGTACGAAGCAACTATGGAATTCACAACACATTTCTATCTTCAGAATATTAGCTAACTAGAGAAATGATACTCGTGAATAGTTCATTCTTTATCTGTAATATTATTTTACTCTGAAGACTCAAGAATAATGGGATTTACACACAATGTCAAATTAATGTAACTCTGAAAATATTGAGATTAGGACAAATATTTACATGACATTTTTTGCTCAGAATGTATTCGGAAATAAGCTCCGTAAGAGACGGTAAATCCTCGTGAATCAAATCCTCCTGTATATCCAAGTAGGCTACATTGCATGGTATTCCAGGTGTTCTGATTACATTAGTGAACTCAGAAGACGGGGAATTCAACATTTCACTAATAATTTGAAAGTGTTAATTTGAGGGCTACAAGTTTTTTTTTTCGTTTCTAATTAATGTGTTAAATACAGTCTCAATCCAACAAACATTGTCTATTGGCCATACCGCACCTTTACCAGAATCCAAGGAACCTTTAATGTTAATTACTTGGAAAGTAATATTCATACTGAGTAATATTCCAATTCCAAAATAATTGTATTTTCCAAAATTTCCATTAATCTCCGCCAAGAGTACAAATCAAACTCCGCCGACAACACTATTAAAAACACAAATGATAAAATGAATCTCCATAAATACCTGCCCCTGTACGTAATACATCAGTTGTGTTATAAAATACAAATAAACAATAAATTGAAACACGTGTTGAAGTTGGCACACATTGATATTCCTCCGGAAGTCTAAACGCGAACCAGAGGATCTGCTTTGAATAGAACTTCGTCATTTTATCGTACGTTGTGCGAACTACTTGTGGTGATATAATGAGTTACGTCACGTAATTTGATTCTCAAGTTAGTATCAGCGTGCACTTAGTATGGGGGATTGCTATTTCTGATCCTGAAATTAGATCTATACACAGTAATAGCTTACTTTACTATATTCTCGTGTATTCGTAAAAATTAAAATTATCTGCAAAAGAGATTTATCGCCAGGGTAGTACACTAACTGGCATTGCTTCGTTCGTGCCTGGAGCACTCTAGTCAAGAAAGCATGGCGCTCGAGGAATCCTTCACCGATCCATATTATGCTTTCACTGCACAACACCAGAGGCTGGTTTTTGTTAAGTGGATTTTTCCATTCCGAAGAACAACCCGTCATCAGCTCCTGCGTTTCTACGACTTGGCGTGAAACTAATCTGACAAATGAAGTGTGATGATCTGGGCTGCGCACACACGGCGTCATTCTGAAAATACTGAAGCTAAATATATTCATAACTCATAACATTAAATTACATTTGCCTTCAGAATAATGATTTTTACAACTGCAATACGCTTTCTCCACAAAGCAATTAGTAGAAGTGAACACAGTATAATTATCTATTACATAATGTGCGGTCTACGTAAGAGCTGACTTCCCACAGAAGCACAGAGGTTCGCTCCCCGGTGTCTGTTCGGAGTGCCTGCCTGAATGCTTAGGCTTGTCGGCACCCAATGCGTAACCCAATTTCTCACGCTTACTGATAACATTGCAGCACACTGGGGGTTCAAAACGCCTCGTAGTACTTGAAAAATATGTAATGGATACAAAAATGATGTTACATAGTTTAAAATACAACAACAATATAAATATTTCAGGCGTACAGCGAGAAAACTCTCAGAATTTGAACTTACCATTTAAAAGACAGCATGGTGGATGATGATCTTTCTTTATATCGCCTTTCCATTTCAGATATTTCTGATGAAATCTTTCCCCATGCTCGTCGTTTACCGCTCCAAAGTTAGGAGGAAAGAAATCCAAATGAGAATGTAAAAAGTGTATTTTGAGAGACATATTACACCCCATTTTCTCATATGCACTTAACATGATTTCCACAACAAGGTCTATGTAGTTATCTGCCCTAGAACGTCCAAGGAAATTTAAGCAAAATATATTTGAAAGCGCATCACGCCATTTTTTCTGTAACGGAAAGTTTTTCCTCAAACAAAGAGTCAGCAATAACTTTGCGAATTTGTGCACCGATCAATAGGCCCTCTTTTAATTTCCATTCACTCAAACTGGTAAATATTTCTTTTAAATACTGAAAACCACACCCTTGTTTGTTCATTGCGTAGACCTCACTTTAAACTGTTACGAAATTCCTGTATAGAAGGGACTAATATAGTATCTTTATTTATTATAAGTACAAAAAAGCATGCCAACAACCATAAGAAATCGGAAATAGGTCATAAACTCATAAAATGCATTAGCTTTTGTTTTGATTTACAACCTCTAACTCACGTCAGATGTTTCCTGGAGGAGCGTTTATCGAAAAGTGAAATCATAGTATGTCTTAAAAATCTGACCTGATACGAAGAAAAGAGATAAGCTTACATTTTGGAATTCAGCACACACCAAACCGTACTTACTTACTTACAAATGGCTTTTAAGGAACCCGAAGGTTCATTGCCGCCCTCACATAAGCCCGCCATCTGTCCCTATCCTGTGCAAGATTAATCCAGTCTCTATCATCATATCCCACCTCCCTCAAATCCATTTTAATATTATCTTCCCATCTACGTCTCGGCCTCCTTAAAGGTCTTTTTCCCTCCGGTCTCCCAACTAACACTCTATATGCATTTCTGGATTCGCCCATACGTGCTACATGCCCTGCCCATCTCAAACGTCTGGATTTTAAGTTCCTAATTATGTCAGGTGAAGAATACAATGCGTGCAGTTCTGTGTTGTGTAACTTTCTCCATTCTCCTCTAACTTCATCCCGCTTAGCCCCAAATATTTTCCTAAACACCTTATTCTCAAACACCCTTAATCTATGTTCCTCTCTCAGAGTGAGAGTCCAAGTTTCACAACCATACAGAAGAACCGGTAATAATTGTTTTATAAATTCTAACTTTCAGATTTTTGGACAGCAGACTGGATGATAAGAGCTTCTCAACCGAATAATAACACGCATTTCCCATATTTATTCTGCGTTTAATTTCCTCCCGAGTGTCATTTATATTTGTTACTGTTGCTCCAAGATATTTGAATTTTTCCACCTCTTCGAAGGATAAATCTCTAATTTTTATATTTTCATTTCGTACAATATTCTGGTCACGAGACATAATCATATACTTTGTCTTTTCGGGATTTACTTCCAAACCGATCGCTTTACTTGCTTCAAGTAAAATTTCCGTGTTTTCCCTAACCGTTTGTGTATTTTCTCGTAACATATTCACGTCATCTGCATAGACAAGAAGCTGATGTAACCCGTTCAATTCCAAACCCTGCCTGTTATCCTGAACTTTCCTAATGGCATATTCTAGAGCGAAGTTAAAAAGTAAAGGTGATAGTGCATCTCCCTGCTTTAGCCCGCAGTGAATTGAAAAAGGACAGCAAACCATAAGAGATACATTGTTGTAAGTCGAAGCAAAAATTCTTGTTGTTCAGTGTAACAGGCATCTCACCTCTGATTGAGGTTCTGGCTGATTATCAGGCAGTACATCTCACTTGACGATATGTGTCAGAGGAAGAACAATTGTTGAAGTCTGATTGGGGTGCAATCAGTCTTCGGACAGCTGACTAACAACACCAGTCACGTGCTGCATGAAATTTATTTAAAATTTAAACCAATGGCGGGTACATTGAATAACAAAATCATTGTGCCAATGGTGGCTGTTCCAAGACATGATATTGGTGGCTCACATGGAGATTCCCTCACCCCTTCCTCTGCACTGTCAGTCAAACTGTTTCTGTGGACATTCATCCACGCGTTAGACGGCGGTTTATCGTAATCCTTCAAGAGAGTAGGGCTGTTGTCTTCTTAGCCGATCAGCCGATGAAGAGTGCTAGTTAATAAGTCTGTAGGATACAGTCGTCCTCCGTTCGACACTCCAGCATGCCATTTCATAAGAAATCACGTTTTGGAGTAACTCGCCGTCGACTCCTGACGGCAGCCCAGTCAGGGGCGGCTCGTCCATAAGAGCTGCGGAGCTGCAGCACTCCCTGCTTTGACAGGAAAATAAAAATAATATTTGTTTTAATTTGTAGAAGAATTGTTACAGCTTTTATTGGTGAATTGCTTTATATTTCATCTGGCCGGGTATATGCAAGGAGTGGTGTGACAGATTTAGGACATTTGCCCCTAAAAATTAAAAAGCACAAATCTTCGCTGTCTCGCCTGAAAAATGTTGTTTCATTGGCTATGTTAGGCGCAATTAAATGAAGCGAACAGGACAAACATTCTCAAACATAATCAAGAAGTGAAAAAAAATTGTGAAATTATTTTACAGAATATTAATTGTATCAAATTTTGTGGCCAATATGAACTTCTCCTTAGAGGACATGATGAAAAACGATTCGAAGAACCCTGGTGTGTTTCGTGGGTTGCTACAGTTCTTGAGTAATCTAAACGAGCCTCTCAAAAACCATTTGGAACATGCCACTGTTTAAAGGTAATTCTAAAACAATTCAGGATGAACTGGTAGATTGCAAGTTGAGTGTCTGCCGATTTGAAATTCAGACTGAAATCGATGTTATTAGTTTTTCTTTAGCGATTATGGCAAATAATGCCATAGACATCTCCCAACTAAGTCAGGAAGTTTTGATTTTTCGATATGTAGTGCATTTATTTTTGTCCTATACTTATTAGTAATGATATCAGAAGTGAAATTTGTATGTACCAAAATCTACTGCAACTCCCCCAATCCACAAGTTCACGAGCCGCCACTGAGCCCAGCGCTAGTTACTTTTATTCAAGTGGAAAAACAATTTAAAATGATCCAAAAGTAAAAAATATGTATTATAAATGCTAACTTGTTTATTCAGACTTGCACAGCTTCACAACTTCCGGCCTGTGCTAATCAGCTGTCGCGAGATAAAATATAAAAGGAATATAATTTGAATTCTGGCCACTCTATTCCATTATCTCCTGGCTTAGTTGCATGAAGAGTGGCGCCTTATTGGTGTCACTTATAGGTTTAAACCTATCTTCGGACAGTTGGCTGAAAAACAACAGCCATCTGAATGTCTGTTCCGGGAATCAAATCAGTGAACTGACGACAATCCTCATCGTGGCTTTGCAATGTGGCAGGAGCAGTCGGTTTGTTTTGAATTTTCCTGCAAGGCATTAATGATGTCATAAACTAAACAGTTGAAGGCAACGTTTGGTCGTGCAACGGGCGCTTGCGTAACCATCATCCGTATTTTCTTCCATCTCGTCATTATTACTATTACATTATTAGCAACAATATTATTGTCAACAGTAATAATGGACTCCTTTCTTTCCTGATTAGAATGTAATTGAATGTGATTGATATGTCACGTGACTCGAAAACGTAATTTCATTTGTGTGACGTTCCAGAATACGTTATACCAAATCTTACCTGATGCAAGCAGTCCTAATCACCGTGGTTACTACACAAACATTACGTCCAGGTTTCATGTGTACCTATCCCTCGCCTGCGTACATTGCACATGTGGCCTGTTAAAAGATCTCAAAACATGGTTTGATAGCAATCTGCTTCACTTAAATGTTAATAAGACCGGATATATTCACTTTCACAATTCTCAAAAGAGAAATTTGAAGGACATCAATATTTCTATTCAAGATCAATACTTATGTAAATGGGAAACTACTAAATTCTTGGGCGTTACATTTGATGATTGTTTGTCTTGGAGACCCCATTGCACAAGTTTAATTTCTAAGCTCAATAGTATTTGTTATCAAATCAGAATTTTGAGGACGATAATAAATCACGATGTATTAATGTCTTATTATTTCGTACACGTCAAGTCAAGGCTTTCATATGGTATTTGTTTTTGGGGATCTGGAACCATGCTGAATGAGATATTTATTGCTCAAAAGCGTATTGTCAGATGCATAGCGGGCGTTAACAGTAGGATCTCTTGTAGGGAACATTTTTTACAATATAATATTCTTACTGTTTATGGTTTATACATTTTTAATGTTTTACTACTAATTTATAAAAATCTGCCTGATTTTCACCAAAATTGTGATTTCCATACCTACGACACTCGTAACAAAAATAGTTTAACTATTCCAGCTCACCACCTTACAAACACTAGTAGAACCTATATGGTCTTTGGTATCAAAATCTACAATAGCTTGCCTGATGACATCAAATATACAAAAAATTCTCTCAAATTTAGGAATTATGTAAAAACGAAATTAATAAAGTTGTGTCCCTACAGTCTTTAGGATGCACGCATGGGCCCTCGAAATAAACAATGTTTTTTTTTTTTTATTTGACTTATTTTAAATTAAATTGTAATTGTATATATTCGACCATGTCTATGCATACATTATGCCATCGACAATAAAGTTCTATCTATCTATCTATCTATCTATCTATCTATCTATCTATCTATCTATCTATCTATCTATCTATCTATCTATCTATCTATCTATCTATCTATCTATCTATCTATCTATCTATCTATCTATCTATCTATCTATCTATCTATCTATCTATCTATCTATCTATCTATCTATCTATCTATCTATCTATCTATCTATCTATCTATCTATCTATCTATCTATCTATCTATCTATCTATCTATCTATCTACCTACCTACCTATGCTTCACGGTGAATATCGCTTTCAGGACTCACTTGATAGCGATTCTCAACCGGAGGACCGCGGACCTCTGAGAGTCGGACGAGCACTTAAGGGAGATGTGAACATAATAATAATAATAATAATAATAATAATAATAATAATAATAATAATAATAATTTTTATTTATTTATTTATTTAGAATATTAACGTGCAAAAACAACAGCACAAGGCCAATTACAGTTTAGCACGATACAAAACAGAACAAAACAACAAATGATGATGAGAATGAATGATAGAAAATGGCAATGAGATGAAATACAAACAATATAATAGTCTACATCAATCATTGATCAAAATAATTATAAAATTATAAAATTAGTACAATGAGATAATTGAAATAATGGAATAGTCTTCATTAATCAATTTACCAAATGCAACAAATAAAATGAACAAATAATTATTAAAATTAGATCAGTGAGTTAAAAACTCAATGATATACTACACATTAAATGGATCCAAGTTGAATCCATGCAAATTAGCATATTTAATGCATCTGCAGATAGGAGAGAGATTTAGGATTCTTATTATAAAACAATTCATGAAATCTTAAACCATTAGCAGGAATACGAAGACTGATATTGCTTATGAAAGATTCACAATCAATATCACCCTTAATGACTTTAAAAAAATAAATAATCAAGATCCTGACGTCTGGTGAACAAACTACTGTAATTGAAATATTTGCATTTAATTTCATAGTCATAATCGGAATTTGGTAAAAATCTATAAGAACACAAGGAAATAAATTTTCTTTGAATATTCTCCAATTTAGCCGAGTCAGTTGAAGTAATGGAGTTCCATACAACAGATGCACATTCAAGCTTGGATCTAACCAACGTATAGTATCTATACTAATAATAAATCTGTAGCCGAAATTTTTCTGGTAATTTTCGATTTTCCAAAAATAATTGGTCCTAACATATATAATTAACCACCCTGAAACCGAAAATCGCTTTTTGACATTTTTGTTTGTATGTCTGTCTGTCTGTATGTTTGTTACCTTTTCACGCGATAATGGCTGAACGGATTTCGATGAAAATTGGAATATAAATTAAGTTCGTTGTAACTTAGATTTTAGGCTATATAGCATTCAAAATACATTATTTAAAAGGGGGGTTATAAGGGGGCCTGAATTAAATAACTCGAAATATCTCGCTTATTATTGATTTTTGTGAAAAATGTTACATGACAAAAGTTTCTTTAAAAATAATTTTTGATAAGTTTCATTCTTGAAAAATGTTGATAGGACTGATATTTAATGAGATAAATGAGTTTTAAAATTAAAATAACTGCCATCTAAGGCCGTGTAATGAAATAAAAAACAAATGACTTCGTCTATAAGGAGCCTTGGACAGCAACAATCGAAAGCTATGAAAGATAGCTTACAGAGAATGTTTCTGTGTTTGTATGAAGTAATATCGGAAGCTAAATTAACCGATTTGTATAATTAATTATTATTTCACCATTGGAAAGTGTAGTTTCTCTAGATGGACATAATGCTATAATGTTATTACAGTAACTTCTGATATAATATAATATAATATAATATAATATAATATAATATAATATAATATAATATAATATAATATAATATAATATAATATAATATCTATACTAATAATAAATCTGTAGACGAAATTTTTCTGGTAATTTTCGATTTTCCAAAAATAATTGGTCCTAACATATATAATTAACCATCCTGAAACCGAAAATCGAATTTTTGAAATTTTTGTTTGTATGTCTGTCTGTATGTTTGTTACCTTTTCACGCGATAATGGCTAAACCGATTTATGTGAAAATTGGAATATAAATTAAGTTCGTTGTAACTTAGATTTTAGGCTATATGGTATTCAAAGTACGTTATTTAAAAGGGGGGTTATAAGGGGTCTGAATTAAATAAATCGAAATATCTCGCTTATTATTGATTTTTGTGAAAAATGTTACATAACAAAAGTTTCTTTAAAAATGATTTCCGATAAGTTTTATTCTTTACAAAATTTTGATAGGACTGATATTTAATGAGATAAATGAGTTTTAAAATTAAAATAATGCCATCTAAGACGGTGCAATGAATTAAGAACAAATGACTTCGTCTATAAGGGGCCTTGGACAACAACAATAGAAACAGGGGCCTTGGACATCAACAATCGAAAGCTATTAAACATAGCCTACAGAGAATGTTTCTGTGCTTGTATGAAGTAATATCAGAAGCTAAATTAACCGATTTGTATAATTAATAATTATTTCAGCATTGGAAAGTGCAGTTTCTCTAGATGGACATAATGCTATAATGTTAATACAGTAACGTCTGAGTAAATCGAGGACAGGTAAGATTAAAATAGCTTCTTATGCACAGAAAATTTGATAGGCTATTTTGTACATTCGTTTTCTGTATTTCTTAAAATAGTATTTATGTACACTCATTTTAATCTGAGAGAATTAACGAACAACGAGAGTGTATTGATTTAGTATGCAGTAATAGTACGTTAGCTTAGCAATCCATTATTTTATAATTCATATTTTAACTATGCTCAATTGAATCGTGTTAAAATACATAAAATATATATGCAATAAATGCAATGCATAAAAAATTGGGTAATGAGCGAAGCAGATTATCTTGCTCTGTTGTAAAAGTTGTTCCCTGGATCAAACATCCTATTTTAATTATGTAATTACTTTACATTTATTTCTAATAGGTGCAGCGGAGCGCACGGGTACGGCTAGTAAAATTAATAAACACATAGGAGTGGAAAAAGAATAAGTTATAGACCTAATCAGACCAAGCATTCTTAACGAATGGGTATAAATATATTGCACATGATCATGGAAATATAATTTTGAATCAAGTAGGACACCAAGATCTCTAATACAATCTTTCTTAGTAATTACGACATTACTGAGAGAATAGTTAAATTTTAGGGAGATAGTTTTCCGTGAAAAGGAAATAACAAAAGTTTTGGATTGATTCATTTTCATTCCATTTTCAACAGACCATTGTGAAATTGAATTAATGTCATTTTGAAGAATTTGACAATCAACCAAACTATTAATTTTGCGAAAGATTTTGAGATCATCCGCAAATAAAAGGCAGCTAGAACTTATTCTTTTACTTATATCATTTATAAATAATAAAAATAAGGGAGGTCCCACCGCATAAACTATTAAATGGAACCGAGAGAGAATTACCTAGTCGAACACAAGACTGTCTATCTATTAAATAATTTTCAAACCAATTAACGTAGTTAGTGGAGAGACCAAAATTACTTAATTTATTTAATAAAATTTTGTGGGGAACAACATCAAATGCTTTGCTAAAATCAAAATAAATTGAGTCAATTTGACCTTGATTTTCAACTATAGGCATTATGAGATTAAGATAGGAAACTAAATTAGTAGTAGTAGATTTCCCTCTTGTAAATCCATGTTGGGCCGAATTGATCTTATTTTTGACATAAAATGAAATGTGTTTGTGAATAATTTTTCAAAAATTTTAGAAAAATTGTTTAGGATAGAAATGGGTCTATAATTAGTAACACTGTTTTTATTACCATTTTTGAAAACTGGAATAATGGATGCTTCCTTCCAAAGTGACGGGTAAATTATGTTTTTAAGCTAAGATTGAATAAAAAAGTTAAAACAGGCAAGAGAATATTAGAGCAACCCTTGATTATAAAATTAGGAATGCTATCAGTACCTTTACATTTATTAGGCTTTAGCTTTTTAATAGCTTTATTTACATCATCGAGTGTAATATTAGGCAGGGACAAACAGTCAGTAATATTAGAATCATAAGTAATGAAATTAGGGTTACAATTTTGTTGAACAGATTTAAATTGACAAGCAAATGCATTTGCAATTTCTTTTCATCTGTGATGTGAACGCCATTTATTATTAGTTCTGTGGGATTACTATTAGTTTTTCGAAAAGTTTCTACATATTTCCAAAATTTATTTGGTTCATGCTTTAGGTTATCATCAATTGATTGTAACCATTTGAATTTATCAGATTTAATCATGGCTTTGACTTGTTTTCTAAAATTAGAAAAAATAGAAATATTTATTATTATTATTATTATTATTATTATTATTATTATTATTATAACAACTTTTAAAAGTTTATCTCTGAAAATTTAAAATCCGAATATTTTACTTTAAATAAAAGCATAATTAAACTGTCTTCTTTTTAAATTCGTTGTCTATTCTATCCACACCACAGCTCAGGTCTGGGGAGAGGGCAGCACTAAAGCAATGCGAGGAAGGGGGGCCTCATCATCAAAAAGGTTGAGAAACAGAAAAAAAAACATGAATCGTTTGTGGCAAATTATGAAATCTCACCTTCATAAACTGTCAACGAGCGGCAGTCGTGTACTCTGGCACGGGTATGAATTCTGTTAGGTTTTCCCGAGTCTTTCGGAACTGTAAGGCAAATGTCAGCTAATTCTATGGCGAATCTCAGCGTTAT
Source organism: Periplaneta americana (assembly GCA_025594305.2). NCBI lineage: Eukaryota > Metazoa > Arthropoda > Insecta > Blattodea > Blattidae > Periplaneta > Periplaneta americana. Next base: position 203,185,796 of record JAJSOF020000003.1, on the reverse strand, counting down.
CCATCACCATCGCTACATAACACACAGCTGGTATCAGGGGGTTTAACTCTTGTAATGGAAGTTGTGTCCTTCTTAGAAGTTCCTTTGTTTGCCGTATTGGGTCAGAGTGTGCCAGCTCTGTTCTAACGGGAATGATGGGAAGAAATTGCTTCTAAATGTTGCCAAACAGACAATTTTAAACAGATATTATGAATACCCATTATTTACAGGATTTGTCAGTTTAACAACATTGATATTATTCATCATCATCATCATCATCATCCTTCACGAATTAGGCCTCTGTAGACCTGTTTCGGCCCCATCTAGCAGTCTTCTTAAAGATCTTCCTGGTCGACGATGTCCTCTAGGTTTATACTGCATCATAATTTTTGGGATTCTTGAATTTTCCATTCTTCTTACATGATCTAGCCAATTGAATTTGTATCTGCTGATTTTTTCTTCTACTGACTCTACTTCTAATTGTTCTAAAATTTCTTCATTCCTTTTTCGGTCTAAAAGAGTATATCCTGCTGTCCTCAAAATTTCATTTCTGTTGCTTTGATTCTGTTCAAGTCTTTTTCTGTAATGTCCAAATCCCGCTTCCGTATAAAAGGGTGGGTAATGCTAGTGTATTATATATTTTTATTCTTGTAGATTTTTGTACTAATTTAGCTTTTAATGCATTGTTTATTATTCCTAGAATTTGTGTAAATTTGGTAATTTTCTTGTTCACATCTTTTTCATTTTGATAAGATATTTCACAACCCAGATAATTGAAATTTTGCACTTGTTCGAGGCATTGGTTATTGTGTATTATCTTACTTCTGACTGGGTCTTGTCCTAAAAATGCCATTACTTTTGATTTTTGTGCTGAAATTTCCATCCCAAAATCTTTTAATATTTTATTTAATGTATACAATCCTCTTTGTAAATTATCCTCTGAATTGGAAATTATGACCTGATCATCGGCATAGAGTAAGGTATTTAATGTTAGAGCACTGGTTATTTTGATTCCTGATGTGTAGATTTGGTTCCATTTTAAAATAATTTCATTTATATAAATATTAAATAAAGTTGGTGATAGTGGACAACTTTGTCGAACTCCATTATTAACTAATTTTCTTTCGGATATACAGTTATTTATTTTGACACTTATTTTGCTGTCTGTGTAGATTTCTATTACATTTTTTTTTCTTGTAATATGTCGAATAAAAGATCTCTTCGGACTTTATCAAAAGCTTTCACAAAATCAATAAAAGCTATATGGGTTTCCAAATTAAATTCTCTTCTTTTTCTAACAATAGTTTCATACTAAATAATGGATCTACACATGATCTTCCTTTTCTAAAGCCATTTTGACACTCCAGAAGGAAAGTTTCAGCATGTTTTTTTAATTTTTCATTTAAAATCCTACTAAATATCTTATAACATGTGTTGAGGATACTAATCCCTCTATAGTTTTCAACATTCTGTTTATCTCCTGTTTTATATATGGGAATAATTACACTATTTTTCCATTCTTCCGGTAAAGTGGCAGTCAGATATATTCTGTTTAGAAATCTTAGTAATCTTTCTTGAAATAGATCTCCTGCATATTTATACAATTCTGAATTTAGGTTATCCTCTCCAGGTGATTTACTATTTTTCGTCTTCTTTAATGCTTCTTGTAGTTCTTCTTTGGTAATGCATTGTTCATCTGGGTTTTTGTGTCCCAGAATTTTGAATCAAAAGTAGGATTGTTCCATAAGTTTTGTAAAAATCTAGGAATGTTTCTATTTTGGGGCAAGGGTTTATCTTGGCGGATTCCTTTATGTCTCTGTTCATGTATTTTAAAATTTTATATGTATTGGGTTTCATTTTATAAATGTCAGTTTCTAAAAAGATATAAACTCTTTCCATGATTGCCTGTGTCGTTTTCTAATTTCTCTGTTAGCTATCGCCCTTTTATGTTTATAATCTATTTCATCATTAACGGATTTTGTTTGAAGGTATTTTCTATAAGCTATATTTTTATTTTTTATGATCTCCTTAATTTCATCATCCCATGATCTTAATTTTTTATTTTGTGTGAAAGCCTTATATTTTCCGATGCTCTCCGTGGCTGCCTGTGATATTTGAGTTTTAATATTTTCCCATTCTTTGTGAATGTCTTCATCTTCAGGTATTTCTAACATTTTTGTTCAAGTCTTTTTGATAAAGCCAGCGTACACTGTCGTCATGGATTAATCTAATTTTGTAACGCATTAATTCTTTTTGGGGAATTTATCTTTGTTAAATGTAGCCATCTTGGTGTATATCTCACTTTTGCTAATACAAGGTAATGATCTGATCCAATGTCACTTCCTCTGAAGACCTTGACATCTAAAAACAATTCGGATAATTTTATATTTGCTATAAAATAATCTATGATAGATTTTGAGCCACGTGCTGACCATGTATACATATGAATATCTTTATGGTTGTAAAATGAATTTATGATTGCATTACAAGCCTGTCCAGAGGCTAAAAGTGGCAGCCCCACTACTGGACTACCTAACGATAAGGCTAGTAACCTATCTTAGGAAAATTACATTACTTTCAAGCCTCAAACAAGCAGTATAAGGACAGATATTATTATTATTATTATTATTATTATTATTATTATTATTATTATTATTATTATTATTATTATTATTGAACTATAAAATCGTCTCTCTGCAGCCCACAGTCGCTTTACAATTTCAGTCGAAGACAAAGTAGCTATACGTATTGGAATTTAGCGCAGTATAGTATATACAGCGACGAAACATGAGTTGTTGAGGGTACTAGGAACAATAGACTGTGCCAGTACTAGAGCTGAGACGAGATGTTCTGGCACCGAACGAACGAACGAATGAAAGGGGACGAAGAAAGAATGAATGATGTTTAAAATGGCAGGCAGGGTAAGCATCCCATGCCTCCATTGGTTCCTCGACATGCAATTCGCTAACTTTAGATCGAGGTACCCAGCTATAAGCCGTTTGCCCTCTCATCTAACCGTAGTGTATTTCCCCTGTAAATGATTATATGAAAGATGTGCACGCTATCAGTTGAATTTTGAGTGAATGAATGAAGTGAAGTGAGCACCATGACTCGCAGATGTTAATGAGAGGTGGAGAGTCCAGTGCTCTGGTCAGTTCTGTCCTAGTCACGTTTTTGTAGTGGCGGTAGGGAGGCTCGTAACCTGTTACCAACAAAGTGGTGGGCTACTCGTTTCCGTAGAAGCCGTCTGGCTGCCTGGTTGGCTGTGGCAAGTGTCGTGTGTCGTTTCGTAGGGTTTGTGTCAGTAGTGAGTAAAGAAATAGTGAATGTCACTATTTCGTCCTGTAGTCTGTTTAGTTGCCGGTCAATGTAGGATTCTATTTTCTTCATAGCAGAACGTAGAACCCCCTCGACCAGCTGTTCCGTGGTTGTTTTGTCTGTCTGTGGATCGTCTGTAGTGGTTGTCTTGGTTGTCGTAGTCTTAGCTGCATCCGCATAAGACAATTCGGGTTTGGGAAGTGTTGGTTTGAAGACGGACTGTGATGGTTTGGGTATAGGTGGCGGTATTGGTTTGTGGGTGTCTATGGGGACATGCGTGGGATCGGTGGAGGTTATGAGATTAGTCCTTGGATATTTTGGACAGCGAGCTTGGCCCGTATAATGGGTGTCGCTGTTGCACGTGGCGCAATACCTGATCTGGGATAGGCGGTTGTGGTTACAGAGGTCGGGATTTTTGCCGCACTTAAAACAAGTCTTGGGCTTGTCACAGTTTGTCCTTGTGTGGCCGTATTGTGCACAGTTAAGGCACGGTCGGTGGAAGATTGTCTCGTGTGATGGCTCTACTCTGTAGTATCGTCCTGCGAGTTTAAGTCCTGCTAGTAACTTGTCTGCTGTGGTGATGTCTTTTGTGAATATTCTAACTAAGTTGGTGGGTTTGTCAGTCTGTGCGGAGATAATTCTCTTAATGCGAGTGATACCTGGATGTATTACAGCCAGGATCTGCATTAGTTCGTCCTCAGAGATCAGCGTGTCGACATTTTTCATGACGACACTGATCTCTTTATTTCTCGTCTGTTTCTGTCTAGTTTCAGTGGGCGGCGTAATGCTGATTTCTGCGGACGGGCCATAGTTGTACAGGGAATTGCCCTAGCGAACTTCTCCGCGTCGTCAATCGTGGGGAATGTAAGTGTTGTTGTCTTGGTAGTGTGTGCCCAGAACTGTCTTGGGGTTTGAATGTCGAGTCGGTACTGTTTTATTAGTCGCTCTATGTGTAGTGGGTTGTTGCCGTTTTTTGTGTGATTTAGTATTTTCAGTACTGTCCTTGTCTTGGGTCCTGGTGCGGTTTGATGTGTGGTATTAGAGGGAGTGGGAGAAGTGGGGCTTGCCGGAGTCGAACCGGATACTTTTGTGGGAATAGGTTTGCGCCTGTTAGACCGCTTCCCTTCTGAGGATTCGTGAGACGACGCCTCAGACCTGGGAGGTGGTCCGTTGGGAGACTTCTCTGCTGTGGGTTTAGGGACAGGAGGCCTCTCTGCTCTAGGTTTTGGAGTCGGCCCTTCTGAGGGCCCCTCTTTTGGATTGGAAGTAACCTCTGCCTCTTCCTCAGAAGAGGAAGAAGAAGAAGAAGAAGAAGAAGAAGAAGAAGATTCACTGTCCAATAGAGAGGGGGGTGGGGTGGAGGAGGGATGGGATGGGTGGCCTGGTAATTCCCAAGGTCCGAGGAGAGTGGCGGTTGGTGGAGTTTGGTATCGGGCGTGCTTCCCGAATTGTCGTGGATGCATTAGTGTCATCTGACGTAAGTTCTCACGTGAGGAAAATACGTAGGCTCTCGTGGTGGAGTTTATAGTCAAGGTCGTTGTGGGTTTCCGTGGAGTCACTGCGTCCAGTAAGTCGGGGTCAGCGTTTGTGATCACTACTGCTCTATTAGCAGTGATCGGTGCCATGGTCTTTAGTGTGTTTAAGTCGTTGATCGTCTTGGTTGGTGAAGCGCTGGACTTACCAAATGATGATGGTTGTGGTGGTGATGTTGCTTCCGGTGAGGCAGGTTTTGCGGCGGCCGTCGGTTTCACCGTCTTCCGTCTCGTCTTCCGCTTCCCCGGTGGCTGGCTTCCGTCCGGCCGAGACTTGTCGACACAAGGCGGCGGCCGGCTCCCGCTGTTCATTTTCGTTGGTTGTAAGCTGGCGACTTTTACCAGTGAGTGTCTTGCTAGATCGAAAAATCGAAAAATCGAAGGAGAATTGGGAGGAAAATTTAAAAGGTACGCAAAACGCGTCCTTGCAAGGGGTTGGGGGCTGTACAAAACTAAATATGTGAGCTCCAAGCCTGTTGGCCACTAGTCTCACTCCGGGTTACGCTGCTCCCTGAAGGAGCTCTAGAAAATTTTGAAGGGGAAGCCGAAATTGGACGTAACCTCTTAGGTACCACATACGCGAGGGGCTGAGATTGATCAATTGATCACGGAACGGGGCGAGGAGGAGTTGGCTGGTGTTTGCCGTCAGGATGTCAAGACGCCGTCATCTGTTGTTCGATGACAAAGCAGGTGAAGGCCGTCGGAAGAAGCGCCGTGAAATCTAAGCTGCAATTTGAGATATCCCTGTCCTTTCAATTTGCGACTTATTGAGTGACCTCATATGTTTAATAGACTATTAATATTATCTGAACTAGGGCATACATAATTTATAATAAAGGTGGAATATATATGGGAAGGGCATATAGGCCCAACCTGCGCGAAGTTTTAAATTGCCGGCCAGCAGGGTAGAGGAGTGGGGTTGTTTGGGTTACGGTTCTCAAGCTCAGAGCGGCAGGCATATCAGTTTCATCTCTTTCTAAAAACATTCGTCTTACCTCAGTATCAGCACTTTCCTACTCAAGAGTCCGAAGGTACCTAATGGAATTACGCCCGCTATTTCATCTTTATATCCTTATTCTCCGTCCGAATCAGACGACTGATCTGTGCTGGAATCAGATGTCCCTAAGTTTATGGAAATGTTCTAAAAAATACTGTCCATCACGTGCTCACTTTCAATATAATTGTTCTCTACTTTCTTCACATAATCATACACTGATATCCATTCTTGGAAGAAGCGATTACAGAGTTGGCCTCCGCTTATGCGTAGCGTAGAAATTATAGAGGAGTCTTCTTAGGACTTCACATCAAAACTGTCTACAGCTGCAACAATCTTCTTCTTCGGCTGTGATATTTCCGGACTGGAGAAAGAATCTGCTGTTCCTGCCTCAATATTTTCCCTTCTTTCCTGATTCTTGCCAAGGTTCGCTTTGAAATACCAGTGGCAGCCAGTATTCTTGCACACACACTTTTCAATGGAATTGGTATTCCGTTTACAGCCTCTTCTGACGTGAATTTCCACACATTGTGTGCTATTTCATGTCCTTGACTATGAACTATTCTATGATTTCACGCCTTAGACAATGCCATAATGAGGGAGGTCAGAAGGTCAATGTTTTCAGTATTAGCAATAGCGGTAGTAGCAGAACGATTTGAACACTCGGAATGCTAGTAACCAACTAACCCAACACCCCTCCTGTTGAGTGTGAGGGCGAGTCCAAGCAAACGAACTAACTTGTCGTCCGGGCTCTATTTCGCATTGTCTGTGATGAGGCGACAGTAGCGATCCCAGTGGTTAGCAACTATCTATGGATGCCCCTGAGCACGAGTTCTACTCTTTCAGGGGCGAGCTAAAGTTTCTCTGTATATTTTATAATTTATGTTAAATTATTAGCAAAATAATAAATAAATAAATAAAAATAAATAAAATAAAATAAATATTCCCTACGTATTGAGCTTCGTGACTGTACTACTAGACTGTGGTATTAGTCTCATTCGTCCAGTTGGTCAGTGATTACATGTTGGCAAACCTGTTACATTTGACTAATGTGAACAGATAGGATAGCAGAGGGAATATGTTGTCAATGGTTTTGAGTTTAATGTTCAACCATTATAATTATTCATATCTATATGTCAAACCAAAAACCATATGTGGTATGCATCGTGGTTAAACATTTCAATTAAACTGATAAACCATTACGCTCCTTTGGGGAGTAATATATAAAATGTTGTTGTTGTTGTTGTTGCCGAGTCAACTGTCCGAAGAAAATCTGAACCTCGTAAGTGATACCAAAAATCACCACTTATGAAGTAACTTGGCTAGGAGATAATGGGGTAGGGTGACCAGTTCCTTTCCCCCTCATGAAAAATATTATAAAATAATATTGTTGGTATAATGGGTAGCTGTAATACCGATCGGAATGTGTAACATGAGATGTAGTTCCGATTTTTGCCACCATTGGCTTGGATTTAACATCGCTTCAATAGTCTCTCAAGGATATACAATTACCCGACCATTCTGTTTGTGGAACGTCAGTTGCTTATACTAAAACAGCGCGCCGCTCTTACGTCATCTGTGCAGTACGATCGCTCTCTTATTCAAGTCATAGACTATGTATTTCTCTCTTCCACTAAGTGCCAACATTGGTAACAATGTAAGGTCGCAGCGTCGCTGTTTACGTTCCACATACAAAATGGTCACTTAGTAAGTTGGGGGTCTTTCTCTGTATGTTATTGTCTATGGCTGACATCACTTTGGTTTGGAATGTAGCCAGACAGGAGCATGGCCACGAGGTTCAAGTGTGGGACACATGCAACATAGCTATTACCTAGTTGCTTTTATTTCATTTTCTCTTTTTTTTATCCATATTCCATGATAGAAACATCCCGATACGCACACACTAATATGACTACAGTATAAATATTGAATCTAGAAGACAAGCGTGGTGTTTGCGTCATCTTGTGGTGCAAGTTGTTGTAAGCAACGAGTGAATATTGTTGTCACTGATAACATGGTCTGTACTGTTCCTCTTTAAATCAAAACTTCTCCTCAACTACAATTTATGCGGGAAAACACATGTGAGTACTTCAACCAGTTAATGTTGCCATAAGAAAAATAATATTCTTTCAAATGCACACAAACTTCAGACTGTTTCTTACATGGAAAATTAAAACTGAAACATTCACTCACTTTCAGCGATAGATAACGGACTAGAGAAGTACTTTAATAAAAAAAAAATTAATCGGGATTTACGTTTAAATTTGGCATTCTGACACCATCAGATGAAATGCTTGTCACAAGAAATCCCAGTGATTGCATGAAACGTCTGTACTCGCATTAAAGTAATCAATACTTTCTTTATCACGGCAATGTGTTTTATTGTATGCCCATAACCCATACACCCAAAATGTCCATGAAGAACATTAAGTAGTGAATAGAGCGAGGCGGAAGGACGGCGAGTTGACTTCACACTTCTCTTTCTATGGTGCCACGAAAGATATCAGATGTCGAAACTTTACAACTTTTCTGTCTTCGCTTCATGTCAAAAAGGCAGATCAGATTCATTAAATCCTCATTTTATTAATTTATTACTTAACAAGTTGTACAAAAACATAATTTCAACTTTCACGTACTACCAAAACTACACTTTTGCTTATCCGAAACATACTTTAATAGGAGACACGAAACTAATTTAAATAAATTGTAAAGTAGTGATAGGACATAAGATATTGTTTCTGATCTTAAATCAGGAACAGACAATACAGTAGCATAAATAAAACAAGATGTAAGTTTATAGCACCCGGTCATACAGACGAAGTTCATCGAAAGGAGTAAAGTTATAGGAATTATTGATGAAATAATATAAACATTGTAATATAAATAAGACGAAGTGTAAATAATTTATATCGCCCTACCGGACGGTCGAAGTTCATCGAAAGAAATCACTAAGCAATCCAAATCATACCGACAGCTACATAGCACACCTTCATCTTCAATGTCTCGCAATGCCATCGTAAGTTATTATACCGAAATGGAAAGAGCAGCTGACCGAATTTCCTTTCATAAAACTCACGATTAACTCAAAAACGTTGGGTGATGGGAATATTTTGTAAACAGATCTGAAATCAGTGCAAAGATTTTTATAGAAGCCAAAGGTTGAGTCTAGAGTCCCTCGCCAAGCGAAAACTCTTTCTTAATTTTTCTCTCGCGCTGACCCTCCCCCATCTAATGTGAAAAATAGAAAATTATTGCCGCTTCCATGACGTTTCGTCCACAATCAATAAAATTCTCGTCCATGATTACAATTCGTCCACTTACCTTGTGTCCACGATCTATTTTTTCATCCAATATTACACTGCGTCCAGTTTTAAAACTAAATCTACCTCCAAGTCCAAGCAGAATAAAATCACACTATCAACATTGTTAGTACGTAGTACAAATGGCATTACGACATCCCTACAAATTTTTAGTGGATCCAATATGGCACACATTATTTCATTAAGAGATAAAAAACCGGTATAGGGCTACAATAATTGTATTATTACTACCATTTTCATTAATTAAACAAATATCACAAGATGTCTTGGAAAAGGGATAAGCGAGAGACAAGAGGAGCGGATTAGAGGATTCTACTCCTCTTGGCGAGAGATTTGTAATGCTAGATCAGTGGGCGTCAGCACTCGCTGAAATGGGTACGGGTAAGCACTACGCACTTTCGTGCGGGAGGAAGCAGCCACGGTGCACGCTGGTGCTGTAGAGTAGTGTGCTGATGACCGCTGTGCTAGATGTTCAGAAACAACATCGACCAGCAGGTCTACTGGCGCACAGCAACCTACAAGCTTAAATTACGCACCGAAAATAAAGATCTCGATCTCTATATTTCCAAGTCTGTAAAAAAAAATAAATAAATAAAAAATAAAAAATAAATAAAAAATGCGGTATTCATTTATCATAATTCCAAAACAATTGAAAGGTATGACTGCAATGGACCAAAATCATTTAAGGACAAAACAGTGCGACGGGGCCATTGCCATTGGACGAAATGTATTGTACGTATTGTCGTCAGTGGATCAGTTTGCCGATTACCAACTTTTTAAGGCGTACATGTCTATTTTGAACAGATCGCTTCGAAGTTAGCATTTTTCCCTCATTTTTCAAGAAAAAGATTTTGATTTCGAGTTGTTCTATGCTTTTCCTTAGACATTGACCCAACAGTCATACAAGTTACATTCGATTTAAGCTCTTTATACGTGTGCAAACATATGCGTGTGTGTATAAATATTTATATCGTTAATATATTCAGTATATGCAATATAATTATACATATCTTTACATGTACAATAATATAGGCCTACTATAGTTTCGGAAGCAAAGTACAATAGCTTGGCTTTTCAAATATGGCAACACTGGACTCGAGGCACACATCGATCATGCGAGAAGTAGGAGTGATAGAAATACTCGTCGCCGTCCATTGTTGCCAGTCATACAATTAGCAACTATATTAAAACACCAACTCATATGACTTTCAAATTAATTCATTTAACAATATCGGCCCGGGACATATAGGTCTATCTTATTTCGGACATTTCCCGAAATCGAAGAAGAATGGTCACCTCTCCTGGTTAAATGCGTACTATAATTTCACACAACAATAGTCCACGGTACAACCATTCAAATTTTTCACTCTATAATTTGATAGCTGTAATGAATAATTTACAATTCATTTTAATATATCAATATGCCTGGTAAATTATTAATAAGTATTTAATGAAATTTCAATCTTAAGGCATATAAACGGCGAAAACGTTCATATATTGTGATTAAATAGCAAATAAACATTTGCAAGTTTATATGCCTTAAGATTGAAATTTCATTAAATACTTATTAATAAGCTGTAATGAAGTTTGAAGTCAAATCACTCCAGCTGTCCAGCTATCTATGAACCATGACACTTATACAATGTTCTTTAATCACAGTACAGAATGTTTCTTAGTCGTAAGGTGCGAAGTTTCATAACTGTTATGCCCTAGACGGCACCACTACAACATGCCCAAGACGGAGTTCCACGATCAGCTATAACACATTTGAAGGATAAAAATATAGGCCTACTCCACGTTCCCCTCGTCAACTGCAGGCGGTGATCCTATTACAACCGATCTTCATTCCATAGAAAGATTTAAGTGCCCGGTACTCGTTCGTAAAAATATGTAATAAAACTGGTTCTAAGGTTTACAGTACAGAAGAGAGAGAGGGAACTTGTACACGGTTTACTCTCACTTGCTCGTGTCCTCTTCATGTCGATACGTCGAAATGTCGTAATCAAACCACGCAAAAGTATCGCACGGTTACGTCTAGTTTTTATAACAAAATATAACATAAGCTGCCTAGCCCATTGGCAGGAAATGTAAATTACAATTATTATTATTGCTGACAAGGTAATTTGTTCACAAGCAAGGAGGAAACACGAAACATTATGTGACGTAACACATCTGAAGCCGTTGGCCACGCTGACGCGTAACCTTCGTAATGGACGGAGCATATTGTTGCGTGGAGAGCGGAGAGTTCGAGTGGTGCCAACCTACCGCAAGGAGATCTTGGTGTGCTGTCGCGTGCTTTCAGTCAGTGAGGTGCCAGTGACCGGTGCGCTGCTAGTCCACGCTGCGGAAGGCGCTATGAATCACGCTGAACAAGGTAAGACTCGTTCCATCATAATCGCAAACGGAATAGACTGAATATTTGCGGTAGAACTACACAATTCCTTCTCCACCGATAGGAGCGCTTATCTAAGATACGAAAATGCATTTCTTTTAAAATGCTTTCTGTTCGTACATAATAGGTTTCTTTGGATTCTTGCTCTTTACAAGAAATCTAATAACATAAACTGAAACAAGTAGATAATATTAAAACAAGGACAGTCAATGAACTGAAGGACATAACTACTGTATATTATTGCTCTTTACTCGTATTGGTGGCCTGTCAGAGCATGTGACAACAATACGTACAGTATTACTTAGGATCTCACATTCTCTGATTCCCTGCAGAACCAGTATTACGACATAATTTTTTCTGCATCACGTGTAGTACAGGAAAAGGAAGTCAGAAATATTTATACTATAGACATTAAAATTCGTATAAAGTTCGCATTATCTCAGGATTATTATAAGTAATGCAATCTGCTGAAAGTCCATGCCTTCGAAAATCGAGCCTATTAATTTATTATTGTGAAATATTCAGGGGCGGGTTTCGAAGGGGGGCTGCGGAGCTGCAGCACCCCCAGACATTTGTGGCTCTTGTCTCGTTTTATGTTGTGAAATACATTTATTATACAGTCTATTTAGCGGCTCGAATTTTTTTTTTTTAATTTCGCTCTCATTGACATGCACGCAGTCGTTAGTGAAGTCACTTCCTCCCCTGGTGCTGCCAGAGCGAAACGATAGACAAGGACGGATTGGTGAAGCCACTTCCTCCCCTGGAGCTGCCAGTCTCGTCTCGGATGCTTTGCGCGTTAGTTTTACCCCTCCCCCTGCTGCCCCTCGCCATCAATCCAGAGTTTCCAGGCGTTGCAAAATTTGCAGCAGCTTGTCAGTAGCGCGCAGTTTTAAATACATTTTCTTTAATGTTGTGAGTATAACAAGTGCAACAATGTTTAATTCTGTACAATATTTACAGTCTATTCAGTTCAGTACCTTAACAATTCAGGAGAAATGTGAAATTAAGTGCCCATCAGTTGATGAATCTCATAATGGAAAGAGCCGCTAAACAAAATAGCCTACAAAGCTCGCATATTTTTTGCTAATTTATCCAGTATCCCTGCTTTCTTCTCTCGATCTCCACACAGTCTGTATTAGATTAATGTGTTTCAAAGACAAGGCAACAAGATGGAGTTTTAAAATAAGAACAGTAAATGTTGTTCATGAGAAGAAGGAGCCATTCCTAGAATATTTTCAAACCATAATGGAACCTGAAACATCTAACATCACAATAAATGAGGCAAGCGCCCTGGTGCGTACTCTTGAAGATCCTGAATTCAATTTCTGGCTCAGTTTTTTTCATTTATTAATGTATCATGTAGATATATTATACAACCAACTACAACATCGCCAGTTAGATATTTCTAAGATTCAAATCTGCATATAAAAAAATTAAGTTATGGTTTATTTCACGACACTCGCAACTGCAGGGGTTATATCAGCGTCGCCGGTGTGCCGGAATTTTGTCCCGCAGGATTTTTTTAAATACCAGACAATACGGAACAGTGCACAGTTGAGCAGCGAGATCTGTGAAAATGAAAACCCTAAAAAGCGTCGTAAGGTGGAAGGGATTCAGACAAGGGTTGCGGCACCCAAGGAAGTGTGTGACCTCATTATCACACAAGCTAACACCCGATTCCAGTTCATAGATCATCTGATATTATCTTCTCTTCTGTGTCAAGAAAAATTTGAATGCTACAAAAGCTCATTTCCTGAAAATGACCTAAATGTATGTATGAAGCTTTTTCCAATGTCCGATAAAGACAAACTAAAAACGGAACTCACTGTGTTGTATCAGAAACAAGAATTCAGAAATATCAGTAATCCAGTCAAGCTCTTCCAGTTTCTTCTATCTGAGAACTTGCAGGCCTCATTTTCAGAAGTTGTGGAACTACTACGCATAGCTATCGCCATACCAATGACGACTTTCGAACCAGAACGTTGCTTTTCGTGCTTGAAGAGAGTAAAATCCTACCTTAGAAATACGATGAGGGAAGAGAGACTGACCGCATTAGCTATGTTTTCCATTGTAAAGACTATGTCAAACGACATATCGGATTTTAATAAGAAGATGATTCAAAAGTTTGCAACCTACAAGACAAGGCGCATGGAACTAGTCTTTAAATAAGATAAGTTGCATGGTTTATTTTTGTATGCAGCCCCCTGAATTCAATACCCACGAGCCGCCACTGGAAATATTTAATTTTGTAAGAGGGACTTTGTGCAGGCACTTTAGGGTGCTATTCATAGACATTTCGCTAGCCCGGGCTACGAGCGTGCTAAACAGGATTCATATCATATCACATCGTTGACACTGGTTTATGAGTACGAAAAACGTTAGTTCGCTGATCATCCACCGAAAGCCCGCGCTAAGAATGTCTATGAATACGGCCCAAAATAATCTAGGACTAAAGGATGCCATGATTTCGTCATGGAAATTTCAAATAGGACGGCATAATGCGGAAAAGTGATTCTATACTTCAAGTGCACGTGATAATTTCTATAAATATTTAATTAAGTGTGCAATGCCCATTATATAATATTAGTAATGTCTACTAAAGATCAGTCTTCTGTTCGAGTTCGTACGGCTGGGAATTGCAACATAGGAGAACATTAATTTAAAATGCGCCTCTTGAAATAACGTAAGAACGGATTACATTTATCTAGTTAGTGCTAAAACAACACAGCGATGAGTTGTTGCGGGAAGTAAACCTATCTAAATGTAGACCATTGTATTTGCATGATAACGATAAAATGCATTTCTCTTATGTATAATATCGAGATAAACAAAAATGTGTTCAAATTCAAAAGTGAAATTTGTTTCAAGTTCTAGAAATGAGTCTACAACTTTATCATGGTCTTCCCCGCGAGATAATTCCCTGTCTTGCGTAGATATGGATATATTCAGACAAATAAAACTAAATTATTTAAAATTCTTATCATCACGTTACTTGAACACTACATTTAATCGCTTTACTTCAGAATACCGCGTAAGTACTTGTGTACAAAGACTGTGCAAATTAAAAATAATTAAAACACATGTTTTTTATTCATGGCACAAGGGTAGATAAAATAAATAAGTACATAAAACGATATGTCCCCTGGACCAAAAATAGTACTTACGCGGTATTCTGAAGTCGTTCCCATTTAATATAACGTATCCTGGAGAAATCATGAATACAATAAGTGACGAGGTAAGTAATAATGTAGCAGTAAGACATGCAATACATTTAATATAGCTCGAGAGATCATCACAACATTTATAGAACAGCGAATTTAACAGTCAAGTCTCAAGAATCACGCAGTGGCCATTTCAGTATGTTGCCTGAGATCGCTTTTTAATTCATTATTAAATAATAGGCTACTTTTGGTACGACGCTTTCAACTGCGTTCTTTATCTGGCATCTGAATGAGATGCAGGTGATAATTCCATCGAAATGAGTCTAGAATCCAGCGCCGAAAGTTACCGAACATTTGCTCTTAATGAACTGAGGGAAAACCTCAACCAGGATTTGAACTCGGGCCCGCTCGTTTCACGGTCAGGGATGTTAACCATTACCCCAATCGCCCCAAAAATAGTGGACATAATTCTGTGAGAAGAAATTCGAGGTTTTATCAAATTTACACGTCGTAAAATGATGTCTTGAACATGTTATAGTAACGACAGTTAATGTTATCGCTCGAGCTGAAGTTAAAATTAGACACAAGGTAATAATTCGTAGAAGTTACAGATTGTGGTTAGGTAATTTACTACTCTTGTTAATGAAACAGTAAATTCAACGATGTTATTATTTAATTAAAGTAGCATAAAATGATTATCGATAAATGTGTTAAACATTGAATTAGAAATGCAGGGACGGCATAGTTGCAGCTTTTGGTGGTTATACTATTTTACTGAACAGCCCAGAGCTTGGGGGGAGGGGTGGACCAGTCACACTATCCGTTGAGCAGTAATTCTTTAAGCTTTTATTTGAAATGGCAACCTGGCTTATCTCCACCACTTTCTTCAGTTATCGATAAGCGGTGGCACAATTTGCTCTTTTATTGCCGTGTCCCAGGAATACACGAAGAGTGTGTAGATAAAAAGTCTATTGAATAGCTCGATGGGTTTATTTCCCGGTTCCGTAACATTTAGGACAGCTGCTATCAAACAGGCACTGCCTGATAACGTGCCACAAGGCAGCTGCGCGCCTCTTCATGAAACCTCAATTCTTCTGCATGCGTGCGAAGGTTGGCTGGAACTGTACTTGTGGCCACGAATGACGGCGATAAGTTTCCAGTTGCCATTTCGTTTGTAGAAAGAGAAAGGACGCTCACTATCTCGTTGTTTGGGTATATAGTAATTTCCTCTTTCACGTCATAAACGTCCTCAATTTCATCATCCGACTCTCATAGATTAGTTATAAACTATCGCTACTCCGTCATTTCATTCAGCGGCGCTCTCAGCTGTGCACATTATCCAAGGCCAAGCCTCGCCTGCAGTTCTTCCAGGTGCCTTAAATCCGCAAGACTTCTCCCTCCCCCCGTCTGCAGAAATGTTCCATTTGTGTGTTTCACTCATGCCACAAGGCATGGAGAAGAGGTGGTGTGGTCGGCATCACGTCCGATCGCTTGTAGACCCGGAGACTGGAAATAGGTGTCTTTGAACGCATGTCCTTGCTTGACCTTCCAGCCGCTCTATTTAGTGTTTTATCCTCCCACGAGCAAATACATGCACTGGCCGAGAGCCACGTTGTATGTCGGCATGGTATGGTGTGAACATGTGTGCGGCAATTTTAAATATCTAAGTTTGTTTTAATTTTAATGAGAATGTAATGATAATGTATTGTTAATTTTAAGTGACTTTTGTTATTTGTGTTGAGACAATGAAAACTAATGACACCAAATGCCTCTTGATAGTTGAAAATTACAAAGTAAAACATTACGTAGTCACAACCGGGAAACTATGGTTGCCATTTGTTATTTAATTAATAAAAGTATAAATATAAGATGCGTTGTCAACAGCATATCAGGATATGCAATATAAAACGACTGCGTCACAAAGTTCAAAAGTAGAGGAGCAGAAATGACTGATTTCTATTATTAGGCCTATATATTGTGAGCAGACGTATTTTTTCTCGTGGCATTCCCATTTCCTCTTTCTCTTCACTTCATTTATCATCTGCAATAGGTGAAAATAGGCGCAGGTGAAGTTGTGGAGTACGCTTTGCTTTGCTACTGGCTCTGGAATGGGATTTAACCTGCAGAGCTGAGGCAGGATGGCCCACTTGTCAGAATCGTATTTACGAATTCCACCCAACGGCATCATGGCGTATGTAAGCTCAGCCAAGTTCCTGTGTTCTCTAAGTGTGCCAACGCTTTCCTTTGTCATCAGTTGCCGACAGTTCTGCCATTTTATATTCTTTGAGCTGACAACTAAATATTGCGATGTTCACGAAAATGCCAACTGCGCGGCGGTGGGAATATTGGTACAGATATTTTCAAACACACGTCTTTGTAGGAGCTGTATTTAAAATGACTACGTTCGTCTGGTTTTTATTATTCCTAATAATTCTTGTAACAGTCTTTTTTAGCAATATCAATAGCAAAGTTGTAATATAAGAGAGTAAAATCAGACATCATGCGCGAGTGTGGAAAGTTTAGCGCCCGAAGCCAACCCGAGGGTGAACGTACAGCCTATGCAGTCCGTGTGCACACGGCACTGGTGCTTCAAGATAAAAGATATAATCAGGCTAGGGAGTTGGTAGCGAAACTGTTACGTTGTGTGAGCTTGGACTATATCTCTACCGAATGAAAAGTAGTAGCGCAGCTCTCGATGTCAGTGAACCAGAAGGAGGAACATGTACAGCCGCAAGAAAACAATAAATCAATAATATTAAAAAAACAATAGTTTGTAATTACAACTTCATAACTCCCAATCTAAAGTAGTTTACCCATACATAAAAAAATTACATACAAAGTATACAATCATGATTCTAGCCTCATTATAACAAATAACAATGCACATCTTCATTATCAACAGTAATGTCACTAGAGGTTTTGATTTATCTAGTGAAATCAAAACTCGAGTGGAATTTAATTGATATTACACGATTAGAAGAAATTATATAAAGATTAGAAGAAATAAAGTACTCTAATACAATAAAATATTAATTGACTTACTGAAATTCTATTTCACTAATGTTAGCTTCACCAAAACGTTTGAACGGAGCCGCCATTTTCAGTTTACTATCTACGAAGTAAACAAATGACGATCGCAAAATATGTTTTGTAGTACTGTAAAGAATTTGCAATTTGAAATGTTGGCAAACAAAGAAACAAATGATAGGGAGGTGATAAAAACAGAAGAAAGTATATAAGGATTAGAAGAAATAAAGTACTCTAATACAATAAAATATTAATTGACTTACTGAAATTCTATTTCACTAATGTCAGCTTCACCAAAACGTTTGAACGGAGCCGCCATGTTTAGTTGACTATCTGTGCGGGAAACAAATGATGACCGCAAAACATGTTTTATAGTAGCGTAAACAATTTGCATTTTGAAATGTTGGCAAACAAAGAAACAAATGCTAGGGAAGTGATAAAAACAAACACATGCTAGAAAAGTAATAAAATTGTAGCATAAATAGCCGTGATTGGTTGAAACACGTCCCTTTGTGCTGTTTTATTGGTCAAAAGTAGTATGACGTAGCAAAAGTGTAATAGTCAAAAGAAATACTCCTTTTATGTTAAAAAAAAAACAATATTTGTAGACTACTTTGAAAATTTAATATTCGTTCTACGTCACAAGACGTTACTGGAGTAAACATGAAATATGAATACATTATATCTTACTGTCATCAAGTGAACAACAACTTTGTAAATCTAATAGTGTATGTCGTACGTCGCACATAATATTAAACTCAGTCACCATAATTTCAGACCTAGATAATTTATTCTACGTTTAATTTGTACTTCAAGAACCAACACTTCCTTTTTCTTAACTTAACAGTCCGTATTAATCAGGTAATGTTTTGTAACTATAAATGTAATATTAATTGTAATTTTAATTATATCCTTGATATTGTAGTTGTAATCTCCTGGTAGAAGGGAAGGGAAGGCCTGATGACCTCATTTCTACCAGATAAAATAAATGAATAAATAATTTAATAAAGAAAGAAGTAAATAAATAAAGAGAAAAGGAAAGAAAGGAAGTTTCAACTTTTTTGAGAGCAGAGTGGATGATGAAAGTTTCTCAACCGAATAATAACAGGCATTTCCCATATTTATTCTGCGTTTAATTTCCTCCCGAGTATACCATTTATATTTGTTACTGTTGCTCCGAGATTTTTTAATTTTTCAACCTTTTCAAAGGATAAATTTCCAATTTTTATATTTCCATTTCGTACAATATTCTGGTCACGAGACATAATCATATACTTTGTCTTATCGAGGTTTACTTCCAAACCTCTTCACTTGCTTCAAGTAAAATTCCCGTGTTTTCCCTAATCGTTTGTGGATTTTCTCCCAACATATTCACGTCATCCGCATAGACAAGCAGCTGATGTAACCAAATACTCTGTAACAATAATACTGGAAAGCTTGCCTGTTTAGCATTGCAAGCGGCGGCGAAAAGTGACTGTGCTGCTATCTAGCGGCTTGGATTGTTTACACACTTCTTGCGGCGTGCTGGGTTACGTGAGGAAAAACGGAGAGTGTTCATTTGATGTCAATAAAAGATACAAATCAATAGTTTTATTTAAGGCCACAAGGTTCACAACATTTTAAATTAATAAGAAGTTACAAAGTTATTGGAGTAGAAATAAAATGGAACAATTCTCATATTTTCAAATTAATTGTGATTAAGTAGTGCATGACTTTAGAAACTTTTGTTCCTTGGCTAATGATTATCCATTTTATTTTTGATGTAACAATTTACTAGCACATTGAAATATTTATCAGTGAAGATACTGGCACAGTCGCTGCTTTAGGGATGAAGCCTGCATCTTGTATCAAGCAGATGCGATTTTAAGATTTCTGCAGGCACTGTATCTTTTGATAGAAAATAACTTATACGTAGTTTGCTTTAAAATTTTACACATGCCTCGAATAATGAAAACCAGTGCTTGGTTTGCAAATGGTACTTCAGAAATTTTTACGTCAGTTGAAGTCTGTTGATTATGCCTATCTATACCTAATTCAATGAATCCCTCAAAGTGTCTGTTTTAGTTTTATAAGTTATGTTTCCCTTCAAAGACATTTCATCTTAAACAATAATAGGCCTAGTTACAACCTCTTCATTCAATGGTACAATATCGGATTTTATTTTTAATAATTAATTGAAGAATTGTGCGATTTATACCGGGCCTATACCAAATTCATAAAGTCAATTTTTGAGAGATCTAACTGTTGGTAAACATAATTTTCTTCTTAAATATCTTTCGTATTGAGGTGAACATTAATGGAATGTTGCGGCAAAACGTTTGTCGTAACTGGAATATCGTTTCCCCATTTCCTTCTTTTTAAGCACACTTGTGACTAATGAATTCATCATCTTTAACAATTTTAATTAAATCGGCATTTGGACTTGCTTGTTTAGAGCTGTCATCTCCGGTTGAGCCAGTTTTTATCTTTTAGGATTTCTTGCATCGTAAAAGAAATGATCTTAATTTAGTGAAATATTAATAATGCCTTTAAAATACAGGACTAGGCAAATTATTTGTCCGAATAACTATCTGAATAACTTATTATGAAAAAACATGAGTCCACTTTCTTCACAAAATCAACAATTCACATTTTTATGTTACGTATCCCAAGACACACTATTTGGATAAAAAAAGTAAAGACTTTCAATTTTTTATACGGAGAAACTATAAGCAAATTGTGTTTTATATGAACAATGTAAAGTATATTTATGCAGTTTAGTAACTGTTTCAGTTAACACAGAGAATAATGTCATTGCTAATGCCTATCTAATTACACGATGGAGGAGTATGGTCTGTCCCTTCTGTCTGATATCAGAAAACCCGCACCTTCCTCGATGCAAGATCTAATACGTTTATTTGGGACCTTCGCGATTCTTTTATTGTGCTTTGATTTTGACTCATATTTTCGGAAGAAGGAGCTGTTAAATTCAGTGAAGGAATAACTATTATCTTCAGTCTGTTATTACAACCAGAGTATTAAAAGTTAACAGTCCTACGACTGATTTAAAACTTCGGTATACTTTTTCCAATTTATTACACCCTATTTTTACTTTCCCCTATTGTTTTGAATTATGGTTATTGACGTCCGATAATCAAAAGTAATCCGAATATATTTTGTGATTTTTGTACATAATATATTCTATCCCTCTAATTTTAAACGTTTGTCTAGAACTGTTGACAGCGTTTTTAGTTAGTGCTCACATTTTGCTTATGATATCGTTTGTGTTTTGTTTTTAAAAGAAGTTTAGATAAGGACGCAAATAGCGATAGCTGACGCGCCCTATGAAACCTCATTAACTGAAGTCTGTCTGCGTTTGTTTACCTATATGAGCATGGCCACCTAGAAGACAAAAGCAAATAACTAGTGCCGGTAGTAATAATAATAATAATAATAATAATAATAATAATAATAATAACAATAATAATAATAATAATAATAATAATAATAATAATCAGCATCAGCATCATCTTGTAACAGAAAAGTACTATTCTATATACTGGTGTTTACATGACTACTCCCAATCCCTATCTTTTGGAAATCTGAAGAAAGTTCTAGCATACGAGTATTTTGGTAGGCATAGTTTTTACAAAACATAGTACAAACATTTCCACATTTAACTGGCATTGTGTAGGCTACAACTATAATGAGAATAACCCTTAGGACATCATGTGATTTTTAAGAATAAAGCTCTCATCACAGTTCATTGGGGTATTCGTCATGCCATCCTCGCTGCCTCCAATCCCTGCCGCTAGATAGCACTGGCGAGTCATTCGCCACTTTTACCGTGAACTTTCCGGTATTATAATATCATTATAGAGTATTTGATGTAACCCGTTCAATTCCAAACTCTGTCTATTATTCTGGACTTTCCTAATGGCATATTCTAGAGCAGTAAAGGTGAAATTGTCTTTCGTTTTTCTATTTAGTTCCTTATTTTCATGTTCATTTTGATATCAGTTCTCTATTGCCTCCACTTCAGCAACTAATGACGTGGTATCTGCAATAGTTATATGTAGGGAGCGGATTTTTATGTGCTAAAAAATTTAAATATATTTATTTTTATGTGCTAAAAAGTACGAAAATATTTGCTAAAAATAAAAAATAAAATATTTTTTTATAAATATGACAAAAATACCTTACTTAGCTTGAAAAAAAAATATTACTAGGTACTCGCCAACCACACTTGAGTGCTAGTAGTTGGCCGAGAATTGCAGTGAACAACAAAGGTCATCTCCAAATTCTCCATCACAAATGCATGCCGATTATCTCTGAACAACGACTTATACTGTGAAAACGATCTTTCCACATCACAGGACGTCAGACGTGCATATTTAAAGAGAGGAATGTCACAAACACCTACACCGTCAATTTCACCTACAGGCACACCCTCCAATACTTGAGCAACTTTACACATTTTTTTATATCCACTGTTTTTCCCAAACACATTCTGGAATTTGTCCCTTAGTAATTGTACTTCTGAACCTGGCAGCGAGTCTAGTTTAATTTTCATGGCACAGGTTTTTGGATGTTTCAAGTTTTTTTATGTGGTCACACAAAAAGCTTAGATTTGCTAATAGGAAAGCCAAATCGTTTTCTAAACAACCATCTTGAAGGAAATCGATTGACGAAGCCCGATAACAGGGAATCACAACAAGACGTACCATATTGCCTTACTTGATGGACATGAGCGAGAGGCGAGAGATTTGTTTAAATTCCATAATGTTCATACCCAGCTCTTATCTGTTGTGTTTTCACAAACAAAGCATCTCTCCTCCTTGTCCATGTTAATTTATTCTCTAATAATAACACTGATATGCTGGCTAGCAGTTCTCAGAACTTGAAGCGATACTATTATAAAAATGGATCATGGATATACCACACAGCGCTTAGAAACACGAAGCAACCAAGAATTCTTAAAAAGTTAACGTACTTCTGAGCGACATAATTGATTTAGTTTTAAAATGTTTAAAAGTTCTTGTAAAAATGATTTAAGTAAAATACTCCAAGATTTATGTGTT
The DNA here is from genome assembly GCA_025594305.2 of Periplaneta americana. Taxonomy (NCBI): domain Eukaryota; kingdom Metazoa; phylum Arthropoda; class Insecta; order Blattodea; family Blattidae; genus Periplaneta; species Periplaneta americana. The sequence goes on along the minus strand of JAJSOF020000003.1, from coordinate 203,163,013 downwards.
TATAATAGATTTCCTGAAAATATGTATTTACATTTTTTTTTGTGAAAATATGTGTTTTTATGTGAAATAAGATTCGGGTTTTAAACTTTAAACTTCATGTTCGGAATTTTTAACTTTGTTAATTGTGTTTTACCACACACAAAAATAATATTTAATTACATAGAAATCCGCTCCTTAGTTATATGCATAGATAGGAAGTTCGTACCAAAACGTATCCAGAGGATCAGAGTTCGAGGTGCAGTGAACTTGAGTGAGCCCGTAACTGTGGCAGCGTTCAGGCGAAGGCGACGCGTATCCGGAAATCTTGGGTTCGAAGTGCAGTGAACTGTATTTGGATGTCTTGGGTTCGAATTGCAGTGAACTGTATCTGGAAGGCTTGGGGTTCGACGTACCGTGAATTCGAGTGAGTGAGCTAGAAGAATTAGCCAAGGCGAACGAACTGTGAAGTGAGAACTGAAGTTTTGGTTCTGCACATAGTGCTTTGTGAACATTGGTTGAGATTAGGAGTGCACTGTTGTTCTTCTCAATAATACACGTGAATAGTCATTATCGTTCTGTGGAGTGCAATAACGACTACTGTGTTGCAGTGTTGAGTGAAATACCCATTGTTGACGGGTGTGTGGTTAAAGGTAGAAATAAAAGTCACATTGTTGCTGTAATTAAAGTTACAATAATAATAATAATAATAATAATAATAATAATAATAATAATAATAATAATAAAGTAAATAAAAATGTTCGCCCAAAATCCAATTCCTTCCCCCTTAAGCAGTTCCCTCATAACGACTTCTAGTGTGTAGCTTTGTTGTTGGCACTGAAGCCATCTGCTTATGTTCTTTCTTTTGCTTGTTGCAGGTGAGTGAATTGGACACTTTTTATTCCTCATCTAGGATCCTCACAATTTGCAACGAAGCTGCGCAGTGAAAAGTGTTCTTCAAGCCTTGAAACAGGAAAGTAAAGCACAGAAAATATACTGAAGCACTATCTACCCTACGGAGAAAATGTTATGTTATGCCCCGCTAATTTAAGGGATAAATTACGGTGGTCAAACATAGCAACTGTCATGCATTTCATAGCAAGTTTTACGGACAGCACTATGTATGCGCAAGTTCTTCACGAACTGTACGCGTTGCAAATAAGACGCGAACATCTCGCATTGTCGAGGAGAACGCGATGTCAGCATTTCCCACAGCTTTCTCCTCCACGCGCTAGGACGCGTGTGTGATTAGACTGTTCCATAGCCCTCTCTTGCTGATCGCAGGAAATCCATGATTTTTCTGTATGTTAAATTAACGCAAATCCAGCGTTTGCGTTGAGAGTAAGACTGGCGTATACGAAATACACTTCATCTCAGTAGTAGCCATACTTTTCTCACGCGGCCCGGATAGCGTCATGACGCGACCGAACTCATAAATACCAAAGGCTTATTCGGCCCTTCGTCTTTCGAGTGCTCACTTCGAACAGATCAGTCAGTTTTGTGGCCGCAAGTCAGAAGACGGTGAGAAGCATTTAAGTCAACCAATCGAAGCCGGGACCATGGCGTCCGCCATCGTCAACACTACTTTCGTCGTATGTACTGTAAGTTATAACATTTCATCATATACCAATTGCTACTAATGTCGAGAGAGAGATATATTAAATGTTACTAGTGTCAGAGTAATATACCACATAGAATATAATAAGGAAATATCAGTGCTTGAAATTCAGTGAACTGTGTATACTTCAAAGTTCTACTTTGAACGCATTTATTTAAGACGTAATGGATTTTTCCGAGGTTTTTGAATGGTACTACCTCACGCGATATTTTGATATCATTAACAGTATTCGGGAATCCAAGCCGAATGGCACCTGAGTCGACAAACGCCTTTGTAGGTAAATTCTTTAAATGGTTTTGCATTGTTTTACAAAGTTTGTTCGACTAATTGCACCTTACGTAACCAAGTTGACGCACTGAAGTTTCCATATTATTTCATTGTTTAAGCAATTGCATTCAAATATAACCAATGATTTAGTTTACAATTTTGTTTTTATTTAAACTCATGTAACTGAGTAGGTATACCAAGTAGGTATATCCTAGATTCTTTTTTTATTGCTTAAATACAGTAAAGTAAAATAAAGTGAAATAACAAGAAACATACATAACTCACTAGACCAGTTAAACATTCTGCAACTTTTCATAACATAGCTAACTGTATAACTCATGTATATAAGAAAGTTTACAATATATTATAGTATAACCAGTGAAGTGACTTATTTGATTTGATTAAGTTGATATTCTTCGAGCCTGATCCAACCTGTGATCCTGTTCTTGAATACGCAGTACCTCGTTAAGATAATAGCTCGACCATTACCATCCTGAAATATCCTGACGTAAACATAATAAACTGGTGTCAGAAATACCTTGACGAAAGTAATGCTCGATAGGGCGGAACCATAACATAATAATTTGGTGTCAGAATTTAATCATAACTTAACCGTGACCGATAGCACCGGCCACAACAAAGTTGTGCCTAACAACAAAGAGGCACAACAACAATTTGGTGCCAGAAATGGCACAACCACAACAGCTATATTCAGTACGAAGACAGGTGGAGCCTCATAAGGCATAACTCTTGAGGCTACTAAGCCAGGAGATAATGAGGTAGGGTGGCCAGTTCCTTTCCCCCTCCATTGCATACATTCGCTGATTAGCTACACTACCGGTCAACAGTTTTGTATCAGCTATGAAAACAACTATATACTTTATTTCAATGTACCAGCACATCGGAAAAACTAAATAGACCGACAAAATAAATATTTTCTCTCTCTAGCATTATGACATGATAGAATATTCAAAACGAAATGCCTGTTTTAACCATAAATCCATAGTTGTGATAGGTGATCGAAAACTTTTGACCGGTAGTGTACATATTATACCAGTCAAACTCAGTGGCGGCTCGTGATAAAATATTATGTGTGTTCACAATTTTGTGGTTCCAAAATCGAAGAGAATTTGAAATCGTACGTTTAGTCTAATATGAAATGTCATGATTCCAATGTTTCACTATCGAAAAAAACCGTATATAAATTCAAAACAACATATAATAATAATAATAATAATAATAATAATAATAATAATAATAATAATAATGAAACTCAGTCTTTTTATTTCCAATTTTTCTTGGTAAGCCAATTTACCCACTTCTTTACTGTTCAAAATTACTTGAACAGAGTTCATTGTTTACGTTTGTTAATAATGAATACATACCACAGTCTCGTTATTTACAAACGCGTGTGTTCAGTAATATATTTTGATTCACGACACACTGATACACTATAGCCTATACCAGTACTGTAATCCCACTCGCATAGATTACTATAAATACATGCCAGTAAATATTATTCTCAAATATTATACACTGCCATACAGATACTTAAATTCATACCACCACCACCACAGTCAGCCAGCACGTGTTTGAAAGCCAAACCATGTGGCCAAACTATGCTATTATGCCGGCACTGAAGTGTAGTAATTCACAAACTACACTCTCGTAGCAGCACTGTACACTTAAGTAAACGTTCCTACAGTCAGATGCTGACATCTACAGGCTATTACATTTCCTCCTCGAGATATAGCACGTGAACGATAGGCATCGATGCACCTGACATCTGTAGGATAGATACTCATCATGTTCACTTAACGCTTTGTGCTCTTGACGAGTCATAAGCGGCCAGCTAAAGACAATTTTCTCCCGCGCATGCGTGAAATTCCTGTAACCAACTCGAAAAGAGCACGGCTTGTACGTGAACGGATGTTGCCAAGTTTATATAAGAAGTTTATGCAAGATGCGGGAAGTTTAAAATACTCGATTCTGATATTATACATCCCCACTACGTCAATATGGTATCAAATAATAAAACTAGTCGTGCATTAATAGAAACAAGGTGTTCACGTGCTCTTGTGCTCTTATTGACGCACCGCCACTGGTCAAACTTCAGATGCATACGAACAATTGTTCTTCCTCTGATACATATCGTCAAGTGAGATGTACTGCCTGATAATAGATGTACATACAGCCAGGAACAAAATAAACATAGACAAAAAACATTACTTCTTTCTTTTTTCGTGCCATTGTTGTTACTAGTGACTTACAAAAACTTCCTCTCCTGATCTTGTTGATATCTCAAGCCCATCGCTTCTATTTGATGAACCTAGTAATTCAACCAGAGATACTGTTATAAAAGATACAGTTCCAGTATGACTGCGAAGAATATTCAACATCATAATGTTCAAAACAGTGAAAGCAAAAAAGTCGGCCTGCAAAGTGAGTGGCCGAATGTATGGAATGAAGAAAATATGTGGTCAAGAAAAAAAGAAGCTTATCCGTGGATTGATTGTAAGCAATGTAAGCTAGGCTGTAAAGTGTGTCATGAAGTAACTACGTTAGGTGCATTAAAAAGAGTGTATTTCTGTATCTAATGAATGGCGCTCATATTCAGTAAATTACTGGGGATCAAACAGATCAGATCAGCTTAAGTCACTACAAAAGAAAATCACTGAACGCAAGAAATCCAGTGCTCATAATATTGCACAAACAATTATTGATACGTCTGAAAAGCAATCAATTGAAAATGTTGGCGAATAAACGAGTGCAGCCCACCGTGAAGCAACAAAAGCGAAATTTAGATCAGCTTATTGCATTGCGCAGAATTATCACCCTTACAGTGACCATTTCGGTTTACTTAGCTTCAGAAGCTAACTGGAGTAGGCATTGATTGGTGTTGCCTTGCATTCTCCTTACAGTCTTACTTATGGCATTTCTTTCTGGCTTGTTTTTTTTTACATCCAAACCTTCCCCTTCCCCTTCCCCAAAGGTTAAAAAACATAAAGAGCTCCATCACTGTAAAGTTTGGGACTACAACCCCGCTGCACGTACATAAAATGAAAGAACCTGGAATGTACAGAACTTCTCTGCGTCATTGTATCCTTCGAAGTAATCTCCAGTCTTTTAATGGAATTCCACTCGGTTATTTTTTCCTTCGATTTTAAAGCCTGAGTTTTGCCATATTTAAATTTTTCCGTCGATCTTCTTTCAGATTAACCACTTCCACTTTCGCGAATCCAAGCCAAATTGAAGAAGTACCTAATTTCTCACGCCTTCTATTCTGTAGGTGAATTCATGACATTCGGTAACACTTCATGAAATTGATACTAAAACTTTGTGTTGTACTAGTAGACTATATTGTAAATCTCATCTGTATATATTTCATCTAGACTGTGGCTATAAATTAAGGGTGCTATTCATAGACATTTCGCTAGCCCGCGCTACGAGCGTGCTAAACAGGATTCATATCATATCGCTGACACTGGTTTATGAATACGAAAAACGTTAGTTCGCTGATCATCCACCGAAAGCCCGCGCTAAGAATGTCTATGAATACGGCCCTAAGATTTTATAATAGTATTAATTTTTTTGACTTGTTCCATATTCTAGCTGCAAGCAATGTATGAATACTATGGAATGTTAATAAATATAATACAATCAATGGCGGCTCGTGACTTATTAAACGTATGTGCTACAACAATAATAATAATAATAACAGCACTCATCATAATAACCAAAATTAAAGTCCATTTTTCTTCCTGTTGGCGAACTTTTCTATCACCTTGGCATTGAAAAATGTTATGTTTTATTTAACGACGTTCGCAACTGCCGAGGTTATATCAGAGTCACCGGTGTGCAGGAATTTTGTTCCGCAGGAGTTCTTTTACATGCCAGTAAATCTACTGACATGAGCCTATCGCATTTAAGCACGCTTAAATGCCATCGACCTGGATAAATGTCTAATTTTATGAACTAGAAGAATTGAAAACGATGGGTAAAAACCACATTTCTAATATAAAAATAAATGTTTCATATTTAAATACATTTTTAATAAATGAAGTTTTAGGTACTAAATACATAAGTTGGCTATTCTGTTCTGGCTACTCTTTGATGAGCACAGAAGGGACAGCAGTTTTCGGTGTTTGCGGGGAAGTGAAAAGGGTGATTGAAGCATGCGCATTTCTCCATGTCGACATCTGTCCCGTGCTTACCACATCTCGCACTACAGTGGAGGGTGAATGTTGAAACGTGTCAAGGCGGACGATTCAAATGCTTTAACAATACAGAATGGAAACATAGGTAACTATTTAAATTAAACAAATATTTTTGAGGTTTTTAAAACAAAACATATTTTTCTCTCTTACGTTTATTATGTGCTGTAGCACATGAGCACGGAAGGACCGACCGCCTCTGAGTACAGTACAATCTCTTTGACTCGATCCTCGAACAGCCAGAAGAAATGAAAATGTTAAACAAGAGAGCAAGTGCCGTACAGTTACGCGTTCAACCCTGCAGCGGTTACAACCCCTAACAACAATCCCTTTCTGGTTAGAAATTCCCACAAGGTATCGCAAGAGCGACGTAAGTGGCTGTCTACTAATACTGAAGACTATCATAAGCTGTCTTGATGTGATCCCTTCCTTCAAACGCTGCATGTGTTGCTTTCCTTCTGATTTATCTTATCCGCGGTGCGACAGTCGACTGTCGGTCGAGTCCAAATGCCTCAGCAGCGGTGAACGATCATCAACCAGAGCGTGGTAACGTGTGGTCAGCAGGATGATCGCCGTCAGTAACGGTGAAATCGTGGCTACTAACCCTTAGAAGGAAATACTGATTATTTAAAATATTAAGTGTTCTTTACCTCTCCGCGACCATCAGCAAATACCAGTGGCGGCTGGTGGTTTGAAAATATGGTGGTCCACAATGGATATCGAAGAGGAGTTAAACATACTTTACTTTAAAGTTTAAAACCGTGTATACCTGAGGGGGTATACATATGAGGCTTATTTATATGTAATTAATAAGTAAAATGACTAAATACATACCTATTTATACAGAAAGTCCAAAAGTGGAAGGAGTCGTGGGCGGAGCTCTCTATATTGCGATTTACCCTCATGAAAAACATTTGAGCACAGAATCGTCATCAGAATGCTACCAAGTACCAAGTACAACGTTTTCGTTCATAAAATTGAAATGCAGCTTTCGTAGGCTGTCGGGAGATAGCAGCACTTATTGTCAGAACGACAACTCTTAGAACTTTAAAACAAAATACAAGCTCCTTTATGTATTGTGCCGTTTGTCTGCATGCAGATTCAGAAAGTAATGTGCGAAATATGCGACTGTTCGTTGCACAAGCCGAATGAATACATTTCTCATGCTCATTACTTCGGACAAATGTCTAGTTGAAACAGATACTTTCCCAGTGAATTTAGTTTCTTTTGCACTGACGTTGGTGTCCATGGCAGGGAGTGCGACAAACCGTTCTCAATGAGGAAAGCAGTAGACCACGCCTCTAACCCCCTGGCCCCGCATTAGCCGAACATCTCTATAAACTACCTTCCCTAGGTTTTCAACATCTTTGCAAACCAAGAGGCTGGAGGATCCTGCAGACGTACAAAACAAGACGCCAGCTGCAGATAGTCATGAATGAAAATTGTAAAAAAAAAAATATATATATATATACATATATTTTTTTAAATACTAACAAAGCCGGGAGATTAGGAACATTACTGGGGGGTGTACAAACCTGCAACCCCCTTGAGAAGCCGCTACTGGCAAATACACTAACAATAATACTGGAAAGCTTTCCTGTTTAGCATTGCAAGCAGGGGCGAAAAGTGATTGTGCTGCCATCTAGGGGCTTGAAATGTTGATACACTCCTTGCGGCGTACTTGGTTACATGAGGAAAGCGGAGAGATGCGCATTTGATATCAATAAGAAGACGCAAAGCTGTAGTATAATTTGGAGTCGCTTTGTTCACAACATTTTTAATTAATATCAAGTTACAAAGCTACTAGAATAGAAATTAATTCTCGTATTTTAAAATGTATATTATTTAGTTGTACATGACTTAGCAGCTTTCATACATCGCTTACCGATATTTCGTTTTCCATCTAGTTACCCATTTTATTTTTAATGTAACTGCTTATTAGTACATTGAAATGTTCATCAATGACGATGTTGACACAGTCACTGCAGGCGGAAATGTTAACAGGGAGCACCACCCAGTGCTGTAGTTGGAAATAAAATTTAGGGGGTTCTGCTGAAATCGCCATACGGACACGCACTGCACTTCTTTTTCAAGGTTATTTCATTGGCTTGCAGTCTCCTCTGCAGACTGCCTTCCAGATCGCAGCCACAATCACATCAGACATGGAGTTAAATCTAACACTGGAGGCCCAACACATTTTGGGAACAAAAGCCTAGAACTTCCTTTACTACAAGAGTGTTCCTTGTCTTAGTCCAGATATCATTCATTACACCAATGCGCCTTCGCATTCTGAAGTTGAAATCTGTTATGTATAACAAACTACAAAGTTCTGGTGGTTTCCAATGGCGTAGCGTCAATGTAAGCTAAAAAGCTCAGCTTCCCCAGTTAATAACTCCATAATAAACTGCAGTTTATGAACAAAATTATTTATTAATTTTAATACAATTTATAAGTACGTCTTAAATGTTGTGATGCGGCAGTTCAGGATGATTTGTGATGCAGCAGTAAACATGAAGCCTGCACACACCAGCTTCCAATCTCCTCCACAGACTCGTTTCTTTCACGCATTCTTCTATGTAACGCATCCCGCAGATTTTCCATCTCTTTCTAAACTACCCTGGTCTCAAGGCTCGCAAGAAGCTAGCTTTAGCATTGGAAAGAATTAGCTTCCGAGTTATCCCTTTCGTGAGTTGTGTTCAGTTGAAGTGTTAGTGTGCATTGTAGCTGATATAATAAATAATGAGTGAAATAACAGTTCCTGACACTAATTATTCTAGTCAAAAATAATCTTCTGATAAAGATTTTAACGTTGATTTTGACTTGGTTATTTAACGACGCTGTAACAACTACGAGGTTATTTAGCGTCGATGGGATTGGTGATAGCAAGATGGTATTTCGGGAGGTGAGGCCCGAGGATTCCCCATAGATTACCTGACATTTGCCTTACGTTGGGGAAAACGTCGAAAGAAACCCAACCAGGTAATCAGCCCAAGCAGGAATCGAACCCGCGCCCGAACGCAACTCCGGATCGGCAGGCAAGCGCCTTAGCCGACAGAGCTACGCCGGTGGCTTTTAACGTTGATTGATGTAATTTTACTAACACTGTATCTACTGACCGTTAATATTGTGGTTTTCTAAATATGACAGGGAGTGAGCTAATGTTAAATTATACGTATTGTATGTGTCTATAGCGATATGTGTAAACCATCAAATCATATTTTACTACGTACCATTTGAGGTGATGCCTTATTGGTGTTACTTATGAGGTTCCAACCAATCTTCGGACTGCTGACTTGACATGGACTACTATTTATTTTAAGACGCAATACGTTTTCTCATATGTACATGAAAGACAACTTGAGTTAGCTTCCCCTGCTCAAAATGTCATGCTACGCCACTGGTGGTTTCAAATTGAAAGCCTGAATGTACTTTCGCCTGTCTTCAAGATGGAAATGTTCATACAAGTTTGAGATGCATGAATCACTGCAGGTTATATATGTTTGTATTTACAAGTCAAATCTTTCAACACTCTCTTACTTTTTTACCTGTCTTCCATTTTGTACTACTAATCTTAGATTGTCAATGTAAGCAGGATGTTTCTGTGGGATTGATGAGCCACTGCTTGAAGTTTTCTGCCAGGCTTCTGTAAAATTGATTACGGTTTATTTCAACTATCTTTCAGTGGCGTAGCGTCAATGTAAGCTAAAAAGCTCAGCTTCCCCAGTTAATAATAATTTCATAATAAACCTGCAGTTTACGAACAAAATTATTTATTAATTTTAATAGAATTTATATTTACGCGTTAAATATTGTGATGCGGCAGCTCAGGATGATTTGTGATGCAGCAGTAAACAAGAAGCCTGCTAACACCAGCTTCCAAGCGCACTGGTTTCTTACACGCATTCTTCTATGTAACCGACCCCGCAGATTTTCCAACCATTTCTAACTAAACTACCCTGGTCGCAAGGCTATCAAGAAGCTAGCTTTGACATTGAAAGTAAGTAGTTTCCGAGTTATCCCTTTCGTGAGTTGTGTTCAGTTGAAGTGTTAGTGTGCATTGTGGCTGATATAATAAATAATGAGCGAAATAACAGTTCCTGACACCAATTTACTTGAATTTTTTAGGACAATTCTATTGTCAAGACTAACTTACGAACAAAAGTGTGATCTAAAAAACAAATGACCGACTCCCTTGCTGTCAATGAAGGACACAACCAAAACACAGATGCATACTTACGTAATGATACTAATACTGTATCTATTGACCGTTAATATTGTGATTCCTCTATGACAGGGAGTGAGCTAATGTTGCACGTATAGCCTACGTGTCTATTTGTTAGAGATATGTGTAAACCGTGAAATCATATTTTACTACGTACCATTTGAGGTCATGCCTTATTGGTGTTACTTACGAGGTTCCAACCAATCTTCGACTGCTGACTTGAAATTGACTACTATTTCTTTTAAGACTATATTTTTGTAATACGTTTTCTCATATTGCATGAAAGACAACTTGAATTAGCTTCCCCTGCTCAAAATTTCATGCTACGCCACTGCTATCTTTGTCGTGCTCTGTAGCTCACTATCTTTGAAAACTTTCTGTTTTGAAGCAGAGAATGCCTCCTCAACATAAGACCCTGGCGAATGTACCTTAGATTCAAAGACCTTAGAAGTGCAGTACGCTTTTAAGCTTCTGAAATTGTTAGATCTCTCATAATAAGGGCATCAAGAAATCGTAATTTTAGCTGAACTTGCGTATTTAAACTTCTATTTAGTCTCTTTACTATTGGAGGCTTCAGTCTCATAGCTCCATGTCATTAGGTTAGTAGGCATATTAATTAGATATACCACGACGATCTTCAAGCTTGAAATTAACAGATCACAAACATGGTTTTTGATAAAACAACGAATTTACAAGAGTTTAAACAAAGGTTAATTATGATATGCCAGCCGTTACTTTTATGCCAGATATTGAAATCAAATCATCTTACATCCACCATTTCAAAGTGTATTAAAGACTAGTTGAACATAATTAATGTTTTCGAGTGTATAGTTTTTGCCGGTACGTTAACAGCGAGTTTTCATTTCAGACGGTACGCCGTATCGGCCCAACTACAGCACTGGCTGGCACTACCATTTTAAATAGTTCTTCTTTTACACCAGTTATACTTTTACAAAGAACATTATTAATTACAAAAAAAAATCAGAACACAATTTTTCTTAGGAGATGAATATTCTTAGATTTGATTTATTGATATTAATTCACAAATGTACAAACTTAATAATTTAAAAATTCATTCATTCATTTATTATATTCCATAGATCTTACATGAGCAATGAAGCTTTAAGATGTGGAACAAGTCAAAATTTTACAATATTACAATTACAATTTTTACAAAATTTTTATAGTTTTACAATTTAGTAATTTTCTACAATTTTTACAATTTTGTGCAATTTTTTACAATATTTTTCAATATTTTGGCGAGATGTAGTGAGATGAGGTGAGGTCCGAGGATTCGCCAAAATATTACCCGGCATTTGCCTTTTGGTTTGGGGAAAACCTCGGAAAAACCCAACCAGGTAATCAAATCAAAGGGGGGTAATCAAATCAAAGGGGTTGATGTCGAGGACTCGTCATACAAGATCCGGCTTCAGTCCCACGCCTGTGGAAAACCTCGGAAGAAACAAAGACCAAAGGGGGATCCAACCCAAGCCCTAACGCAGCTCCGGATCAGCAGCCCAGCGAGTCTGCCGACTGAGCTACATCGATGGCTCTACTAAAAGTATACAATACATAGCCAATCAGATTATTCAATTTACAAACGCAAACGATCATTCATCAGTTGAGCTATATGTATAATACAAAACAAGTTAATTAAATTTAAGGCATAAACAATTCAACCAGTTGTGATATACAGAAATTGATAATACATATCATGCAAACTACTTCAAATTACAAACACAAACAATTTATCAATAGAGCTATACAGATTAAAGCATATACAATTCATCGGCCAAAACTATACAAATATATACAATACAAAGTAGCATGCTTTCATTAAGCTATACAAATTTGTGCAATTAATATCAAGTAGATTAATTCAATTTATAATCATAAACAATTCATCAGTTGAGCTATACAGACTACTATACAATTTACAGCGTATACAATTCATCAGTTGGGCTATACAGACTACCATTCAATTTACAGTAGGCCTATATACAATTCATCAGTAGAGCTACACGGACTAGTAATCATTTCAAAAGCACATAGGGTAAACATTGGTAATTTCGTCATAATTTCATGAAAACTAATTTAAAATGCAAATGTGTAAATATATCCTTATTCCGATTTTTTCATCTAAAAGACGATAACTTGCTGTACAAATCTGGAGACATAAAACATTGGATACGTTCTTGAATATGTGCCGAAAACCACTTTTACAACTTAAGCTGTAAGGTTGGTTATTTCGTGATAACCTTGGTAATTTCGTGATATTGCATTGATAATTTCGTGAGAGGTAGAAGAATTGTGGAAAAATTCATTAAAGTCAAATGAAATTCTCATTTATTGTTACAAGACTTCAAACATAGTAATTCCGTCTAATATTCATAGCAAGAAAACATAGAAATACATATCAACACATAATAAGAGTGAAATCAAAGTAAAAATTGAAATTGAAAAGGGATCTTCTTTGCCCTGAAAGGGTGAACACTTTTATTACGGACTTTACTATAGCCTATATCACTAGGGTAACTCCAAAAGTAATGCATAACGTTTGTTTAAAAATTATATTTCTATCCTACAGCTTTTCTATTTTCACAGAATGTAGATGCATCCTTAAGGAACAAAATGTCACTTTTCCACATAATCCCCGTCCCTTTCAACTGCCTTACGTAACCTAGGAACTAGGGCCTGTAGACCAGCACGGTAAAAGTCTGGACCAACACGTCTGAGCCACTCTTTAGCAGCATGCACAAGGGAGTCATCTTCTAACCTCGTTCCGCGAAGGGATCCTTCAGTTTACCAAAGAGATGGTAATCGCACGGTGCCAGTTCAGGACTGTAAGGCGGATGTTTCAGTGTTGTCTATTCGAATTTTCTGATCTAGTCTGTGGTCTTGTGAGTGACATGGCTGTGCGTTGTCGTGCAATAGCAGAACATCCTGCTTCTCCCGATGTCGTCGAACACGACTCAGTCGAACTTGAAGTTTCTTGAGAGTTGCAACATACCCGTCAGTATTAATGGTGGGTCCGTGTGGCATGATGTCCACAAGCAAGAGTCCTTCTGAATCGAAAAACACAGGAGCCATAACATTTCCTGCCGAAGGTGTACTTTTGAATTTCTATTTCTTTGGTGAATTTGCATGATGCCACTCCATTGTCTGCCTCTGTCTCCGGTCCAAAATGGTGGAGCCATGTTCCATCTTCTGTCACAATTCTTGCAAGTCATCTAGCACTTATCATTGACACTTAGCATGATAACAAATCAAACAGAAGCTACACTGAACCCATTGCGTCTCCGTTTTCTTTTTTGTTATCACATCTTGTCTTCAGATTTCTAAAATTCCTATTGTAATACATTTTATACTATTTTAAAAATTGTAACACTTAATACTCAACAAAATTTCGCCTCAAACAGCTAAGATTTCTATCAGTAAAGCTAAGCCTATATGGCGACTACAGATGTATCTAAAATTCCAAAAACATTTCCTAAAATTTCATCAAGATATAATAAATCATTGTACCAAATATCATATGCTTACCTTTAGTAATAAGCCTGTAATGCAATTACAAACATCCACAAAATTTGTACGCCTGAGAAGTCGACGCAAACTTGCTCTCTCCAAACATAAAAGCTCACTGAAGCAACTACAATAGTCACACAAAGCTTAGCTGTATGTTTCTGGAAACTGGACAACATATGCAATCCCTTGGCGGAAATTTGGATCTCGTAACACCATTGGTTAGTTCACAAAAGAGCAAAGAAAAGGTATCACGAAATAACCACTGCCACGAAATTACCAATGTTTACCCTACAATTCATCTATATAACCAAAAAGTAGTTATACGTAATAAATATACAATTTCCTAAACTAATTAATCTATCGCAAATCTCAGTAATTTATTGGTTAAAACTTACACTTACGTCTGGTTTTAGTGCATGTTTAACCAATCGTGATAACCATTAAAACTTTAAAACTTATTTATTTGCTCCTTTTGACAATTTTCTACCATGAACATTTTTAAATCAATTTTTATTTTTTTACTTTAATCATCTAAATTTATTTAGTTACAGGTTCACTTATGCGTGTTAACTAATTATTCGTGTCGTCACACTGCATCCAGGCTAGCAGTTGTTGACATATAGCCAGCACACTGCAATGGCTGAATCGGTATTTCTCAGTGAGTACAGTAGGTCAGTCTGAATTCCTGCTACATGCTTGGCAGCAAGTTATTTGCTTATTTATACATCTTGACATATTAATTACGTAAATCAATATCAATTACAGTTAAAACATTCTTTTCCATGGTCACAATAAATATTCTTAGAGAATCCCATTTTTTGTTTGCGATGTGTGTTGTTACGTCATCATTTGGACTATCTGAAGAAACATTTCTTCAACAAATTTCGTGTTTCACTCAGTTATGCAACGTAAGTTCTTGTATTCTCTTGAAATACGTTTTTTTGCTGTACATTTTTGCCAGCATTAACAGTTTCGTCCAAATACGCCTTAAAAATTCAACTTAGCTGCCTCGATATCTCCTTTCTTGAGTAAGAAATAGCAAATGTTCCTTTCAGGAGAGCTTAGGAAATGATTCGTCATAGTTGCCTAATTGAAGCTCTTCAAGCAGCTTGGAGTCACGTTGTTTCCATCTTTAGCTTGAACAATAGAAAAGATAATATTATGTTCTATGCAGTCTTGTATCAACCTATTATTAAAAATTTTAATCCATACTTATAATGTAATTTTAAAGCGGGGTTCATGTCTTTATCTATAAAATAAGCTTATCTAGGTATTTCGACTTAATTAATTTTACAAATAGCTTCAAATTGTAATGTTGCACTTCGTTACAGCCAAGAACTTTTCTGCCTTTGATCCTTGTTCCCAAGGCGCATCCGTTTGGTTCGAAAAAAATCAAGATTTTCAGTCTTTTATACGGATAAACTATCAAGAAATATTTTGTGTGAAGATTTATGCAGTTTAGTAACGTAACATAAGAATGATACATTATTGCTAATTGCACGGTAGGGCCACAGTCTAGTATATACAGTCGCGAAGCTCAATACGTAGTAAATATGCAAACATTAGATAGTTGCTCACCACTAGGATCGCTAATATCGCCCCGTTACAGGCAATGCAAATAGAACCGTCACAGTCTATTGTTTCTAGCACCCTCAAAACTCAAGCTTCGTGACTGTATATAGTAGACTGTGGTAGAGCAGTATCGTCCGTCAGAGAACCTGCAGCCTCCTTGATCCAAGATCTAATACGTTTTAGGGACCTTCGCGGTTCTTTCATTGTGCTTTAAATTTGGCCCATATTTTCGGAAGAAGGAATTCTTAAATTTAAAGAAGGAATAGCTATTCTCTTC
The DNA here is from genome assembly GCA_025594305.2 of Periplaneta americana. Taxonomy (NCBI): domain Eukaryota; kingdom Metazoa; phylum Arthropoda; class Insecta; order Blattodea; family Blattidae; genus Periplaneta; species Periplaneta americana. Next base: position 203,147,342 of record JAJSOF020000003.1, on the reverse strand, counting down.
AGTCTATTATTAAAGCAAAATATTAAACATGACAGGCCTATGACTGATTTGAAACGTCGGTACACTTTTCCAGTTACATCTCATTTTTACTTATTCACGACTTTTCAAGTTTATTATTGCTATTGAAGTCCGATAATCTAAAGTGATCGGAATATATTTTGTAATTTTTGTACAGATAATATGTCCCTCTAATTTTAAAATTTTATCTAGATCTCTCTCGTCTATCTCTATCTTTTGTAAATCTGAAGAAAGATCTAGCCTCTTTTGCCAAGCATAGTTTTTACAGGACAAACAATTCCACAGTTCTCCGACATTGTGTGCACCAACAATGAGAATAATCCTTACGACTTACAGCACACTTTGTTGAACAAAACTATGTCACGATCAACCGTGCAACGCCTCACGTCGTACAAACCCTTGCCGCTAGATAGCGCTGGTGAGTCATTCGTCACTTTTATCGTGAATTTTCCAGTGTTGTAAAGAGTATTTACATTTAGTGTCAGCACTCTAATCTCTGAAATAATTACGTGGATTGGAAGACTGTCCTGCATTCCACGCGGCCTGCCTGCCAGAGTCCGTGGATATACCAGAGTAGCGCAATCACCGAGTCGGCCGCCATTGTTAGTCCTTTTCAACACGCGTGGCATAGGAATATTTAAAGTAAAACTCAGATATTTTTAATTTGAAGGGCAAAAACGTCTAAAGGATCTTCTTACATTATAGAACATTATTGTCAGTCAACATACTAATGTAAAAAAACTTCATTTAATAATTATTACAGCATAAATATACATTTAAATATTCAATACACTCCTTCATAAACGTCACAGTTTTAGGTATTACAGCAACAAGAACTTAATAAATTACAAGTAACAAATTAAAACAACAATGTTTCAAATAAAATAACAATAAATCTAAACATTTCCAACTGCATTCCTCGTGCAAATTCTTCGGCTTCCGCATATAAGGGGACACTATACTGAAATTTCGCGAAGTTCATTAGTATTAAGAGTTCACAACAGGGAAATCCATAACTACCATACTTACGAAGCTAGATTCATCAAACTTTTATCACTGATATATCTGCTTAATAGTGACAAGTGTACAAAATTGCATCCGCCTATGATACGTGGTTTGTATTTTATTAATTATTTTATTAAAATATTGAACCGCTTTATATAAAAAAGGCGCTTGCACTACAATTGACATTATTCTTAAGTGATTTTCACTTATATGGATCCTTACATACATGGAATCAAAGCTTACTACAGGGTTTGCTATAAAATTAATCAGTAAATTACTAGAATTTTTAATATAAAAAATAAAAAATTAATAGCCATAAAATTTCCTAGTAATTTACCCATTCGCTGTACAGAAATTCCAATAGTAATGTTTGTTCCAATGTATATAATAGTACATTATGCAACTAGCCTATAATGATAGTAATTAAGAAGCGAGTATGGATGTTTATGAAACGAGCGCAAGCGAGTTTCATAATTTTCATACGAGCTTCTTAATTACCATTATAGGCGAGTTTCATACGACTTTTATGCTCGACCATATTTCTAACTTGAAATTACAGTATTCAGATGTATACATTTTATTTGTATCTGACAAGATCGGAAGTGACCTTGTTCTAGGTCGTAAATTGTGAGATGTGCGCAGACGCGAAAGTATTGAGTTTTTCCGAGGAACAATAATGTCATTGACCTTGTGTAATCCCGTTAAACTTGGTATAACTTTGATTATTGAATTCGACATTGAAAAACGAGATGACAAATTGAATTTATTTGAATATTATTTACAAATAACGCTAATTATTGTAGTAACAGAACATAACCTTCTGCGACAGTATTGGAATTACAGCCTCCGTGACTTTTCGCTAATTCTCTTTCGATTGCATATCCGAGAATAATCGATACTTGCGGTTTTATAACGGTACAAAGCTGACTCGTTATTGGCTGAACACCTGTAAGCTGAGTTGTCATTGGCTGAAAACACCTGAACTTTAATGAGTAGGTGTACTTTAATGACATGCATTAAAGGACTGCTACCAGGTGTATAATTACTACATTTCGGCATGGTCGAGCATAAAGAATCATATAAGTGAATACCAATTAAAAATAATGTAAATTGTGACACAAGGAACTTTTTGTATAAAGCAATACAATATTATTCTATTAAGTTATTAATAAAATGCAAACCACTTATTATAGAGAGACGAAATTTAAACATTTTGTGAATTTAGCTTTAAAAATATGGAAGTTAGTAATTTCAGTATAATGTCCCCAAGGATACACTGACGTGAGGTTTTGTCATTTTTGGTCAAAAAATCGTTTCTTTGTTTTTACTTTAAAAATTCATTTTTGGTCTAAAGATGCCCTCTGCCAATTTTCATGACCATACGACCGGTCTATCAGCTATTTAGGGTCACATTTTTAAAAGGCAGCGGGCTCTGAGTGTTAATTTAAATTCTCCGTCGACGACCTCCACTCTGAATTCTGCGACCATTTTGGAAATTACGCTCTATTTCATACATTATTTATTATATTAGATTTCCGATTGAGCCAGTGTAGCTTCTCGACTTCTCGAAATATTTTTCATAGAATCCAACAGGTGTTAGGCCTACTTCAAAGGCTGCTTTCCTTTAAAATACATTCAGTTACAAAGGAGAGGCCACCGGTGTGGCTCAGTCGGTTAAGGCGCTTGCCTTCCGGGCGCGGGCTCGATCCCCGCTTGGGCTGATTACCTGGTTGGGTTTTTCCGATTTTCCCCAACCGTAATGTGAATGCCAGGTAATCTATGGCGAATCCTCGGCCTCATCTCGCCAAATATCATCTCGCTATCATCAATTTCATCGACGCTAAATAACCTAGTAGTTGATACAGCGTCGTTAAATAACCAACTAAATTTAAAAATTTACAAAGGAGAGCACAACTCTTGTCTAAAGAAAAATTCCACTTGTTGCTAGTTGCCATAACAACGTGCTTTCCATGCTTGGTTTTTGTTTGTGATATAAGAAATATTTGCAAGTTTCTAACAGTTTTATTGTTAGTGTTATAATAGTGTCTACAGTCTATAGTGATTTGTAAATAATATTTATCTATTATAGTGTTTTCATAAGTTTACATAGGTTTTTAGTCACCTTTATTTAGGTGTGCACAGCGTGGTAGTGTACATAAGGGTAAGTTCTGTATATAATATGCTAGGTCTATATTTCAAAATGCCTAGAAAATAAAAAAAAGACAGAGACCTGGTTCATTATTATCATCCAAAACTTTGAAGTGAATTTTCTCCACTTTAATTTACTGTAAATTTTGCATTGCTAAAAATTCTACTTTTTCTACAGATTTTGTACTACATGCATGATTTTTTGTAGAGGTTTTTTTTTAATTTATTTATTTTATGTCGTTTTAACTTAGAAAGTCATATCGCGAAAATTCATAAACGATTCTTACAGTTTACAGAGAGTTTACTGTATTACAATAATCATTAGAGGTTTTTGAATATGTTCTTAACAAAACTTACTATCAGGATTATACCTAACACTCATATTTTTGTTGTCGCTGTTGTTTAGTCAAATGTCCGAAGATATGTTTGAATCTCATAAGTACTACCAATAAGGCATCACTCAGACAACTAGGCCAGGAGATAATGGGGTAGGGTGGCCAGTTTCTTTCTCCCTCCATTGCATACTTCGCCAATTAGCTACATATTCCACTAATCAGACTTCAGATGCATATAAACAATTGTTCTTTCTCTGACACATATCGTCAAGTGAGATGTACTGCCTGATAATATATATGCATATCAGCCAGAATATCAATAAAAGGTATTTTAATACTACTTTTTTACGCTCGAGTTTAATTTTTTTCTGTTTTTACACTTTTAGTGCATTAAATATTTTTAATTATTTTTTTAGTAAAATAAAGGAAAATTGTATAGTAAGTTTTGTTCCTGAAGGTCTGACAAGTATGTAGACAAAAATTCTGGACATAATAGTAGCAATTTTTGAAAACCTAAATTTACACAAGTTAAAATTACAAATTGAAAAGTACAAAATTTCAGAGATCTACCCAGATATGGTCTAGATATTAATGTAATAACTATGTAAGCAATTGTATTCAATTAGAATTAGAGTCTGGCTGGGCGGAAGAGAAGGACTACTGGCCTTAGCTCTGCCAGATTAATTAAATAAATTATAATAAAAAATAATAATAATAATAATAATAATAATAATAATAATTATTATTATTATGTATTATTATTATTATTAGAATAGTTTAGAAAATTGAAATTTCACATCAGTCTAACCTTAATAGGGTTTCTAGTTTCTACGGTCTCTGCATTTTCCAATCGAGCCAAGAATGAATTCAGAACTTCACAAATATATTATGTCATTCTTGCAAATAGCAGTACACACCTGTGGAGTAACGGTCAGCACGTCTGGCCGCGAAACCAGGTGGCCCGGGTTCGAATCCCGGTCGGGGCAAGTTACCTGGTTGAGGTTTTTTCCGAGATTTTCCCTCAACCCAATACGAGCAAATGCTGGGTAACTTTCGGTGCTGGACCCTGGACTCAGACGCTAAATAACCTAGATGTTGATACAGCGTCGTAAAATAACCCAATAAAAAAATAGCAAATAGGATTAAATTCAGAAATACTTGATTTGAAAGGGAGAAGATGATAAAAATTTAACACTGATCCTAATTGGTACGTGATTTTCATTTGTTTTATGTAGAAATATTATTGCTGAAACAACTTAAATTCTAGATTAGTTTTATGAAAATATTTTGGGGCCCAAATTTTGAAAAAATAAATATTAAAATACAGTCATTCATTAATCTCACAATGTATGCTCGCTTAGGTAGCGGATCGTTCCTTTTTATATTTATAGTCACTTCTTTCCTTTTTCCTATTTCTTTCACCTTGTCAGAGAGAAAACAAATGTGCGCTCTCTTCAGTTCCCTGTGAACAGTTCTGAACACAGCAGTAAAAATTTATCGTACTTAAACTACATTCTTTCCCTATACAACTGTATACTGCATAGCGCGCGCTGGACTAACAATGGCGTATTTGTCGGCATTTGCCGGCTCAAACGATTGCGGTACTCTGGATATCCACGGACTGCTGCCTGCGTGCTGATAGCGCTATCAAGCGGCCGGCCGGTTCGTTACTTTCGCTTCATGAATGCCGATAAGCACAACTTTACCGTAAGGGTGTTCTCGAGAAGGTCCGCTCGGCAGGCATAAATATCAATGACGGAGCCAATAATTCCTGAACAAGGCGATTGCTAGGAACAATATGACGTCAACAATTTTGGAAAATAAACTAAGAAAAGTAGGAGTAAAGTTTTTGAGGAAAGGGATTAGGTCCGTGGCCCGTTTCTTATGGATTGCATCCCTGCATTTGTCTTAGCGCCCGCAGGAAACCATGGGAAGCTGCACTGACACAATCCAGTTGGCTTATGTGTGACTATATTTCCAGGGAAATATACAAATTTACAATTCATTTCCTGCAACGAAAACAATTACAATTCTATACAAATGCTCTGAGTTGCCATTATTTATACAAAGTTGCCATTTATACAAACTTAAAAAACTTATAGAAGGGTCAAAATACAACTTTAGAATAAGAATTTGTGGTCTAGGAAGTAATCCTGGGTCATTGCAAGCTTGGGAATGTTAGGAACTACATAATGGACAATCACACATTGAAGTTAAGCAAAGATAATGTTCACTCAGCACTTTTTTTTTTTTGCAAAGTGTTGTTCAAATTGACGATCATCACATTCAAAACAGTCATAACATCTTCGTAGGAAATTCTGGCGTACATCACGCATCTCACGAACCTTATCAGATGCTGCAAGTATCCTGGTGAGAAGTGTTTCTTGGTCGGAAACTGGTGTCTCGAACACGAGGCTTTTGATATGACCCCCAGAAGAAAAAATCAAGAGGCGTCAGATCAGGGGAGCGGGGTGGATCATGCAATTGGACCTTCCCTTCCGATCCAACGTCCGGTATGTGTCATTTAGTATGTTACACATTTGAAGAGAAAAATGTGCAGGTGCTCCGTCTAGTTGCATGCACATCTGACGACGCACGGTAAGTGGTACATCCTCTAACAGTTCTGGAAGAACGTCTAGTATGAAGACACCCCATTCAAACGCGGAGGCAGGAGGTACGATTCGACCACGTGATCACCGATAATACCGGCTCATACATTAACCTGCACTCTGGAGGTGGTGTGCGAATACAGCCTGGGAATTGTGCCGCGTCCAGCCAATTAGAGAACACATCTTTGGTGAACTGTGCCTAATCTGCGAACAACACGTTGCTTAGAAAATTGGGCTCATTCTCACAACGGCCAACAAACCACTCACAGAGTGAACTCGTCGTGGTAAATCATTCACGGTCAAACCCTGAACTCTCTGTGGATGATAGGGTGCCACACGCTACGAGTACTTGGAGAAATTGCCACGTGTGCAAGTACGCCATAGCGATTGTCCGGCCCACATGATGTTTTGACGTAAGGAACCTGTCTCCCTGGATCGGTGGTGAACGTGTAGGCTGTGGTTGACGTCTGTCCTGATACTGGGCGCTGAGCATTATCAGCGACTCTGCCATGCATTAAATGTATGTTCCGGAGTTCTGACGTGTGCAGGCGTTGTTCTATTTCACGAATGGGTGTCACAAACACATCAGTTACCTTCAAAGTACGTAATGCCTACCGTACTGCAATGCAAACAACACACTTTTCTCAGAGCGCACGAATCACTAGCAGATGTAAACAGAAAATTATATGCAAGTACTGTACTGCACCTTAACAACAGACTGAACGTCTTCATATTTCATAGTGTATCGAACCCAGTGCCTCATCTGCAATGACGTTCCTGACATTCCCAAGCTTGCACTGACCCAGGAGTACTTCGTAGGTCATAAGTTCCTATTCGAAAGTTATAATCGGTTATGAAAAGAGAAATAATACATTGCTATTGAACGCCTGGCACTGTAGTCAGTATGCAAAGCTCTTCCGTCTCGCGGAGTGTCTCAGGTTCGGTTTAACGAATATTCCAGTTGCTTCTCACCCTTTGTTGGTGGACGGCAAAGGCAGACCACATTAGGCCATCGACTCACTGATTCATTAATCCATTGATTAATTCATCCATGGATTGATTGATTGATTTACTGATTATTCATCCACGTTGGGTATCGTCAAGAGCAACAACATGCATCCTGAAAGTACAAGCATCGGAGCTTGAGAGCACTCTTCTTCGTTAATAACACTCTGTATTCTTAAAAAATGATAATTAATGAAATAATAATGCAGCTGCTTAGAGCAGGGCTGGCAATGAGCGTTATACCCGTACGGGCAAATTAAAACAGGGTTGTTCCCTCGCGGGAAGGACTGCTACCCTTCTGAAAGGTAGCGGTGACCATGAGAGGAGGGGGTTCGTTTCGTACAGATCAGGGGTGAAGTGCGTACAACCTATCTCCATGGATGTCGGAAAGCAGAAACCTGCAACTGAGCTTAACAAATTGTTATTCTTTTGTTTAAGAATCAAAGTAGAGAGTGGACAGTGTCTTATTTATAAAAACATGTCAGTATAGAATAGTAATACACGTTACAAGAGCGGTATGTTGACGTTTTCATGGTCGAGAAAAAGATTGAAAAAGCGAAACGTAGTTGAGCTTTTTTAATTTCCGAGAACATGAAAACAAACATACCGCTCGTGTATCGTACATTATTTTGTGCGAAGATCGTTTATTACATACCTGAAAGACGAATTTCTAATTACTTGCAATGAAATCTCCATCTTGGTTTGTGTTTAATGACGGCAACTTCGGAAAACCAAAATATCTTTCTTCAACATTGTTGCTATAAAATGTTTTCTGTGTTTACTATACTCCAGCAGGCCGTGATATACGTCTGTCTTTTTTTTCCCCCAGTCTATAAATGCGAACTTAAAACAAACGGTAAGGTTATGTAATGATTTATTTTTTCATTTTAATATTTTAACAATATTATTTATATAACATATTGCAGTAATAACATCGGCATCTGGAATCGTGTTGATTTTTTCACGGCTTCCTTAATGTTACTTGTATCAGGAATGCAATAACTTTCGTGGAGTAGTAGACTTTACTTAATTTTTGCAAATATTTAAAAACAATAATTAACATTGCAATTTAGGTGAAATTGCAGTGGTAAGTTTCCAATTTATAATTATTACTATGTTAAAAATCTCTAAAAATAATGTGTTAAAAGCCTAAAGCAGTAAAATGAATGTCGCGCTTAAGCGGTAAGAAGAGGGAAATTGTTATGTGTGTTACGTTGGGAATACTGAATGTGGTATTTCACACTTACAGCGTATTGGTTCTGTGCGGAAAACAAGCAAATACGCACGATCTCGCACAAAGTATAACTAAGCGGCATTGTGATGTGTTCCATGCTGAAAAATATGAAGACATCGTTAGTGACAAAAAGATGAATTTACTCACTGTACTAAGTGATGACGTAAGGCAATTCGTATGTACTAATGTGTTTAATAATCTAAAGTTCGATCCCGAAGCATAAAATAGAGAAAGAAAAGAATGAAGACAAATTAAGAGCCAGTGTGACGGATTGCACTTCGCAGGTTAAGAGGCTTGCCTATCAGAGTCCATTACAGCATCCATTGAAAATATTATTAAAAGAGAGATGAAAAATGTAAGACCTTTGTATATCTGTGTTCTTTTTTATTTTTGCAGTAAGATATATTTATTATTTTGTATTCTGATTTTCAGAAATGTTGGCGTGTATGAAATTTACGTATTCGTTTCTGTTGCGTTGATTATTTTCACTATAGACTATGTGCTGTTTGCTACGTACGCTATGTTGTTTATAACGTTTTAGATTTACGAACTGTGATAATGTTATTTTCTTTGACAAAAAATGTAACTACTACCACACTACTACTATTATTATTATTATTATTATTATTATTATTATTATTATTATTATTATTTTTTTATTATTATTGAAGCATAGTAAAGAGTAATTATAATTTAATACGAGTAGAATAAACAAGTTTAGTTACTGTTAATTTCGTTTGTTTCTCTAGTTTATTAGTTACAATTTATTTACAATCACACAAGCAGCGGTACTGCTGATAAGAAAATATAAGCATGACCTTCCACCGCCGCGCCGCGTCGTTTGCATAGCACAACCCTAGCGACGTCATCACGCAGATACCTCAGCTAGCGGTTATAAACTCCCTGCTGTCGGTATATCAACCGGTAATATGAAAGCCTTGTCGCATACATTCCATGAACTTGCCACATGGCGACAATGTATTGAGTTCTTTGTTAGACGATCACTAACAGCAGAATATGAAGCAGAAGTAGTTTGCTGCTCATGTAATAAGAGAATGCAGACCGGTCAAACCATGTACAGTATGGTGGGTCCCTATCACCACGGCATGGCGCGTCCTCAGGTTGCGGATCGAGGAGACGGCCTCCAGATATGGAGGGTAGCTGCGAATATATTGAATAAGCAGTCGCGGACAGCCGATGAGGGGTGGTCCTCCAGCTTGGGGGTTGGGCGAAGGGCTAACAACCCATCACCGTAAAAAACAGCCTGCTACGAATCCTTCAAATAAGCCTCGGAATGGGACTGATTCTCTGGCACGACCACAGCAAAGTTTTTAACAGCTGCTTGTCTATGCGGATGACGTGAATATGTTAGGAGAAAATCCACAAACGATTAGGGAAAACACGGAAATTTTACTGGAAGCAAGTAAAGAGATAGGTTTGGAAGTAAATCCCGAAAAGACAAAGTATATGATTATGTCTCGTGACGAGAATATTGTACGATATGGAAATATAAAAATTGAAAATTTATCTTTTGAAGAGGTGGAGAAGTTCAAATATCTGGGAGCAACAGTAACAAATATAAATGATACTCGGGAGGAAATTAAACACAGAATAAATATGGGAAATACCTGTTATTATTCGGTTGAGAAACTTTTATCATCCAGTCCGCTGTTGAAAAATCTGAAAGTTAGAATTTATAAAACAGTTATATTACCGGTTGTTCTGTATGGTTGTGAAACTTGAACTCTCACTTTGAGAGAGTAACAGAGATTAAGGGTGTTTGAGAATAAGGTTCTTAGCAAAATATTTGGGGCTAAGAGGGATGAAGTTACAGGAGAATGGAGAAAGTTACACAACACAGAACTGCACGCATTGTATTCTTCACCTGACATAATTAGGAACATTAAATCCAGACGTTTGAGATGGGCAGGGCATGTAGCACGTATGGGCGAATCAAGAAATGCATATAGAGTGTTAGTTGGGAGGCCGGAGGGGAAAAAGACCTTTAGGGAGGCCGAGACGTAGATGGGAAGATAATATTAAAATGGATTTGAGGGAGGTGGGATATGATGATAGAGACTGGATTAATCTTGCTCAGGATAGGGACCGATGGCGGGCTTATGTGAGAGCGGCAATGAACCTCCGGGTTCCTTAAAAGCCAGTAAGTAAGTAAGACCGGTCAAAATGACGTGTGTTGGTCCTTCTAGGTAGCTGTACTTGTTACGCCTAATAAACGATGTTTGGGACTTCTAATTTTCAGGAGAGTAAATTCGATTAAGTCCCGAAGATTAGGCAACACACAGAGGAGATTCAAATACCAACATGACCGGCCGGTCCTTCTAGTGTTAGACACAAAGACAAGATATAAGTCGCCGTTGCCTTTATTCCTGGTGTCGTTACAGTGACTTCAGACGTGGGGATAGGCCTTTATACGTTGTTGTGGCGGGCGAGTACAGATCGCAAGGTACCGGGTTCTATTCCGAATGATTTCGGGATTTTTCTCTTTGCCAATACCAAACTTCCAGAATGGTCCCGAGGTTCGCTCAAACTGAGTACCAGGTCTTAACGGCGTAAAATGCGGTCAGAGCGTGGTGCTGACCACACCACCTCATTCCAGTCGTGTGAGAATGGAACTCCACCTCTACACGAAAAAATCGAAAGAGGAGAATTGAGAGGACAAATTTAAAAGGTACGCAAAACGCGTCCTTGCAAGGGGTTTGGGGCTGTAAGAAACTAAATATGTGAGCTCCAAGCCTGTTGGCCACTAGTCTCACTCCGGGTTACGCTGCTCCACTGAAGGAGTTCTGGAAAATTTTGAAGGGGAAAAGCCGAAAATGGACGTAAACTCTTAGGTACCACATACGCGAGAGGACGGAAATGCGATCAAGTGATCACGGGACAGGACGAGGTGGAAATGGCTGGTGTAATTTGCACATTGAAATGAACTGTGTCATATCGCAGTGCAGGAGGAGTCGAGAAGACTCGTTTGTTTGCCGTTAGGATGGCAGGTGTTATCTTGCACATTGAAAGGGGCTTCGCCATTTCGCAGTGCAAGTGGAGTCGTGAAGACTCTGTCATCTGTTGTTCGATGACAAGGCAGGTGAAGGCCGTCAGAAGAAGCGCCATGAAATCTAAATCTGCAATTTGAAAGGTTCCCTGTCCTTTCCCATTGCGACTAAATGAGTGACGTCGCACATTTAATAGGCAAATTATAGGTTCTGAACAAGGGCATTACGTCGTTTGCTAGAAAAGGGGGAATATATGGGGAAGGGCATATAGGTCCGTGGCCCATTTCTTTTAGGGCTCATCCCCACATTTATGTTACGCCTTAGGAAAACCACGGAATACCTTAGGCAGGATGAGTTCTCATATAAGAGACTAGCCAATTTGGCTATTAGGTACGAGGTGATTGACTGTCTTGAGCCTTGTTTAATCGTCTCAATTTAGAGACCAGCCATTTGGTTTTATGGTGACTCAATTACGAAGAGATAGGCAGGGAGAGGTGTAATTATTAATTAATCTAGAATAATTAAGGGGGTTCATGGGGGTATGAGTGCAGGTCCATGGCCCATTTCTTTTAGGGCTCATCCCGACATTTGTCTTAGCGCCTTAGGAGAACCACGAAAAACCTTAGGCAGGATGAGACCTCTACACCCCCCATGCGCCTATATGGCGTCCAGAGGGAGTATCTTCACTTCACTCAAGATATCATTCCTATCCACGGACGTATTTACACGTGGGAATGAATTAATGCATGGAGAAACATTTAAAGGCGCGCGAAAAGGGAAGATGGGGCTGAGAAAGTGTCTATGTGGGCTCCAAGCCTGTTGGTCACTTGTCTCACTCCTATCCATGGACGTATTTAGACGTGGGAATGAATTAATGCATGGAGAAACATTTAAAGGCACGCGAAAAGGGAAGCTGGGGCTGAGAAAGTGTCTATGTGGGCTCCAAGCCTGTTGGTCACTTGTCTCACTCCTATCCACGGACGTATTTAGACGTGGGAATGAATTAATGCATGGAGAAACATTTAAAGGCACGCGAAAAGGGAAGATGGGGCTGAGAAAGTGTCTGTGTGGGCTCCAAGCCTGTTGGTCACTTGTCTCACTCCTATCCACGGACGTATTTACACGTGGGAATGAATTAATGCATGGAGAAACATTTAAAGGCACGCGAAAAGGGAAGTTGGAGCTGAGAAAGTGCCTGTGTGGGCTCCAAGCCTGTTGGTCACTTGTCTCACTCCTATCCACGCACGTATTTACACGTGGGAATGAATTAATGCATGGAGAAACATTTAAAGGCACGCGAAAAGGGAAGATGGGGCTGAGAAAGTGTCTGTGTGGGCTCCAAGCCTGTTGGTCACTTGTCTCACTCCTATCCACGGACGTATTTACACGTGGGAATGAATTAATGCATGGAGAAACATTTAAAGGCACGCGAAAAGGGAAGATGGGGCTGAGAAAGTGTCTATGTGGGCTCCAAGCCTGTTGGTCACTTGTCTCACTCCTATCCATGTACGTATTTACACTTGGGAATGAATTAATGCTTGGAGAAACATTTAAAGGCACGCGAAAAGGGAAGATGGGGCTCAGAAAGTGTCTGTGTGGGCTCCAAGCCTGTTGGTCACTTGTCTCACTCCTATCCACGGACGTATTTACACGTGGCAATGAATTAATGCATGGAGAAACATTTAAAGGCACGCAAAAAGGGAAGATGGGGCTGAGAAAGTGTCTGTGTGGGCTCCAAGCCTGTTGGTCACTTGTCTCACTCCTATCCACGGACGTATTTACACGTGGGAATGAATTAATGCATGGAGAAACATTTAAAGGCACGCGAAAAGGGAAGTTGGAGCTGAGAAAGTGCCTGTGTGGGCTCCAAGCCTGTTGGTCACTTGTCTCACTCCTATCCACGGACGTATTTACACTTGGGAATGAATTAATGCATGGAGAAACATTTAAAGGCACGCGAAAAGGGAAGTTGGAGCTGAGAAAGTGCCTGTGTGGGCTCCAAGCCTGTTGGTCACTTGTCTCACTCCTATCCACGGACGTATTTATATGTGGGAATGAATTAATGCATGAAGAAACATTTAAAGGCACGCGAAAAGGGAAGATGGAGCTGAGAAAGTGCCTGTGTGGGCTCAAAGCCTGTTGGTCACTTGTCTCACTCCTATCCACGGATGTATTTACACGTGGGAATGAATTAATGCATGGAGAAACATTTAAAGGCACGCGAAAAGGGAAGTTGGAGCTGAGAAAGTGCCTGTGTGGGCTCAAAGCCTGTTGGTCACTTGTCTCACTCCTATCCACGGACGTATTTACACGTGGCAATGAATTAATGCATGGAGAAACATTTAAAGGCACGCGAAAAGGGAAGTTGGAGCTGAGAAAGTGCCTGTGTGGGCTCAAAGCCTGTTGGTCACTTGTCTCACTCCTATCCACGGACGTATTTACACGTGGGAATGAATTAATGCTTGGAGAAACATTTAAAGGCACGCGAAAAGAGAAGTTGGGGCTAAGAAAGTGTCTGTGTGAGCTCCAAGCCTGTTGGTCACTTGTCTCACTCCTATCCACGGACGTATTTACACGTGGGAATGAATTAATGCATGGAGAAACATTTAAAGGCATGCGAAAAGGGAAGTTGGAGCTGAGAAAGTACCTGTGTGGGCTCCAAGCCTGTTGGTCACTTATCTCACTCCATAGAGAATTAAAGGAGAAAGCCGGAAGTTCGTAACTCAAAGCTGCCACATGAGGGAGAGACCATAGACTTACTAAATAACCGCTAGACCGCTCACTGGCGCTAGTGTTATGTTCCCAAATTGAACAGTCTACGAGCGGCCATTTGCTTGGTAGAGCTGAATAAGTATGGTTCTTTCGTGTGCTACTTTTTATTGCAGCAATGCACACGGATGTAACGGTAAAGAAGGCAGGAATGTTATATTTCACTGGTTAGTTAATCCTTAATTTCTACGACGATTTTTTCTCCATATTATGTTACAGAAGACAAACTATTGTACTTGCCATGTGACTCTTTATGCTTCAAGTTTCCTCTGAGTAAAGATTCCCTTAACCGAAAGTGGATAGGTGCAATCCGCAGAGAGAATTTCTACCCTACATTGAATCATTTAGTGTGTTCAACTCATTTCTAAGATAGTAATTACCTTTCAATCTACGTTATTATACACTGTTATTGTCCTTACTCTATATCATTCATTTTCTTCAAACAGCTGTTGTTTCAGTGCATACATGAATAATAAAATTATTTACCGAACTTAAACATACAGAAACTGCATAAATTATAATATATTTTATATAACTGATTGAAAGTAATTCCTATCTTAGTTACGGATTAATGAAACATTTTCTTATGCTATTGCTGCTGCTACTGCTATTAAGTTATTACTACTACTATTCCTGCTACTGCTGCTACTACTTTTTTGACTTCATACAGCAGTTTAACCTACAGATTGAATTAAAAAGTTGACATATTAATTCTTTTATTAACCGTGGTTATGAATGTTCACATTCAGAGTTCGTATGAAAATGAAGCAAATATGAACACAGTACCTATGTCTGACAGCCAGGGTTGTCGGGTATCCCAATTTAGGCGGGATTCTCCTAATTTCCTGGTTGAGTCCCGATTAAAGGGAGTAGGGATTGACAAATATCCCGATTTTACAGATATTAGGCTTGAACATATTTAAACAAATTAGTCTGTATTTCCTATTATCCGATATTTTTATTTATATATTGACTCAAATGGTAACATTGTAAACACAGAGATAACCTGCGGATATTTAGTAAGTCTATGAGATAGCCCAGCTGATTGCCGTAAGGCAACTAAATTCGCAAAATAATACTTCTTCTAGGTCTACCGCATTGTTGATTATTCCGTTCCGGTCCCTAGTCGCTGTTCTCGCAATTTGTAAACATTGTGTATCTCAAGTGCGTTGACTGGCAAGGATTTTGATATCGTACTTTACACTAATAACAGAGACATACAATTGCTGCGTTTTATAGTTTAGTGAACTACTGTATGTTGAAACATGGATTCATCGTCAGATAGTGAAACTGTTGCAGTATCGGTTCCAAAATTAATTTATTAGCATATTGTTAAAACATAGGCTATTCGCGGTTAGTAAAAGAAAAAATTATTACAGTGTTCACTGTACTGTGTGTCCTTCGTATTTTAGTGTTTCTCACGGAGGCGAATAGGCCTATTACATTAAAAAGCACGTGAACACTATGCAGAAAACTGCTATAAATCTTATGATAGGCTAAATTGTTGACAAGTCTAATGTCTTAGGTTAGCTTCTGATATCCCGACTTCCTTCGCAGAAAACCTAGCAACTCTGCTGACAGTAGAGACAAAAGGTATCGCAAAGGAAGTATTGTTCCTTTAAACAAAACCATTCAGCTTTCGGATACGCAATGCAACACGTATTCAAATAGCGGTTTCGAAATCCCGCGCGTTTTCTACCTACAAATAACGACTTTCTGCTGCTTCAATTTGGGAACATATTTCTCAGTTCTCCGCTACGACGTGGTAGGGGCTCGGGAGAGACAGGGCAGGATCGCCGCAGTCCTCGCAAGAGAAGGGGTCCGAGTCCTTGCGCTGTGCAAGAGACACTCGGTAAATTCGCCCTAGAGTATCGCAGGTAACATGCTAAAGCCAAGGTTCCGATTTTTCAAGGCTTTAATTTGGAAATTCATGTGGAAGAGTGTAGGTTCGTGACCTGTTTCTCATCCCGACATTAGTCTCTTATCTCCTTAGGAAACCCACAAGCAGCATGAGTTGTCTCCTTCAGAAGACCAGCCAATTGGCTGTGAGACGGCTCTAATAAAATATGGCCGATCGGTGCTTACGGCAGGGTGTGGGGAGGGGGGAAGTGAATAAGGGAAGTTTATTGGGTGTGGGGCATGTTTGCCAACCTCATTCTGAATATATTATGTAATTCAGTTATAGATGACAACATATTTTGCGCTGAATCGGCAAAATTGTTCTTTTATATTTCATATTCATTCCTAGTTTTCTGCCCAAGTGCAGGTGTTTCACTGCAAACCCAGCATTCTCCATCTTTCCTATTGTCTGCCTTTCTCTTACTCTCCCCATATGATCCATGTCGCTTATCGTCTGATATCTTCTTAAAGATATCATTTCAATATGTATTGCATTCTCTATCTATTGAAGAAAATGCATCTTCGATATTTAGGTTTGCCCATGGAAAATACTCAAACTGAAATAAAAAAGAAATATTATGTAATGCCATTTGTTGAGCGTAACACAAAAAAAAAAAAAACAGGAAAAAATTGTGTTGTTTGATTTGCACTAAATTGCTATCGTGTTTTTCTTAATTTAAACACTTTTTTTGCTAAAAATGATTCTTCCATACACACCACTTTCTGATAAATTGCCTTGTAGAAATTAAATAAAGGGATAGGTTTGGAAGTAAATCCCGAAAAGACAAAGTATATGATTATGTCTCGTGACAAGACTATTGTACGAAATTGAAATATAAAAATTGGAAAGTTACCTTTTGAAGAGGTGGAGAAGTTCAAATATCTGGGAGCAACAGTAACAAATATAAATGATACTCGGGAGGAAATTAAACACAGAATAAATATGGGAAATGCCTGTTATTATTCTGTTGAGAAACTTTTATCATCCAGTCTGCTGTCAAAAAATCTGAAAGTTAGAATTTATAAAACAGTTATATTACCGGTTGTTCTTTATGGTTGTGAAACTTGGACTCTCGCTTTGAGAGAGGAACAGAGGTTAAGGGTGTTTGAGAAAAGGTGCTTAGGAAAATATTTGGGGCTAAGAGGGATGAAGTTACAGGAGAATGGAGAAAGTTACACAACACAGAACTGCACGCATTGTATTCTTCACCTGACATAATTAGGAACATTAAATCCAGACGTTTGAGATGGGCAGGGCATGTAGCACGTATGGGCGAATCCAGAAATGCATATAGAGTGTTAGTTGGGGGCCGGAGGGAAAAAGACCTTTAGGGAGGCCGAGACGTAGATGGAAGATAATATTAAAATAGATTTGAGGGAGGTGGGATATGATGATAGAGAATGGATTAATCTTGCTCAGGATAGGGACCAATGGCGGGCTTATGTGAGGGCGGCAATGAACCTCCGGGTTCCTTAAAAGCCAGTAGGTAAGAAATTAAATAACAAGAAAATCCGTCAAAAGTTAAGGAGAAATCGCCCTACACAGATAGACGGCATGTCCAGAATGTTTTATTCGGTGCCAAGCATGCTATACGGTAGCACATAATATCCGTGAAAATGTCAAAATCGATTTTTGCAGCATCACATTACACTCGCTTCGTAATGTTGTCTCAGGCCGAAGAAGTATCACGACTGACTGAATGTGGTCTCAACTATCGACAAGAAGAGGCATTAGAGGTAAACACTGAAAAGTGGAAAAGCCTAATAAAAATAATCGGAAAGTAAAATAAAATTGCGCTCCGAAGGAATAGGATTTCGACCAGGATCGAAACCACGTATCTTCGGTGAGAGACCGTCCACAGCTGACTGGTCCGACCTTGGTTTCGTTAATTGAGCGAACTCGTGACCCCATCAGTGGGAGCACTGCCACTCTGGCTGACTGGGCGTAGAGTTATTTTGTCTCAATGCTATTTGGACTTAGGTTGGTTCAAAACGCAAACAACAGTGCAGAAAAATGAGCCAAAGGGCCAGATTCTGAAATAATGGCATAAGCACAGTTACATAGATCCGTCCCGTGCACCTTGGCTATATCATCAGTGGAATGAAGGGAAAGTAAGGTTTTTGTCTGAAATGAATTTCCGTGTTTGTAGATTCCTCTAATATTAACCAAACCCAAACAAACTTTGTTTCTGATCGTTCCCCTTCTCACGTAGCTCTCCCCACTCGATCTGTACTAGGAAGCATTACGGGTGACAGTGAAGCTCAGTTGTCTGATATGTGTTTAGATGTGTACACAATATTTCAATTATTTAACTTTTTAATTTATATTTTTGTTTTATCTCTTTTGTTTAGGTTATTTATATATCTTGTTTGTTATGTGTAACTACCACTTGTAGTTACTTGTAATATTCATTTATTCATTCATTCATTCATTCATAGGTAAGGTTGCCACTGGGAAGTGTAGCTACTCCGAGCCTTTCCACTCGTTTCAGATTTGCTTCAATATCGGTATTTTCCAATAATTTTTCCAGTTTTATCTTTTATCGTTACTTAAGCAATTGGGGTCGTTGGTCTGGTCTCCACCTTACTGCTGATATGCATGCCGTCACAAGGTTAGAAAACCAGATACTGTAACTCTCCTCGACAGTATATTCCAATTATTACAAAAATCAGCACAAAAAGACTAAATTACTATATATTGTAGAATCAGACCTGATGAACTTGAGCAAAAGGGACTAGCGTGATAGCCTATTTGTAATCAAATCTTAGAAGAATTCAACAAACCGCCATTGATGTGTTTCACAGAAGTTGAAAAGGCATTATCTAAATTGGTGTCAAATATTTCGGGGACATGTTCGTAACACCAAAACACTACAAAAGGTTCATATGAACATTGGCCTCAAAATAATTTATTTCAGAGTTACAAGACAAAAATTAATGTTACAAAAATTGCTCGGAGTGGCTTCCTCCTGCTTCGATGTGTCCCCTAAACCTGCGTTACATGCTCTGGCGTGCTCTGTTGAAAATTCATGGTGTGTTTCGTATTTCGTGAAATCCAGTTTGGATACGCTCTCAGAATATCAACATTAAGTACAGGAGTCGCATGAACCAGGGACTTTAAATGTCCCCAGACGAAGAAATCCATTGTATTCAAATCAGGCGATCGAGTAGGCCATGCAATGAATCCCCTTCGACCAATACATCTTTGGGGAAATCGATCATTAAAAAAATTACGAACTATCAGACTGAAATGAGCTGGAGCAGCATCGTGTTAAAACACATTCGTTGGATGACGTCCAGAAGCACATCTCCAATTAAATGATGGAAATCATTTCGTTCTGTTCACTCACAGAATACATTTTCTTCTTATTTATTCGCTCTACAAATTACAAACAAACAAAAAACCATCAATCAGCGGTCAATGAAGGGACAAATCCTTTAATAACTGCCTAACGAATGGTTTTCGGACCCATGTTCTTATTAACTTTTTTAATTGTTTTGATGTTAGGAACACGTCCCCGAAATATTTGACACCAATTTAGATACACCTTGTATACAGTTACAGGATTCTTCACATGCACAATATTCCTGAGGAATTAATGAACCAAGTACAATGTCTACAATATACTGAAACAATGAAACCGATCCAATCTAATTCAAAACGTGGAGACTGTTTAACATCTGAATGAAATTGTCCGGTTGTGCACAGGAAGACTGTGTCTTGCATTGCTGCACAAGCCAACGAGTGCTGCGTGCTTATTTTTATTGGTTTATATTATCAACTTTCATGGTTATCTAGAGTCTCAATTAAACGAAAGTGAAATCAGTCCAGGGTCACCCAGCATTTGCTCCAGCCGGCACGCTAATTTCACAGTCAGGCATGCGCACACTTCTGGGCGCAGGTCCATGGATGTGGGAGAGGCGTGCTTCCCTTTTCATTCTTAAAGGAAAGATTTTGAATGTGTATATTAATTATTAGCTTTTACTTATATGATTATATCGTGTTTAGACTTGGGATGGATTTGAACGCGTGGATGATGTGAGACGTTAGCTTCCAACTGCTTGCTTATCAAATTCAAATTTGTTTACTGTATTTAATACACAAGGTTTACACTACATTAGGCATTGCAGCCCGAAAGAGCAGAAGCTCGTGCTTGGGCTCAGTTTAGTTTAGTTATACAACATTGAAGAGAGTTCAATATGTGTTGTTGAGTAAAAGGGAGACAGAGAGATGCAGAAGCATTGTGCTTTCTTGCTCTCACAGTGTACGGGTATAACCGACGAGTGACTTCCATCCATGTTCTGGCGTTTCTCCACTGCAGTGACTAAAATCAGCCAGCAGTGAGGGCAATGCGATACTGTATAGTCAAATTACTGGTACCATGATGTAGTCGGCTATGTCAACATTGACAGTAAATAATAATGATAATAATAATACGTGTATGTGCTTCGGAAAATATTTTGGGCTGAAGTTACAGGAGAATGGAGAAAGTTACACAACGCAGAACTGCATGCATTGTATTCTTCACCTGACAAGGAACATTAAATCCAGATGTTTGA
Source organism: Periplaneta americana (assembly GCA_025594305.2). NCBI lineage: Eukaryota > Metazoa > Arthropoda > Insecta > Blattodea > Blattidae > Periplaneta > Periplaneta americana. The sequence goes on along the minus strand of JAJSOF020000003.1, from coordinate 203,126,752 downwards.
GATGGGCAGGGCACGTAGCACGTATGGGCGAATCCAGAAATGCATATACTGTACTAGAGTGTACTTGGAAAACCTGAGGGGAAAAAATACCTTTGGGGAGGCAGAGACGTAGATGGGGGGATAATATAAAAATGGATTTGAGGGAGGTGGGATATGATGATAGAGACTGGATTAATCTCGCTCGGGATAGGGACCGATGGCGGACTTATGTGAGAGGGGCAATGAACCTCCGGGTTCCTTAAAAGCCATTTGTAAGTACGTAAGTAATAATAATACATATCCACCAAACACGAATAAGGGTTTTCGTGATTCTGTCCGCCCATACAGATAGCTCAAAGCTATTTAAAAGATTTTATTTATTTTGACGAGCAGATTTTGCCTATTTAAACTCTAAAAATAGCGCATTTGGGCATGTAAAGTGGATTTTAAAATAATGACTATCCTCATATTTTCTCTAGGCATTTATAGGAACATCAGGAGAGGATAGCAATGTTAGAATTAACTTCAAACTTATGTATCTAAATATAATTGTGCAAATTTGATTTCATTATAGATACCCTAGCTGTGAACAGCAGTGTTACAGTTCCAATGTAGAAAGATAAAATTATGTTCGTATATCTTTTAAAATTAGACATTTGTATTTATAATATATTTATATTATCTAAAAACAAATGTTTTACTTTATACATTTTCTTTTATGTTTTTGACAATATTAATTACTTCATTTCAATTTGGCTTTTCAAATTAGATAGCGATATATGTACATTGTCTACAAAAAGAAATGCTATTATGATTCTGCTTTATGTTTTTCCTCATGTGTTTTGTTTTGCAATAAGCAGGGAAATGTCTGAAGCAATAATTTACTTTCCTAAAAGAACTTACCTCATTGACGACGGATTGCTTTAACATTTCTGTTAGTTGCATACGCTCATCTCCAACAGTATTATTACTTGTCTGGCGTTGTAATGTGGCTCAACGATATATATTATATCCCCCCTCCCCCCATATAACAGAGCGTCCACATACTAAGCATTTGACTCGCTCGCCAGTTTGAACAGAAAGAAACCGTTCCTTTCATTGGGAATCTTGAATCACTTTAAATGCATTGCCTGTACTTGTTCAGTTCTCTTTATAAAAAGTTCTCTTACTGTAGCATAAAATACTTCAATCTCCAGTAATTTCATGCCTACATAATATTGTTCTATGTTTAATTTGTACTCCAGTAACTGATACTTTTTGTTCTTAAATTCTACAGTAAATTTCCCAGTCTTTATTAATCAGTAATGTTTTAATACTTCGATTTTATTCTAATTGTAGTTGTAATGCCCTGGTAGAGGGGAAGAGAAGGCCTGATGACCTTATCTCTACGATATTAAATAAATAATGAGAGAAAGAAAGGAAAAAAAAAAAAAGCAAAAAAGTAAAGAAATAAAAAAAGAAAAGAAAAGGAGGAAATAAATAAAAATAAATAAATAAGTCCGGTACAGTCGGAGGCAGCGATTTTGGCACGTGACCTCGATGACATTTCCAATGTTTTCTGTGAACTGCGATAACGCTCGGAGTCGTCGTTTGAATGTCCACACCACCCGCTTATATTATTTTATGCTCGACCATGCCGAAATGTAGTAATTATACACCTGGTAGCAGCCCTTTAATGGATCTCATTAAAGTGCACCTATTCATTAAAGTTCAGGTGTTCCACCAATCAGAAAACACCATTGTAGCAATATGAAAGCGCAAATATCGATTATTCTCGGATATGCAATCGAAAGACAACTAGCGAAACGTCACGGAGGCTGGAAATCCAATATTGTCGCAGAAGGTTATGTTCTGTTACTATAATAATTAGCGTTAATTGTAAATAATATTCAAATAAATTCAATTTGTCATCTCGTTTTTCAATGTCTAAATCAGTTTCAAGGTTATATCAAGATTAATGTTCATTTTACTCTCTAGATTATATCAAGGTCAATGACATTTGTTTCTCGGAAAAAATCAATATTTTAGCGTCTGCGCACATCTCACAATTTACGAGATATTGCACAAGGTCAGTTCCGCTCCCCAGTCAGATAAGAATAACATGAATACTTATGAATAATTTCAAGTTAGAAATATGGTGGAGCATAAAATGTCGTATGAAACTTGCCTATAATGGTAGTAATTAAGAGTATGTTTATGAAACGAGAGCAAGCGAGTTTCATAATTTTCATACGAGCGTTGCATACACCACAGTACAGTTAGATTTATGGGAGTGTCGTAAATGACTTTCGTTCGTAATAATTTCACAATAAGGTACTCCCCCTACATTTTCTAAGTTAGAAGGGAAAAAAGCATTGCATAGCCATAGCAGAACCAAGATATTATTGCAAATGTTTATTAGGTACTTCATGAAGCGACAGGCGAAAAATAGGTATGAGTTGTGTTGAATTGCCTTCATCAATAACAGACATTCATGAAGTAGAGAATGAGTTGCGGAAGCGACAGGAATCGACACGTTCTGTTTCAAGGGCGATAAATAACCGCTGAAATAAGGAAATGCTTAAATCGATAAACCAAGCAAGAAACCTCATATTCTAACAGGATTAATGGAAACAGATGAATATGAGAACTTAATTAACTTAATTCACGCGTGGCACGTGTTTACAATTAGGCGGTCACGAGAAAAGTCGTCGATTTGATTTTTGTGTTGTTTAGTTTAGAGTCTGGTATGTCGAGTTTGATGGATGAATTTTTTTACCATAGTATTTTCTACTCATGTCGCATCCGCCGTTGACCGATTTAAATTCTTAATTATTAAGACGTTTCCAAACTACGGGACGAGAAAATGAGTAACTTTTCCACCGTCTTCATAGTCTGTGTCAGCAATTCCGCTTCTCCAGTAAATAACAAGATCTTTTTTCTTTGTGGCGGTCTTCTGAAACGAAAGGCCAGAACTTGAATTATCCTTTTCGTTTTTTTCCTCGTAAACTTCAGCACCACATGGAAAGGATAGATCAAAATTTGGTAATAAAAAAAACGTTTTTTTAAGAAAATGAGTTATTGTTTATGCAGCTGAACTAGTTTATATAATATTAGCCGTACCCGTGCGCTCCGCTGCACCTGTTAGAAATAAATATAAAGTAATTACATAATTAAAATAGGATGTTTGATCCAGGGAACATTCGTGTTTGATAGAAGGATAAATCGTTTAATATGCTACTTAATTTAAATTGTATTTAAATAATTAAAATGTGATCATTTTGGTCCAGAGAGCACTCAGAAGTTACTGTAATAACATTATATGTCCATCTAGAGAAACTACACTTTCCAATGGTGAAATAATAATTAATTATACAAATCGGTTAATTTAGCTTTCGATATTACTTCATACAAACACAGAAACATTCTCTCTAGGCTGTGTTTCATAGCTTTCGATTGTTGTTGTCCAAGGCCCCTTATAGACGAAGTCATTTGTTATCATTTCATTACACCGCCTTCGAAGGCATTGTATTTTAATTTTAAAACTCATTTATCTCATTAAATATCAGTCCTATAAAAATTTTGCAAGGAATAAAACTTATCGGAAATCATTTTTAAAGAAACTTTTGTTATGTAACATATTTCACAAAAATCAATAATAAGCGAGATATTTTGATTTATTTAACTCAGGCCCTCTTATAACCCCCGTTTTAAATAACGTATTTTGAATGTCATATAGCCTAAAATCTAAGTTACAGCGAACTTAATTTATATTCCAAATTTCATATAAATCGGTTCAGCCATTATCGCGTGAAAAGGTAACAAACATCCAGACAGACAGACAGACAGACAGACATACAAACAAAAATCTCAAAAAAGCGATTTTCGGTTTCAGGGTGGTTAATTATATATGTTAGGACCAATTATTTTTGGAAAATCGAAAATTACCAGAAAAATTTCGGCTACAGATTTATTATTAGTATAGATTATGCACACTGATTGTGAAGGCAAATATCAGCATTCACCTGCGCCCTGGAAGAACAGGGCAATCTTCGGTTAAGGAGGCATATAGGCCTACACCTGAGGAAATGGAGGAAATGATTATTTTTTTCTTTTTACTGAATGAACTTTCCTCAAAAGTATTGTGAATAAAACAGAGAAGAAAGCATTTTAAAATATTCAAAATCGTTCAAAATATCGGGGAAACTAATTTTCCCTGCACAAATTTTCATCAATTTAAACATATATTTACCATCCACAATAAATATTTATGGACTCTATAAAAATTTGCTTATTAATCTAGAAATATTGGCTGATGACTGTACTACATTCCAGCACAAAATTCATTCAGGATACTAATAACAAAGTAGTATCAAAACCACTTGGTTTTCTTGCCTACGCATAGAAAACTAAGTGGGACGAAATCACTAAATCAAAATTCAGTGGTAATAATATCAGATTTATAATAAAGAAAAACCAGTCAATAAACTAAAAGCCTAATGATCTGTGTACTACCGAGTATCGTAACTTCACAGTGATGAGATGAAAGGATCGTCGCTGGAATGAAGTTCGTCTTGTAGCTTGTATGCAGAGTCAAGCTGCATATTGCTTGTAAACCAATCGCATGTATGGATGATCCGGAGAGGTCTGTTTTGCGTTGTTCTTCTAGTCCGAGGCCCCGTGCAGCAGACGGCATGGCATGCACTGCTCTGATGGCACTTGTACGCGCCTGCCATCTTGCGGCGTGTATTGAACTGCTAGTCTGTTGTCTGCCAGCGTTGCCATGTTATTGGGTTTTCCGCTAGATTGGAACTATTGTGGCCGTAGTCTAGCGGGGTGATTCTAGCTGTTAGCGCATTTTCTGGGGTTTTTATATTTGTATGTAGTTTTTTTCTGTCAGTTTTACATTTTACTTCCCAGAAGCTTTGATTCGAGCCTCCGTACTTACTGTTCTCCAACCAGGAGATCAACCGTGCAAGGAATGTGCTTACTATTGCCTCATCTATTGGAACGAAGTAGATAGATAATATTACCGTTATAACGCCAGTTTAAAAACCATGCGCTCTCCTGCATATGTTATTTCCTGTATGAAGAGATTAAAAGACCAGGAGATTAACTGTGATCTAATTTTGTAACTAGGGTAGTATCAATATGTCTGTATCAATGTTATGGTTGTGCTGTGAGAGCTAGCCAATAGAGATAAGAGTACCCGCGTGTGTGACCTTATGACATCAACATTCATTCACAGCATTACCCCCCTTCGTCTCGCACAGTATGTGTAAAATTTCAAACATACATACTTCAGACACCACATATTTGCAGGAATTGTACTTTCTTTGGCGGTATTCTTAGGTGATTTGTACTGTAATTGACTAGAATTGTAGTTTTTCACTGACAGAAAACAAAAACTCTGCGATCGCCGTGAAGTCAGGCTATCAGCCGCAGACATCAGTAATGTATTTCTTGTTCTCCCCACCTTGTCAGTTTGTTGTTATGCGGGCTGCATCAATTGATTCTTACATTTTGGCCGCCTCTGGTCTACACAATTCCGCGGAAAGATTGTTCGTTCTGGCATTGTTTTAGGCAATACTTTTGCATCGTAATGGTCTGTGGCTGCAGTAAACCATCCACTCAGAAATCGAACGTGTGTCGAGTTTCTTCTATATTCCTGTGGATCTCAATTAATATTTTAACAGTCCGACTCATTTCTACTTCATATTGCAGGGCACTATGCCTATTGGCATTTCATTGCTATATACAGGGTGTTTCCGAGGTGGTGTTACAAACTTTCAGGAATGATGGCGAAGGGCACATGTATCAATTTGAGATCAGGAACCCTGGTCCGTAAATGACAGTCGAAAGTTACAAGCAAAAATAGTTGTGTGGAAATGAAATAATTTTATTCCTCTGTACACCTTATTTATGTGTATTTATCTGTACATACTGTATTCATCTGACGTTGTTTACGTTGTCTACTTACAGTATTCCATTCAGTGCGTTGTCTGAGGGGTGGGGACAGGAAACTACACTGAAGCAATGCAGATAGCGTAATGTGTAACGGACATGGTCGGTCCTGATATGCACGTCTGTAGACAGCAGTGTACGTGTACAAGTTGCAGTGTCCAGTCGATCAGTCCTAGTGAAATGGAGGAGTACACGAGAGCGGAATAAGCAGACCTGATTTTCGAATACGGATGAGCCAATGGGAACAGTAGACAAGCTCACAGATTGTATCGAGACAAGTACCCACGTAGGAGACATCCGTCCCATACCATTTTTCCACGACTGTTCCAAAAGTTAAGGGAAGGAGGGCACGTTGTGCCAAATTACAATTCCATTTCCACACAACAATTTTTGCTTATAACTTTCGACTCTGTCATTTCCGGACCAGGGTTCCTTATCTCAAATTGATACTGTGCCCTTTGCCATCATCCCTGAAAGTTTGTAACATCACCTCGGAAACACCCTGTATTTAATATAATATTTTTATTCGTTTTTCATTGACGTCCACATTTCTCTAATTAGAATTCATAGTGATTCAAGTATACTTCAAACTAGCACTTAAGATTTCGACGTTTTTCTGATTTCTCTTAATTTCGTCTTCTACAGCTGCGCCAAATAAAGTGCTATAAACCTTCCAAACAAAATTCAAAATTTCTCTTTTCATTTCATTTTCACCTGACTGCCCCTTAAAACACTGACTATATATTTTACCCTGCCTACAGTTTTGCTCCTTCAATTAAAATACTCCAAACTTATATACGGGTATCAACCCTCCTTAATTTCCTTACAAAGCTGGCTTAATGATAAATTAATGTTTAGCCTTTTATCAGTGATCCTTTGCTGAGGATAAAGATGCACGCAGCCAATAACACCACTCACACAGTTTTCCGATGCTTATCTTCTTGTTGCTGTGTTAAATTTGCCAACCTCCATAATAAAACCAACCAGAAAGACCGTACTTCAGCGTTAAGATTTCGCCATAACGTAAGGCTTCTTGTCTTATTTTCATTCTTACCTGTTCCTACTGTGGCTGATGGAAGACTGTCAGCTGTTACTTCGTATGAACTAACCATAATAAAGCTTGGTCACGAATCTTGTCACCTAATATTTAACTTTTCATCCTGCTTTTCCTTCCCTTGTACTAAATTTTCATTTGCTTGGGCCTGTGTCATTTGGGATTTGTGATTTCAATTTTGCACTGAGATTGTCTCTGTACAAGACCCGTAAGATTCACTTTTCTTCCAAATAAAACGATCGTTGGTGTGAACTGGTCGTCGAATATGGTGTAAAACAAGCGAAAGGAGCCCAATGACCCAATCCAGTCTTGTTTTATTAAGAAACATCTTAAATATTTCATCAGATCTTTCTAACGCTCTATTACTAGTAAACGCTAGTATGATTTTTATTATTTTTTTTTATTTTTAGAAGTTCGCAGTGGCTATCAGACACATCAATCCTGTATCGCAAAATAATTTCAGACGAATCTACTTGCTACTTCTTCTACTGTTTGATTGCGCCTCGATGTTGCAATTAGACATTTGCTTAAATTTTCCTGACACTTCCCTCTTCTTCCCTGGGCAAAGGTATATCGTGTCCCATGGTTGGTTTTGTTTATCGGTGATTTTTGTGGGGGTACTTACTATGTGGTTGAAGCATTTTCTTGACTTGACACGATTTAGTTCCTTGTATATAATTTTGTACATCCATTAGCATACTAGACCAATTAACGTACAATTTTAATGTAGCACGTGTTTTCTGAATTCCTTGGTGACGTCCTATAGGCCACTCGTGCGCTTATTTACCTCCCTATTTTCTGAAATATTGTATTGTCGATCTTCATTCTTTTCTGCCGCATTACAGTCTTACTAATAAACCGTGTATAGTTTTTATACGAGACTTATGCAGAGTTGAGACAGAAAACGTTACTAATAAACCGTGAATAAGCTATGGACGTATAAACAGGCTGTAACTATACAATGGGAATTGCTTTGCAGTAGTTATATACACGAAACCACTTGTTTAAGCGTTGTATATAGGGAAAAAATGGCCGCCCCTCTAACAGCTGTTCGTATCGACTGTCATTTTATGATGATGTTTACCTTGTAACCACAGAAGAACAAATCAAAGATCATAGAATTATTAGAATAATATTGCTGTAGCTTGTACTCTTTGACCAAAATGTAGTGTGGTAATCGATTAGAGCCAGTTGTACTATCGATATTTAACACGGCACACTAGAGCGTTCTACCGGATCCAGTAGAGAACCTCAGATATTCTATTACCTTTCGTAACGAAGTAATGACGAAACTATGACGTAGCTGTGTAACAGTTATACTGTTATACACGACGTATGTAGTGATTATTAGTAAGGAATTTACACACGACTTATAAACGAGCTACTCATTGTATAAGACAGTTAAACGTCTGTATATAGAGTTCTTATTAGTAAGGCCAATTGTAATGCTCTGATTTTAAACACCACTTCGTGTTTCCGTCATTACATATCCAGTGTACAGTTACAATATTATTGTAAACCAGCTGTCTAACAACCACGGAAAGGCCAAAACTTTATTTATCTAAATATTAAATCGCGTCCTACTTACAAGTGCGATCGGTCGACCTCGTCCAATTGGGCCTTGACTTGAATCATTTGTACGTTAACAGCAGGGAACTTAAAACCAGGGAACTTATCAACAACCATCCGCTCCTGTACTTATAAACTAAGTTCCAAGTTCCATGATGCAATAGTAGTTGCGCTTGTGCCGTAGGAACATAGCAGGCTTGTGAGCAGGGCGTTAAGTAGCTGTATTAACAACAAACAACATTTTATTCCTGAACCTGACGGCACTTTAAAGTCGCTAGACTAAATTTAAACAACACAGAAGTTTAAGGGGACAAGGTAGTCTAGGTATTTGCTTAGTGCGCAATTCTGATTTTAAGTGGTTTTTTCTCCGAAGTATAAAAGCTGTTATTTTCAAATTTTTACATGTTACTCTTCATGCTTTTAGAATTATATTGGTGGTCAGTTTGTACATTAAAAGTATATCGAGCTAGATCTATAATTTTGCTCGTGAACGTAGATAAGTATTTTGCAAATATGTATGAAAAATTTTAGCCATATATATTAACCAGTTTTCAAACGTGCATGAATTTTAAACGTTTTTTCACAAAAATGGCTTCCAGGCCTGCTTCCAGGAACTCTACCACGCGTTATGTGATGCTGTAGAATAGTGTTTCTTCGACCTTTTTGAACCTAGCATGAATTTTAACTCTTTCATTTGAAGACAATTTTTTTAACTCAATTATAGCAGCTAATACAGACTGATTTATATAGAACTGACACATTTCTTTCATTAACTGTTTCAAAACGAATTGTGCTAGCGACAACTTATTATACCTAAATTGTAGAGGAATTTTGGGAGATTATTTACCTCTATAGCAAATGTTGAAAATGTCCTCCATCGTTGCATAAGGCACAACTCAAATAGTGTTTAAGGTACACGTCGTTCCATGTTACTGGCCACTCGTTGGAGGACTCTGTTGTCAAAACGAATAGCTTGAATCTCCTGTGTGATGTGCTTCAGATCGTCCAATGTCTGGGGACGTGTGGCGTAAACCCTGTCTTTTAAGTAACCCCATAGAAAGAAGTCCGGCGTTGTCAAATCCGGAGATCTCGGTGGCCACAGGTTCCTGGAAATTATTCGGCCGTCACATAACCGGATAAATGGAACCATGCTTCATCTGTGAACCATGTGATGGACAATATGGCAGGATTTTGCACAATGAAGGTCTGAAACCAACGACAATAATTCAATCTTTTATCCTTATCTGGTTCCTGTAGCTGATGAACAACCGTAACCCTATATGGCTTTAGGCTCTCTGACACATTGAGTAGGTGTACCTTCTCTCCTGCGACAAACGTCTTAATGATTTTTTGGGTGACTGCTCCAGTCGTGCTCTTACGTCAACAACAACCGTGGGAAGCCTAGATGAACGATGCTTGCCCTTTTCACTCACCAGAGATCCAGTTGTTTCCAATTTGCTTACCAGTCCCAGTATTGTGTTTCTTTTGGGAGGATTGCGAACACCAAATTTTCTCTGGTATGCCCTTTGAGTAGCTGTAATTGAATTCGTAATCCAGTATTGCTTCACAAGGAAGAGTCGATGATTTAATGTGTACTGCATTTTCACGTTGACACCAAATGTCGAAAACAGCTGCCCACAATAGGAATAAAACATAAACATCTGCGCGTCTAGTGACAAGGAATTGAAACTCCAGAACATTCTGCTTAATTTGGTGCTAAAATTGAGTCATTGAATGAATTTCCAACGGAATAATTAAAGAAAGAAATGTGTCAGTTCTATATAAATAACTCTGTATTAGCTGCTATAGGCTAATTGAGTTTAAAAAAATTGTATTCAAATGAAAAAGAAGGAAAAAAAATGTTAAAATTCATGCACCTTTCTCTTGAAAACTGGTTAATATATATGGCTAAAATTTTTCATACATATTTGCAAAATACTTATCTACGTTCACGAGCAAAATTATAGATCTAGCTCGATATACTTTCAATGTTTGAAAATACGGTTCTAAGAAAAATATTTAAGGCTAAAAGGGATGAAGTTACAGGAGAATGGAGAAAGTTACACAACGCAGAACTGCACGCATTGTATTCTTCACCTGACATAATTAGGAACATTAAATCCAGACGTTTGAGATGGGCAGGCCATGTAGCACGTATGGGCGAATCCAGAAATGTATTATTAGAGTGTTTGTTGGGAGGTCGGAGGGAAAAAGATCTTTGGGGAAGCCGATACGTAGATGGGAGGATAATATTAAAATGGATTTGAGGGAGGTGAGATATGATGATAGAGACTGGATTAATCTTGCTAAGGATAGGGACCAATGGCGGGCTTATGTGAGGGCGGCAATGAACCTGTGGTTTCTTAAAAGCCATTTGTAAGTAAGTATTGATATACTTTTATAAAAATTGTACTCAGAAAAACCTGAAATTTTCAACATAAAAATATATCTAAATCTTGTAATATATATTATATGAATGTAAAAGTGCTGCCATTAAGTCACTACTGGGTGTTCAGTTCAAAGTGTGTCATGGCTCGCTGTGTGCCGTCATGTGGCTAGCCGATGAGCCTAGAGAATTCAACCTTCCTACACTTCCGCAGAGCCGTATTACCTATGTGCCAGAGAAGTTGCCTAGCAAGTACGGCGTTTATTCTGAAGAGTACTTACTGATATGTACGGTAACGCCGGTAGTGGCAGGAATGTGAATTGTTTGGAAACACGTACTGAGGTGAGTTTTTTTCTTACTGTCGGGGTATGTGGAGAGGGTTAAGACGATTACTTACGTATTTGTTGACATTAACTTCGACGGTCAACATGGACATGGAGCATTTGATTTGTGTTGTGGAATGTTCCCGTACGCAACCGATGATAACAAATAACCTGCGTACGACTTGCCCGCGCAAATCACAGTTCGAAAGAGGTTATGGTAGCACACAGACCGTACAGACCGCCATCTGTTGCTACGACGTTCAAGTTATACCGTACACGTTCTCAAGTTCAGGTTGAACGCCTTGAATAGTAGACAACTTGTCTGACATAAAAGCTGAAACTCGTTTCAAATCGCTGACTCACAACAGTGACGTCATGACACACTTTGAAATGAACACCCAGTATATGATGTACAATGAGCGTGCAAAATTTAGCTCTGTAACACTAATAGTTTCTGAGATATAGGTGCATATATACATAAAAATGTTTTAAGAAGACCGCGTTTAAAAATTAACATCAATTTCTGACTTACTTACAAATCTACACTAATTATAACATTACCACTACTATTCAGGCCTGCATCATCACTGTTGTTTACAACACTATCACTACTGGTACGTACATCCTGCACAACGTTTTCACTTTCACATTTCAGTGAAGGAGCGCGGCGCTACTGATTTAATGAGACGCCCGCTTCAATTAAAAACTGTTTTTTGTATTTTATTTTATTGGGTTATTTTACGACGCTGTATCAACAACTAGGTTATTTAGCTTCTGAATGAAATGAAGGTGATAATGCCGGTGAAATAAGTCCGGGGTCCAGCACCGAAAGTTACCCAGCATTTGCTCGTATTGGTTTCAGGGAAAACCCCGGAAAAAACCTCAACCAGGTAACTTGCCCCGACCGGGATTCGAGCCCGGGTCACCTGTTTTCGCGGCCAGACGCGCTGACCGTTACTCCACAGGTGTGGACTGTTTTTTGTAGTATACAAATCTAGTCTTTCAGGTAAGGCTCCCTGTAAAGCAGATTTGAATAATTTCAAGGGAAAAATTGTTCCGGGGCCGGGTATCGATCCCGAGACCTCTGGTACGTTCAACCAGAGGTCCCGGGATCGATACCCGGCCCCGGAACAATTTTTCCCTTGAAATTATTCAAATGTTTTTTGTAGGTTAGACACATCGCAACGTTATAAAACTGCATATATTCTTGATCGAGAAGATTCAGAGAATTTATTGCCAACAAAACCAACAAATGATCCTGAGTAGCTATCTTGTCCCCTTATTAATTGTGTCGCTGTTTGAAGCAGCCAGGTCTAGCGGCAAAGTCGCTGCATCTTCTATGCACTGCCCGTTCCGTGAGGTTTTCTTTATTTTTATCAAAGAAAGCTTTACTGTATAAAATATACATTCACATTAATGTCGTTGAAGTAGCCTACACGTGGAACGATCCAGCATTAAAACTATTTGTACGATAATCTCACAATATTAAATTGGCATGTCTTCCTTTTCAATAGGGTATTCGAAAATATATCGAATTCTACTTGTAAGAATTTAATAATGTTGAATTCATTATTTTAAAAACTAGAGACTTGGCAATTCAACGGAGATCCCCTACAACAGCACGTGACTACTACATGAGCACGTGGACTGTCCCCTAGATGCTCATAGCACTGCTATTGATTCCTGTAGCTGAATACGCTATTCAGATACTTTTAACCTCCGCCTCTGCGCTCTGCTCCCGTTATTGACGAGTCTGCCTCAGCTGTCAATACTTGGGCTAGTCCCCTTGACCGACCTGCTGCATCGGCCTCGTGATCGCCGTCAGTCACGTCGGACCTGCTAGGCACAGAATTCTGCGGCCTTAGGCAGCTGTTCACTCGTCAACAAATTTAAACTTTTCCCCTGTATCTGGTTTGTAAATGGGATGTTTTAATTAATTTTGGGATGCTGAATTCAATGGAAAAATCGGTTTCTATGACGTCACATTGTCTAGATACACAGCACTAACACAAAGGCAGTAATACAGCATTGGCACACATTCACCATTTTAAATGCGAGTATGAATATAACGCTCAGGACCCACGAAAGTTTTCTTGGTAACAGAAAATTCATATAAACAAACAAAAGCACTAAAATAATTTACACTAATCCAAGATGTTAGTATTTACAATGTTAAACGACAATTTCCTTCAGCAAAATGGAATGACAAAGCTTTTATTTTGTACGTTATCTCCAACAGTAATCAGAAGGATTCCAGTAACCTTGGTAACGGCGCTCTTGGTTAAAGCCACCTTGTTCGTCGCTACAAGCACCACAGCTTTTTGGAAAAAGTCAAGATGCGAATGTAAAAAATCAATTTACAGTGACATTTTACACCCCATATTCTTGTAGACTAGTCACTGTGGAAATATATTGTTTTGAAAACTTGTCCCACTGTATATTAGGCCTACATCCAAATACGGAGTAACCAGCATAGCCATAATTTATTATACAATTTCCCTGAAAAAATAAGCCCAGAAAAAATATTAAAAAATCCTATATAAAATCTAAAATATCCCAAAAACCTTACTGATACAGCAATTCCGAAAGCATATTCGGATTCTACAACCAAAGATTGATATGAATTGATGTATCACACACCAGATCCAAAATGGCTGTCAACCAGTAATATTGCCGGTATTCGTTTGTCTGCACAGTGAGTTTTCATTACTTCCCAAATAAATTCTGATAAATCTAAAATCGTAATTTCAGCATATCTTTCTATACTAGCAGAATAACAGTGTGTGAGATGAGAGTCATGCGGGATACGCTAAATTCCACCACAAGCGGAATGAGAATATCAAGACTGGACCAGTGATGGAATACGTTTGGCGGCATCAAAAATCACGTCAACAGAATGAGCAACAACAGATTTCCAAACATTATCCACCGAGGAGAAAAAGATCCACTGGCAGACCTCAAAAGAGATGGACAGAAAACAAGACCGTAACAGGCCAGGATGATGATGATGATGATGATGATGATGATGATGATGATGATGATGATGATAAGCTTGACAAAAATAATCATGATGTCACTCATGCAATACCCTTTACCCATTTTCATCGTCTGTGATAAATGATTGTAATAATTCAGGATCGCCATCGAAAGGTTTCAATAACAATTAGGCTACAGACACCAACTTGTCCCGGAATACAGGCTAACCCAATTCTCCTCCTGTCATACAAAGCAGGGTTTCATCACAAAATAGGACTGCAAACCTTCAACAATGGCAGAAAAAAGAATTCACAGTGCGCTTTATAAGAACTTAACGGAAAAGTAGAGGGCGCCGTTCTGAAGTAGCTTCTGTTCCCTCAGGACTCGATCCAACTGCAACGAAAGAGATCGTCACCCAGGATGTCGTCAACAAAACCTACAGGTCTATTCTTGCCAATCTTCGGACCTAAGAAACAAAGGTCGATATTACACCTTGCTGGTATCCGCTCGCAATAGTCCAACTATTAAAGCTAAAGCATAAAAATTAAGTAGAACTGACAAGTTGGAGCTGTATGGAAGCTGAGCCAGAGCATCTATGTCGAGAATTTATGTTGCAAAATTTCGGGACCTTTATAGGGATGGGCAACTAGGTCCGTGGCCAATCTCCAGGGCTCATCCCGAAATTTGTCTGAGGCAGGACGAAGCCGCATGTCCGCAGGGAATCAATTTGGGTTTGTCTGTAAGGATCCCAATCTACCGCTCCATGTTCTAATATTGAGCGAACAAGGGTTTTGTATGCTAATTCTTTCGAGTTTCGGTTACTTTTCTTAAGAATACGCATACAGAAATGCAGTGCTTTCCAGGCTTTCCTTGTAATATTAGTGACTTGTTCCTCCCAACCCAGTTTCTTACTTAGAAATACGCCGTACCAAGGTATTTACAAGTGTTCACTTGTGGTACGGTGAAGCATTTAACTGGTATGCGAGACAATAGTAATATGCGTTACAAGAGCGGTATGTTGAAGTTTTCATGTTCGAGGAAAAGTTTGAAAAAGCGAAACGTAGTTGAGCTTTTTCAATTTCCGAAAATTGAAAGAAAACATACCGCTCGTGTATCATACATTATTTTGTGCGAAGATCGTTTATTACATACCTTAAAAAGGAATTTCTAATTAGTTGCAATGAAATCTCCATCTTGGTTTCTGTTCAATGACGGAAAATTTGCAAAACAAAAATATCTATCTTCAACATTGTTGCTTTAAAATGTTTTCTGTGTTTACTATACTCCAGCAGGCCGTGATATACGTCTGTCTTTTTTTCCCCAGTCTATAAATGCGAACTTGAAACAAACGGTAAGGTTATGTAATGATTTATTTTTCATTTTAATATTTTAACAATATTATTTATATAACATATTGTAGTAATAACATCGGCATCTGGAATCTTGTTGATTTTTTCACGGCTTCCTTAATGTTACTTGCATCACGAATGCAGTAACTTTAGTGGAGTTGTAGAGTTTACTTAATTTTTGCAAATATTTAAAAACAATAATTAACAGTGTAATTTAGGTGAAATTGCAGTGGTAAGTTTCCAATTTATAATTATTACTATATTGAACGTCTCTAAAAATAATATGTTAAAAGACTAAAGCAGTAAAATCAATATGTCACTTAAGCGGTAAGAAGAGGGAAATTGTTATGTGTGTTAGGTTGGGAATACTGAATGTGGAATTTTACACTTTCCGCGGATTGGTTTTGTGCGGAAACCAAGCAAATACGCACGATCTCGCACAAATTTCTTTATGCGTTCTACAGGACGATATTGATTTACTTTTACTCACATTGATTTTCATTTTATTTTCTGTCGTCCAGGTTTCAATAACGTTAAGATCGTTTTGCAAAGCGGCGGTATCGAATTCTTCACTAATTTTTCTATACAGCTACTATATAACCGTCCACGAATAATCTTACCTGAGAAGGTAGTATTTCTATTTGTATCGTTTATATAAGAAACAATAGAGGTGCAAGAACCGCCCCTTGAGGGACTCCTGAAGGACGAGGGGGAAGTTAAGACACGAATTTGCGGTTCGCGCTGCAGCCGAGGCTATGAAATTCGAGAATACGAAGCGACAGAACATTCACAGTGATGTAAACCATTCGTAACGAATCTGGCTACAAACACAATTGAGCAACCATTAGCAGTCGACAAGATAAATTTAAAAAATCGAGAGTGAAGTTGTATAAAAAAAATCACAATTTCGAGACATATGAGGCGTAAACGGGAGCAGGCGTAGCAAAGGATAGACCACAATGGTTGGTTACTATAGCAACCGACATCTTTACTCTCAATGCATATAAGGAGTCCCAGCACAGCTCCATGTACCGGGTTTTAGGTCTCTGGAAAGAAGAGATGTTCACATTTCCCTTATCAGCAATGTTATTCATGCATAAAACTTGCGTCTGTCTCTGGTAAAGCCTACTCCAATTTTGTAATGTCTTCCCTTATTGTTTGACGCACCTGGTAGACTATTTCTTCATTCGCCTCCACAAAAAGAAGCCATTGGAGATAAGTCAGGAGATCGGGGCGGCCAAGCTGCCGGTCCTCCTCGTTCAATCCACAGTCAGAAGAATAACTGTAGTGTCATGAGTGAAATGTGATCTGAGCAGTCATACTGTTGAAGCCACATTGTTATTCTTAGACCGAGCAGTTGGTACAACATGTTGTCGAGGAAGTCTGCGTATGTTGAATCATTCAATGTCTCAAAAAAGTATGGTCCTACAACACGGTGTCTGAGGAGGCCACACCATGTGTTGTGGCTCCACACATGCTGGTTATCAAGTTGACATAGCCAGTGCGCATTAACCGCAGACCAGTAAATTAGTGGTCATTATGAATGTTCACCTCGCCATTATTTTTTAAAGTGGCCTGTTAGTCCACAGAATGCTGCGCTGGAAACATCGTTCACGAATCAGTTGCATAAATCAACGTGATTCTGAAACTTGCTAACCAGTTATTCTCCGGACGTTGGATTGGACGAGGAGGACCAATAGCTTGGCCGTCCCGATGTCCTGACTTATCTTAAAATTACTTCCTTTGTGGGGGCGAATTAAATCAATCGTGTACCAGTTGAGTGCAACAAAAAGAGAAGAGATGAAAGAATTAGAGCAGCCTGTGGGTCTCTGAGCAGTGCGAAGGCCTCCGAGCAACCCAGGAGTAAGAACAACTTGTTCAGCACAGGGCGTGGACCAACGATGAAGAGTATGTGTGAGAATGCGTGTTCCCAACACCACATTAACTGAGATAGTATGCATTTACAAATCATGTTTCTGTTTTCTTTGATAGTAAATGAAGAATAATAAAGAAAAGTTTCAGGAAAAGTTGTTTCTTTTCAAAAGTTATTCAATAGTAATATGCGTTACAAGAGCGGTATGTTGAAGTTTTCATGTTCGAGGAAAAGTTTGAAAAAGCGAAACGTAGTTGAGCTTTTTTAATTTCCGAGAATTGAAAGAAAACATACCGCTTGTGTATCGTACATTATTTTGTGCGAAGATCGTTTATTACATACCCGAAAGAGGAATTTCTAATTAGTTGCAATGAAATCTCCATCTTGGTTTCTGTTCAATGACGGCAAATTTGCAAAACTAAAATATCTATCTTCAACATTGTTGCTTTAAAATGCTTTCTGTGTTTACTATACTCCAGCAGGCCGTGATATACGTCTGTCTTTTTTTCCCCCAGTCTATGATGAGTCTTGTTGATTTTTTAACGGCTTCCTTAATGTTACTTGCATCACGAATGCAGTAACTTTAGTGGAGTTGTAGAGTTTACTTAATTTTGCAAATATTTAAAAACAATAATTAACATTGCAATTTAGGTGAAATTGCAGTGGTATGTTTCCAATTTATAATTATTACTATATTGAACGTTTCTAAAAATAATATGTTAAAAGCCTAAAGCAGTAAAATCAATATGTCACTTCAGCGGTAAGAAGAGGGAAATTGTTATGTGTGTTAGGTTGGGAATACTGAATGTGGAAATTTAGACTTTCCCGCGGATTGGTTTTGTGCGGAAACCAAGCAAATACGCACGATCTCGCACAAAGATACTTACACGACCTAGGTTCTCATGTGCAAAGTTGACCCCGGTTACTTCTAATCCGGTTTGTCCGAGAAAATGAAAGTACCAGCAATCGATTCTTTAATAGCCTAGTGGCACCGACGTCTGGGCTAGGTTACACCAGAATGAAAACGAACTACCTCATACTTCGCTACCGTACTTATTTGTTTGGCACCATGAAGGCCGCTATCACATAGAAATGTGTACCTACGCTGCCGCCACCCTTCAAAACACAGCCACTCATTGTGCCGCAGGCCAATCCTCCTCGCGCGATATGGTTCGAGGCGTCACGTGACTGGATCAATAAGAGCGCGGGTGGGATGACGGGGCAGAGCCCCTGGCCAGTCCCCAGCAGGCAGCCCGCCGCACACGTGCACCAGATCCAGCGCTCTCAGGTAACAGCTCCGAGTGGCTAGTGCAGCGCGTAGGGCGAGGTGCTCCAGAAACTGCATAACTCGGTGGTGTTCGGGTGAAGGGGGTTGAGTCTTTTTTTGTTCCCAGATGAACACGCAAGTTAAATTATACAAAATCAAAGAATACCGGCAGTTGATGTGTCTTATTTGTATAGAAAATTATTTGCAATAAGGTCCGAAGTTTAAGGGCAGGCAGAGGTGAATATTTCAAAATCCACAAAATTTATCCGATTTGTTTGAAATTGATCATGGATACTAAGTATGTTATTAGTAATGGACATACCAAGTTTCAACTTTCTAAGTACAATAGTTCTGTAAATATTAATAATTTTATAAAACTTATATCGTTTGATACAAAATGCTCCATGCACCATATTGTAAGAAATTTTCAATATTTCTTTTTATTTATATGTTCAGAGAAGGTATATAAATAATGATAAATATTAGTTTATTATGGGAATAATAACAGAACAATGGAAGGAGTCCATAATTGTACCTATTTTTAAGAAGGGGGACAAAACCAACTGTGGTAACTTTCGAGGAATATCACTTTTGTGCGAGATCGTGCGTATTTGCTTGTTTTCCGCACAGAACCAATACGCGGTAAGTGTGAAATTCCACATTCAGTATTCCCAACGTAACACACATAACAATTTCCCTCTTCTTACCGCTTAAGCGCCATATTCATTTTACTGCTTTAGGCTTTTAACATATTATTTTTAGAGACGTTTAACATAGTAATAATTATAAATTGGAAACTTACCACTGCAATTTCACCTAAATTGCAATGTTAATTATTGTTTTTAAATATTTGCAAGAATTAAGTAAAGTCTACTACTCCACGAAACTTATTGCATTCCTGATACAAGTAACATTAAGGAAGCCGTGGAAAAATCAACAAGATTCCAGATGCCGATGTTATTACTGCAATATGTTATATAAATAATATTGTTAAAATATTAAAATGAAAAATAAATCATTACATAACCTTACCGTTTGTTTTAAGTTCGCATTTATAGACTGGGGGAAAAAAAGACAGACTTATATCACGGCCTGCTGGAGTATAGTAAACACAGAAAACATTTTACAGCAACAAAGTTGAAGAAAGATATTTCGGTATTCCGAAGTTGGCGTCATTAAACAGAAACCAACATGGAGATTTCATTGCAACTAATTAGAAATTCGTCTTTCAGGTATGTAATAAACGATCTTCGCACAAAATAATGTACGATACACGAGCGGTATGTTTCTTTTCATGTTCTCGGAAATTAAAAAAGCTCAACTACGTTTCGCTTTTTCAATCTTTTCCTCGACCATGAAAACGTCAACATACCGCCCTTGTAACGTATATTACTATTGTTGATGTCGTACAATATTTTGTCCAATATTATTTTGAGAAGATTAAGTCCGTACGTAGATGAAATTATTGGGGATCATCAGTGTGGTTTTAGGCGTAACAGATCGACTATTGATCAGATTTTTTTGTATTCCACAGATAATGGAGAAAAAATGGGAGTATAAGGGTACAGTACATCAGTTATTCATTGATTTCAAAAAGGCATATGACTCGGTTAAGAGGGAAATATTATATGATATTCTTATTGAATTCAGTATTCCCAAGAAACTAGTTCGATTAATTAAAATGTGTCTCAGTGAAACTTACAGCAGAGCCCGTATAGGTCAGTTTCTATCTGAACCTTTTCCAAAAAGGCTAAAGCAGGGAGATGCACTATCACCTTTACTTTTTAACTTCGCTCTAGAGTATGCCATTAGGAAAGTTCAGGATAACAGAGAGGGTTTGGAATTGCACGGGTTACATCAGCGTCTTGTCTATGCGGATGACGTGAATATGTTAGGAGAAAATCCACAAACGATTAGGGAAAACACGGAAATTTTACTTGAAGCAAGTAAAGCGATCGGTTTGGAAGTAAATCCCGAAAAGACAAAGTATATGATTATGTCTCGTGACCAGAATATTATACGAAATGGAAATATAAAAATTGGAGATTTATCCTTCGAAGGGGTGGAAAAATTCATATATCTTGGAGCAACAATAGCAAATATAAATTACACTCGGGAGGAAATTAAACGCAGAATAAATATGGGAAATGCCTGTTATTATTCGGTTGAGAGCTTTTATCATCTAGTCTGCTGTCAAAAAATCTGAAAGTTAGAATTTATAAAACAGTTATATTACCGGTTGTTCTGTATGGTTGTGAAACTTGGACTCTCACTCTGAGAGAGGAACAGAGATTGAGGGTTTTTGAGAATAAGGTGCTTAGGAAAATATTTGGGGCTAAGAGGGATGAAGTTACTGGAGAATGGAGAAAGTTACACAACACAGAACTGCACGCATTGCATTCTTCACCTGACATAATTAGGAACATTAAATCCAGACGTTAGTGATGGGCAGGGCATGTAGCACGTATGGGCGAAACCAGGAATGCATATAGAGTGTTAGTTGGGAGGCCGGAGGGAAAAAGATCTTTGGGGAGGCCGAGACGTAGATGGGAGGATAATATTAAAATGGATTTGAGGGAGGTGGGATATGATGGTAGAGACTGGATTAATCTTGCACAGGATGTGGAATCCTTCAATCCGGGACCAATGGCGGGCTTATGTGAGGGCGGCAATGAACCTTCGGGTTCCTTAAAAGCCATTTTTATGTATGTATTTATGTATGTATGTATGTATGTATGTATGTATGTATGTATGTGGGAATAATATAGTAATACAGTTATCTTGGTTTTAATTTCATACTTTTAAGGGCACAAAATCAAAAACTAACATCGGAATATGAAAATAAAGATAATAAAAATGGAAAAAAACAAATTTTCATCTTTTCTTCAGTTTTGTTCGAAAATTTCACCTCTGCCTCCCCTTAATTTTCATTTATCTCAAAACTCACTTTAATGACGTCTCCCTTTACCCAAACAATACATATTATAACTTATATATATTTGCCCTCCATTAAAGGCGATATATTTATCAATAAATTCTAAACTATAGACATCAGCTTGAACAGACTTTTGCACGACCATACAATTTTTCCTGAATACAATTGTACAATATAATGTGATGTGATATATTAAAGAAAAAGAAAGTTAATTGTTGAAGACAAATAGAAGTTGATTAATTGAAATAGAGATGATGATGTAATATTTGAAGAGAATCCTTGATAATATTTATAAGAATAGACATTACATAATCAAAAGGAATTGCAAGTTCCTTGAGATAACGCGTTCCACGCATTTTGTAATTGAACATTGCCAAACAGCAAACCAATGACAGACCATTGTTTAAGAGGGACGTTGTACTTTGACTGAGAAAATGATAATGTGCAGACAAGGTTCAAGATGGACTTCAAATCTCAATATCAACCTCGGTGGCCACTCTAAGTTTCTTTCGAAACGGATAGTAGGGTCAAGAACAAAGAGCCCGTTTTAAGCGTCCGTTGATTTAATAATGTCTGCCCTTCTGAAAGAACCATCTGATGATACACAATTACTTCTTCATGAATCTCCCATTTAAAGTTTTTAACGATGTCGCCAAATTATGTCGTAACACGATGATGTCTAGCATTGATCAGCAGCTCGCCTTTGGGGCATTGTCCAAGCACGTGTCCAATTATTTCAAGCTCCACTCACAGTCTGGATGACGGCAGCAAATTTTTAACACAATTCTGCCCGGTATTGCGCGAACCGCCGAAATATTGCTTGCCATTTTTAAAGCATTGGTCCATTCTGAGGAAGATAGGCCCTTTCGATTGCTTACCCATGAGTTAGCCCTCCATTAAGGCTTTTGACACGTGGAGATCGCTTCAATCCGACACTCCGTCCGACTTGATTACAGACTTGCACGAACACAATTTTTCCATTTGCATACAATGTAGAAAATCTCTTACATTGCTCGCACGGAATAGCCTAGGAACGAGGAGTGAACAATGTTGCAGGACAGCTGCTGCTTTAAAATGACGTCCGGAAGTCCACAGTTACTGCTACATACCTGAAAACGTTGCCAGTGGAATGGGAAGAGGTTGCAACCCCCACGTTACCTGAACGCGTTATGCAGTGTAGTAAACATAGAGGGCGCAGGTAGAGAGAGATGAAAATTGATCCGGCTAACTCGTTCGGATACATTGACTGTGAAGAATGATAATGTGCAGCAGGAGTAAAGATGTTGATGCAAATTATTTAACACAATACCACCATCAACACTGCCACTATAAACAACAAATTATTTAACACAATACCACCATCAACACTGCCACTATAAACAACAAATTATTTAACACAATACCACCATCAACACTACCACTATAAACAACAAATTATTTAACACAATACCACCATCAACACTGCCACTATAAAAACAAATTATTTAACACAATACCACCATCAACACTACCACTATAAGTAACAAATTATTTAACACAATACCACCATCAACACTACCACTATAAGTAACAAATTATTTAACACAATACCACCATCAACACTACTGCTATAAGTAAAAATTATTTAAATTATTTAACACAATTTTTAACACAATACACCATCAACACTGCCACTATAAACAACAAACAAATTATTTAACACAATACCACCATCAACACTACCACTATAAGTAACAAATTATTTAACACAATACCCACCATCAACACTACCACTATAAGTAACAAATTATTTAACACAATACCACCATCAACACTACCACTATAAGTAACAAATTATTTAACACAATACCACCATCAACACTACCACTATAAGTAACAAATTATTTAACACAATACCACCATCAACACTACCACTATAAGTAACAAATTATTTAACACAATACCACCATCAACACTACCACTATAAGTAACAAATTATTTAACACAATACCACCATCAACACTACCACTATAAGTAACAAATTATTTAACACAATACCACCATCAACACTACCACTATAAGTAACAAATTATTTAACACAATACCACCATCAACACTACCACTATAAGTAACAAATTATTTAACACAATACCACCATCAACACTACCACTATAAGTAACAAATTATTTAACACAATACCACCATCAACACTACCACTATAAGTAACAAATTATTTAACACAATACCACCATCAACACTACCACTATAAGTAACAAATTATTTAACATTTAAATACCATCAACACTACCACTATAAGTAACAAATTATTTAACACAATACCACCATCAACACTACCACTATAAGTAACAAATTATTTAACACAATACCACCATCAACACTACCACTATAAGTAACAAATTATTTAACACAATACCACCATCAACACTACCACTATAAGTAACAAATTATTTAACACAATACCACCATTTACAACACAATACCACCATAACACTACCACTATAAGTAACAAATTATTTAACACAATACCACCATCAACACTACCACTATAAGTAACAAATTATTTAACACAATACCACCATCAACACTACCACTATAAGTAACAAATTATTTAACACAATACCACCATCAACACTGCCACTATAAACAACAAATTATTTAACACAATACCACCATCAACACTACCACTATAAGTAACAAATTATTTAACACAATACCACCATCAACACTACCACTATAAACAACAAATTATTTAACACAATACCACCATCAACACTACCACTATAAGTAACAAATTATTTAACACAATACCACCATCAACACTACCACTATAAGTAACAAATTATTTAACACAATACCACCATCAACACTACCACTATAAAGTAACAAATTATTTAACACAATACCACCATCAACACTACCACTATAAACAACAAATTATTTAACACAATACCACCATCAACACTACCACTATAAGTAACAAATTATTTAACACAATACCACCATCAACACTGCCACTATAAACAACAAATTATTTAACACAATACCACCATCAACACTACCACTATAAGTAACAAATTATTTAACACAATACCACCATCAACACTACCACCACTATAAAACACTACCACTATAAAACAAATTATTTAACACAATACCACCAGCAACACTACCACTATAAGTAACAAATTATTTAACACAATACCACCATCAACACTACCACTATAAGTAACAAATTATTTAACACAATACCACCATCAACACTACCACTATAAGTAACAAATTATTTAACACAATACCACCATCAACACTACCACTATAAGTAACAAATTATTTAACACAATACCACCAGCAACACTACCACTATAAGTAACAAATTATTTAACACAATACCACCATCAACACGAAAGAGGTGGTATATGCCGCTTGGTCGAGCTATATTCAGGGATGGCCAGCACTGATTCAACTGATAAAGGAAAGAGAACTTATTATAACTGTATCCATGGTAATTTTTAGGTTTGTCTGAGCAGTATAAATGCATTATAAGAATGTAAGTTTTAATTTTAATGCTCATTTTTACAAGTTTGATTTTTTTGTTGAAAAGAAATATTTTCTCAACTTTTTTAAATAGAAAAGTGAAATTTTCAGATATAGACCTATTTATTTAGTAGCCTTACAGAATGTTATCGTAAATCTAATATACCGTATATACGTAATACTGAAATAGTGTACTGAAAATTTTAAAAATATTCGCATGGAAATTGTTTGTAAGGAAATGAATTAACAAAGCAACTACTGTTACATCATAAAAAAAGATACGTGCCCATGTGTTGTAAAAATGTCAGCTCTGTAGCTTCAGCACATTTCGAGAAATTGATTTAATATTCTGGTGACTGGAAGTTGCTCACCAATATCACATTAAAAGCATAATGAGGTAAGAGTTTTGTTATGTAATATTAGTTATAGTTAAAAATATACAGCACCTAGGTAACTTTGCTTTGTACTGTAATATTGTTTTGATTGGTTTATTGATTACTTTTATAAGGCTAAAGATAGCATCAATATAAATTCCAACTTATGTCATACTCAGTCTCTTTTTTTGGGATATCACTTTCTTTATGAATGATGTGTTTCATCCATTTAGTACAGTATAGTTGTACTGCTATGGAATTTATGTGAATATTCCTTCTTAACTCTCTATTATGTTATTAAGATTTAAAACACAAGTGCAATATTAAGAAATTGGTATTAGTACTTTTGTTTTACAGACAATATAGATAATATCAAACAGAAAGAAGCCATATAAAAATAACGAAATCAAATCTCACGTTCCGTTTGAAGTTTGTGCAGTACTGTTTTCTTAATCCAACAGGCTGCTTATTCATACACAAACCCTTTCTCTCTCCTTAATTAGCGGTTGATGCCCGCGCACGACGTGAAGGTCAGAAATGCGCTTGCTTTGACATTACTGACCTAATGCATATCAATGATCTGTCTGTGATTCGTGTGAAGTTTATGAAGCAAACAATCCATAGGCCTACTTATCCACGAGTTGGGCTAATGCATATCATGTTATTTATTACAGAAATTATACAGGTCTTTCATTTCAAAACTTCCCAGTCTAATTAACTCTTTATTTAAATGGAATTCAATTTAAATAAAAAAACACGCCAATTTAGATATTGAGGGGGAAGTCTGAAACCAGGCTTAATTGCATTTTAGATTTCATACCCCACCCCCAGCCACTTTCAAATTTCAAATGGCACCCCTATATTTTTATACTTAAACTATCCGTACCCGTGCGCTCCGCTGCACCCGTTAGAAATAAATATAAAGTAATTACATAATTAAAATAGGACATTTGATCCAGGGAACATTCGTGTTTGATAGAAGGATAAATCGTTTAATATGTTAATTTAAATTGCATCCAAATAATTAAAATGCGATCATTTTGGTCCAGAGACACTCATTTGGTGCAATGACAATCATTTAGATTTAATGTGTATACTTTATTTTACTTGTTATAGGTTTCCATTGAATTATGGTAATAATTTAATTTTAACCCTTGTTTTCTACCTTTTAAAAGTAAATGGCGTTTGGCCCACTATGGTTCTGAACCCTTCAAATAACTTAAATGATATTATATAATATTATTATATATATATATTATATTATATTATATTATATTATATTATATTATATTATATTATATTATATTATATTATATTATATCAGAAGTTACTGTAATAACATTATAGCATTATGTCCATCTAGAGAAACTACACTTTCCAATGGTGAAATAATAATTAATTATACAAATCGGTTAATTTAGCTTCCGATATTACTTCATACAAACACAGAAACATTCTCTGTAGGCTATCTTTCATAGATTTCGATTGTTGCTGTCCAAGGCCCCTTATAGACGAAGTCATTTTTTTTATTTCATTATACGGCCTTAGATGACAGTTATTTTAATTTTAAAACTCATTTATCTTATTAAATATCAGTCCTATCAAAATTTTTCAAGGAATAAAACTTATCGCAAATTATTTTTAAAGAAACTTTTGTTATGTAACATTTTTCACAAAAATCAATAATAAGCGAGATATTTCGATTTATTTAATTCAGCCCCCTTATAACCCCCTTTTAAATAGTGTATTTTGAATGCCATAAAAAATCTAAGTTACAACGAACATAATTTATATTCCAATTTTCATCGAAATCCGTTCATCCATTATCGCGTGAAAAGGTAACAAATATACAGACAGACAGACAGACATACAAACAAAATTTCAAAAAGCGATTTTCGGTTTCAGGGTTAATTAATTATGTATGTTAGGACCAATTATTTTTGGAAAATCGAAAATTACCAGAAAAATTTCGGCTACAGATTTATTATTAATATAGATATGAAAGAGCATTCCATTGTTTATACACCTCATTCATTTGTTTTCGCATCTTTTGTTTTCTATTGTCGCATGGCAACCTGTAGTTTTGTTATTATCAGTTCATTGTAGGATGAAAAAACAGCTTATTTTGTGTAATTTCCTAAATTTAATGCATAAGGATGATTTATGTTCTCTTCTGAAAGGTATCATCATCATCATCATCTGTGGTCAAAGCCCTTTTAGTTTATTGACCTCCTTAAGAATTGCCGCCCAATCTTCCCTCTCTAGGGCTCTCCGTCTCCATCTCTTAATTCCTGCTTTAACTAGATCATCCTGAACATCATCCAACCATCGTAGTTTAGGTCTTCCTGCTCTTCTTTTACCACTTAGCGTGGCATCTAGTAATCTTTTAGGAATATACATCATTTTAAAACAATTTAATACATAAATAAAACTATTACTTGAAATGCTCAATACGTTTTTGTAGCTTTATTCTCTTCAACAGTAACAATAATCCAGGTTGCTAGACGACGACAGAAAACAAACGATGCGAAAACAAGTGAATGAAGTGTATAAACAATTGATTGTAGTGAAGGCACAACTTTAACTACAGTTATACGTTACTTTGAAAAAAAAACTTGTATGGATCTATTTATATACGTTTTCCATCAATGTTGTTATAGAGAAGTGTGTGTATATTTAATACCCAATATATACTAAATGTTGGTCAAATGTTTGATTCGTATTATTAACTTTATGGAGTAAACAATCCATATTCTTTTATATTGGATATTAAATAATTTAATTAAGTTACAATAACTTATGTATGTTTTTTCGTGGATGGTGATAAAGTAGCTACGAGTTTAAAGATTTGGAAAACCCTACGTGTACTGTACAGTAGCTGAGATAGCAGTGGAGGTTGGGGTTTGTTTCGCTTCAGTGGAGGTACTGCTGCTCTGGTCTAGGTGCGACGCTGCGTACGAAAGCGAATGGATAAAGCAGTGGTTCCCCCCCCCCCCATTACCTTACCAGTAATTAACCCCTTTCGAAAAATACAAATGTCTGTAAGACCGTGAACAACAATAATTTTACTCAAAACCTCACAACCAGCAGATACCACCCAACGTCTAATGTGTCCACACCTGCAAGACGGGGAACTGCAATATGCAAGCCTATTTTTTTTACACGATCGTGTTTTTGTTGTATTTACAGCTATTGTTGTTAGACCTTGGAAGTTAGAATTCCCACACAGAAACCTGTTGCTAGGGAAACTATTCTTCATAACATAAAACTATACTGAAATAGACCCATTACAGTGCACTTATTTTATTTACTTACCTTTACAGTGCAGTTTTGCGAAGGCTTTGGAATAATATTACTATATATTTAAATGCAAAATATATTGTATTTGCAATTTCAAAAATGTGAACGTGCAAAAAATGTTGTACAGTACACGTTGAAAAACTCGTCCTGCTCGTTTTTCAAACTCTTCCTCGATTTTGTAAAAAGCACTTCCCAATTTTGTATCGTAATATACTATTTCAATTCTTATCAGCCTTCCTTTCTGATATATTTTTTTCAAATAATCAGAACACTTGAAATAGTAGACTAGTTTGCGAAGCCAAGATAACAGCCAGAAATAAAATCGACGGATTTATAAGGAACCTTGCTTTCTGGTAGACATTACTGGACAACAAGAAAATTTATTGATTCCAATGCATTAAAGAACTCGGAAAATTTAGCTGCGTATCGTATGAACGACAAATTCTTAGTTTGCTTTTGCGCACACAATTAACTTTGCACAATGTTAAACAACAGCTTCCTGAATATCCCCGGAAGAAACTCAAAACAATCACGACAGAGACAGACAGACAGACACTGAATCCGTTGCTAACAGTTGCATTCAATTGGCCGAAATAAAAGAAAAATTAAGAAAAATACTTATTAAAATGTGTGCTTACTGATGGAAGGTTAAAAGCATAATTTTTTCATACCCTAGATTAGTTTTAGATCAAAAGAATGTAAGAATACCTCGAGCTTGCAAAAGAAACTTACAGTTTTGATAGCATTGCAAACTCGTATTCATGCAAAATAAGTTTCAGTCTATGATTTCCATCAAAACAAAAGCGAGAAATCTCCTTGGAATTGTGAATGATACAATTGTGCGCACACTGAAGATTTCTCAAAAAGAGACACCTTTATAGCGTTAGGCCTAATTGTTTTTTATTTTAGCTAGAACCACTGAAACTTTAGGTTCAATTCTGTTTATGTTTCTGAATACAACATAAATTTGTCAATAAGGCATTTGTTTGTTTTATTTTCTAAATCATCTCACCACCCCCCTCAGCTCCTTACACGACCCCCAGGGGGTCGCGACCCACACTTTGGGAAGCGCTGGACTAAAGCAATATACTGTGCTGCTCCAACCACGAGAAAGTCTCCGCCGGATGAGACGAAGGGGCGTAACGCTGTGAATGAATGTTGATGTCATAAGATGTCATAAGGTCACACACGTGGGTACTCTTATCTATATTGGCTAGCTCTCACAACACAAACCATAACATTGATACAGACATATTGATACTACCCTAGTTACAAAATTAGATCACAGTTAATCTCCTGGTCTTTTAATCTCTCCATACAGGAAATAACATATGCAGGAGAGCGCATGGTTTTTAAACTGGCGTTATAACGGTAATATTATCTATCTACTTCGTTCCAATAGATGAGGCAACAGTAAGCACATTCCTTGCACGGTTGATCTCCTGGTTGGAGAACAGTATATGGCGGATTGTTCTGATTGAATAATAAAGTGCTTTAGAATGCACTATAGATAGTTATGATACGCATCAATCACTTCATGTGACGTCCAAACAAGTTTTTTTTTACGATTTATTTATTTAACAGAAGCTTTTGTCACGTGATGCAGTTATCCATGGGCGCACCGTAAGTAGTAACGTGGACAAGTGCAGCTGCCAGCTTGTCGATCTCATACTTCGCTTCCATATCACATTATTTTACTGCTTGTTGTTACGTCGTGAAAAGACGAAACAATGTTATGCAATAGCTCTAATGTGTTTAATATTAACGCTTCCGCTTCAACTTCCTTCTGCTGGAGTGTATGCAGGGTGATTCACGAGGATTTACCGTCCCTTACGGAGCTTATTTCGAAGATATTCTGAGCAAAAAATGTCATACAAACATTTGTCCTAATCTCAGCATTTTCAGAACTACACTAATTTGAAGTTGTTTATAATATACCTTTTTTCTTTAGTTTTAAGGGTAAAAAAATATTACAAATAGAGAATGAACTATTCAGAAATGTCATTTCTTCAATTGGCTAGTGTTCTGAAGCTGAAAGTGTGTTGTCACTTGATTCTTCACGGTTTAATTATGCATCCTAATGTAGAGTCGTGGAGAATTTACAAGAGTGGCGTGATTTTTAACAAATGTTATGATAAGAGCGTAAGAAAATGTAATTTTGTAGTTAAAAATCGAAAAAAAAAAAAAAAAATCTGTACGAAGCAACTATAGCTTCAGAATATTAGGTAATTAAAGAAATGATACTCCTGAATAGTTCATTCTTTATCTGTAATATTCTTTTACCTTTAAAACTCTAGAATAATGGTATTTTACAAACAACTTCAAATAAGTGTAACTCTGAAAATATTGAGATTAGGACAAATGTTTGTATGACATTTTTTGCTCAGAAGTCTTCGGAAATAAGCTCCGTAAGGGACGGTAAATCCTCGTGAATCATCCTGTATATTATTTCATACCCAACTTGGTTTTTGCAACCTCCCCTCCACCCCACCCATGTAGGTGCCTTTCTCTTACGTACGTAAGCATGAGCAGTTTTGAAGATAAAATTATTAGTGAATAATTTCGAGGGAAAAATTGTTCCGAGGCCGGGCATCGAACCCGGGACCTTTTGGTTTAACGTACCAACGCTCTACCAACTGAGCTACCCGGGAACTCTACCCGACACCGATCCATAGAGGAAGAATTGGATCGGTGTCGGGTGAGTTCCCGGGTAGCTCAGTTGGTAGAGCGTTGGTACGTTAAACAAAGCTCCCGGGTTTCTTACTCCGGCCCCGGAATAATTTTTCTCTCGAAATTATTCAAATCAACTTTACAGGGAGTTATACCTGAAATCTTGATTTGCAAAATTATTAGTCTTTGGAAACAGGCCCTATTTCTGCGGTTGCGTGATTTTCAATAGGTCTTATTTATGACAACTCTTCTCATTCACAGATTTTGATCTTAATGTATACCAGGGACGGTGGATGAACACGTGACTGTACTTTGTAGTTCGTTAAGGTCAGCTAAGATGTGCTGACTGCACTGAAGTGAAGATGCAGCCTTAGCAACTTCACCGCCACACTTCATTAGTCCTGATGCAAATAAACTTCAAAGTTGTGCATTTTACAGTCATAACGATGTGACGTGTGCAGTCAGTCGCTTTATCTTCCTCGCCTCATCGGGATATCGATCTCCTCTCGTATCTATTTCTGGAATGTGGAATGTTCCTCGTGTCATGTGCAGACGTGCAGTCGTGCTTCATATTTTGTAACTCTACTCTACTGACGTCAGGTAATTTCAGATTACCAATTGCATTTCCCAAATAATCTTGCCGAATCGATCCTAATTTACAAACTGCAATACGTTTTTTGCGAACAGTATCTTGAAAGCTTTTCAACTTCAGGCTTTGTTCAAAAGGAATGGATTGACATAACACATTTCAACAAATACTGGGGTATTCAAACAAGCTAGGCTTTATTCAAAAGGATTGGATTGACATAACACATTTCAACAAATACTGGGGTATTCAAACAAGCTAGGCTTTATTCAAAAGGATTGACATAACACATTTCAACAAATACTGGGGTATTCAAACAAGCTAGGCTTTATTCAAAAGAATTGGATTGACATAATACATTTCAACAACTACTGGGGTATTCAAACAAGCTAGGCTTTATTCAAAAGAATTGGATTGACATAATACATTTCAACAAATACTGGGGTATTCAAACAAGCTAGGCTTTATTCAGCGAGAATATATTATAGACTTATCAGGCCTAATATTCTTCTTTTACTTCTTCTTCTCGTCCTTATGCTTATTCCTATCATGTATTAGGCCTAGTGGCCTGTCTTTTTCTCACTCCATCGATTCAACGAATGGTTTAAAGATCCATTTCCTATAGGTCGGTGGTTCATTATTTGACATGGTATTCTTGTATGTAACTTTCTGTGTACATGAGATCTCCTTCTGTATCTATAAAAAATTTGAATTGTCTCTAAATTAGGGTGAATATATAATTCTTTGAAAATACATTTGTTATTATTCTTGTCTAATTTGGTATAGTCCGCAGCTCTTGCCAATGTTTTATAGGTTTTTATTCATGTATGTTTTTGCACAAAAGAATGTTTGCAAATTTTATTAATAGTACTTACTCATTGCATAATCAAAACAAGACAATGTTGCAGAACTATCTTTTCCTGTTCATAGCTTCAATGATAAGACTTGTTCTACAAGGAAATTTTGCATAGAGTGACTTAAGCCCTTTTTCCCCACCCACCAGAGAAATATACACATAGTTATGTTATATACTTTTCGAAGTATGGTCCACATTGTATGCGTCTGAAAATATCGGCATTCAAATCGATATTGCTTTTAAAATCTTAGTATTAGTTTATCGTAAGCCTGAAAGAACAATTTCATTTTGTTGAGGTTTTGACCGATAAGCAGAGTACAATAGGTTTTGGATTGAATTCGGCCGTGTGATGCTTATCTACTAATATAGTATTAATATGTTGCAATTTATTCATCATGAACGTTTTCGGCATATTTATGCCATCTTCAGATATTAAACTTTGTCATTGTACATGCTTAATATATGCCACAATGGTGAAACATGAGTAACAGTGACGTAATCGTTGTGTGCTATTTAAATGAACTTATAGATTACAGTGTTCATGCAGCTGTTGATTATGCACTGTCACTTATTAATGAATTAAAACATTAAAACACATACACTGATTAAATGGAACAACCAAAACAGAGGTGTAAAATTTTTGTGCGAGATCGTGCGTATTTGCTTGTTTTCCGCACAGAACCAATACGCGGTAAGTGTGAAATACCACATTCAGTATTCCCAACGTAACACACATAACAATTTCCCTCTTTCTTACCGCTTAAGCGCGACATTCATTTTACTGCTTTAACATATTATTTTTAGAGACGTTTAACATAGTAATAATTATAAATTGAAACTTACCACTGCAATTTCACCTAAATTGCAATGTTAATTATTGTTTTTAAATACAGTATTTGCAAAAATTAAACAAAGTCTACTACTTGACGAAACTTATTGCATTCCTGATACAAGTAACATTAAGGAAGCCGTGAAAAATCAACAAGATTCCAGATGCCGATGTTATTACTGCAATATGTTATATAAATAATATTGTTAAAATATTAAAATGAAAAATAAATCATTACATAACTTTACCGTTTGTTTTAAGTTCGCATTTATAGACTGGGAAAAAAAAGACAGACGTATATCACGGCCTGCTGGAGTATAGTAAACACAGAAAACATTTTATAGCAACAATGTTGAAGAAAGATATTTTGTTTTCCGAAGTTGGCGTCATTAAACAGAAACCAACATGGAGATTTCATTGCAACTAATTAGAAATTCGTCTTTCAGGTATGTAATAAACGATCTACGCACAAAATAATGTAACACACGAGCGGTATGTTTGTTTTCATGTTCTGAAATTCAAAAAAGCTCAACTACGTTTCGCTTTTTCAATCTTTTCCTCGAACATGAAAAGGTCAACATACCGCTCTTGTAACGCATATTACTATAACACACTAGCAGATGATGCTTGGTAAAATTCAAAGGTGAATGTCATTAGTGTCAATCACTTAGTTACATTTTCAATAAAACACATTAAAACAATTAATCTCTGCGTCTGTAGTGATTTGTGTTGTCTGGTTTTCAGCCACTAACAGTTGAAGTGCAGTGACGTTGTTATTTGGTACCAGCTTACTATGGTTGTGTATTAACAAATTTCACGTTGTCACTTCTCGGAGTTCAGACAGCCAGACTGCAAACACGCGAAATATTAGGACTGTATGCAACTGAAGTGCTTTTTTTGTAATTTCTAGTTCTTAAGAAGAAATTATTTGAAGTAACTTACGTGCCAAAGCTTGTGTTGTTGTAGTGATGTGTTCATATCGGCGTCTCGGCTCTAACTGACCAGCGTCAGGTTGTTTAATGTGAGCACTTCCCGAATTTCAGTCAGAGCAAGTCTTACGCAGGCCACCTCTCCGATGTTCTCAGTTTTGAATTCTGATCTTCAGGGCCAACTTCAGTGTGTCCACCGACTGAATCAATGATAAAGAAACCAAGCTTTTGTTCTCGTGAGGATTCGATTCATTTCTAGTATCGTGTGATGATGAAATCTCGTCCGATATTTTTAAAAGTATAAAAGAACATCTTCATTGATTGACACTAAAATTAAGAAATTATCCCTTCTGTAATGGAAAAAAGAATTGCATGAAAACTGCGTATTTGGTGCCAAATAATAGCTTGCCAGTCATGACAGAAGAGGGCTGTTAGGAATATTATAATCATTCGAGCTTTAAAGTCGAGTTTCTTACAACGTCCCTCACATAACTCGATGTGCCCCGAATTCTAACACAACTATTAATGCATACTTTTCTGATTATGATCGACTGTAATTAACCTAGTAGTTGACAGAGTGTCGTTAAATAATCCACGAGATCGATTTTCGCCGCCGCAGGACTGGCATGTTGGCGCTCCGCACGCCTCCGCTGTCAGCTGTCCACCCCGTGCTTGGCTGTCACGAGGCCCGGCCTAGTCAATGAAAGGCTCTCACTTCATTCCAGTCGCTGGAAAGCCCTCAGCTGGGATTGAACCTGCGATCTTCGGAGTGTGGGGTGAGGGCTCATCTTTCCCCAAATTCAGGTTCGATTCCCGGCGTTCACTGGTCAGAATCAAAGAATGGAGGTTCCTAGGGTGACCAGATTCATATCGATAAAAAAGAGGACACAAAGCTTCCAAAAGGAGGCAGAAAATATGTAGCCTGCTTCGATTTAGGCTTAGGCTTATATTATATTTTAATTTACGTCAATTTACAATACAGATTTAGGTTTATATCATACTTAAAAGTATGTTAATATATATTTTATTACAAAATAATTATGATAAAACTGAATAATAATGATTTTACAGTCAGCTACATATGAAAGCCAAGGGAACTATAATTATTATCAAAAGGAGGGGCAAGGAGATTTGTGAACGTTGGCAAAGAGTATATTCCGCTGATGCTGCTGCCACCCACTGGCAAATTACTTGAAAAAGGCGTCAAATCAGACAGTTTCAAAATATCAGGCGTACAAGTTACGCAAAGGAGGACATTTCTTGATTTTTAAAAAATCCGCCCGGACCCGGACAGAGGCCTGAAAAGGACATGTCCGGATAAAAGAGGGCGTCTGGTCACCCTAGAGGTTCCTCCCGTTTCGTTCTCAAGCGCGGCGGTGGTACCACGACGAAGGACCGGCGACGACACCACACTGTATGGATCTGGTGTCCGTTAAGGATATACTTTAGCCATTTATGCCTTATCTCCTGAACTGCATATCCATCCGATGAAGTTATTTCATGTCATATCCTTGACCCTTACCAATCAGGGACATACAGTGTTTAAAGTGACTTAGGATACATGTGAAGGACAAATCACAATACTAACACTCTAAAGCCTACGACACTGTAGACATAGATATATTAATTCCAAACTCTGTCTTGGTAATCGAATGAGCCCTGCATTCTCGTATTCTCAAATTCTGCGCACCGCTACCCCAATCTTTTGGTTTCTCGCTTTCGAAAATTATCCGCATATCAGCTGGGTACCAGACCGCATCACAACTTGCTCACTACGCCTGCCAAACGCAGCTCTGTATTCTCCATGCTGTACGGCCTCAGTTGAAATTGGAACTCGCTTGCGAGTGGAGGGAGGGTTGTCAAACAATGGCTGGCTTCATTAGGATAAAAAATGTAAATTCTTGCTTAACAGATCAATATTTGCTGCTTATAATGAAACTAACGTCTTTCCGTTATTATTATTATTATTATTATTATTATTATTATTATTATTATTATTATTATTATTATTATTATTATTATGTACAGTAATATGTTCAGACTGTCAGTGTTCACTAGGCCCACTTGACAGGTCATATAATAGGATGAACTCCTCTTCGACACTAGAGGCCTTTCAGCCCGCATTGGGAACAAGGAAATAATTTGTCCTGCAGCAGAAAATATTTAAATACAACAGTACCTACGTTGTTGCCTGCTAGAATTAAGTAAAACACGTGAACTCTGTTTGAACTGACCGGTAACGGCTACGGTTAACCGAGTAACTCCGGTGCTCCGCTGCCAAGCACATAAACCGATAGAACCGAGCAACTCAACAGTTGTACTCGCTCCGTCCCCAGCTCTAATAGAGACGGCCTCCAGATATGGAGGGTAGCTGCGAATATATTGAATAAGCAGTCCCGGACAGCCGATAAGGGGTGGTCCTCCAGCTTGGGGTTGGGCGAAAGGCTACAACCCATCACCGTAAAAAAAAGATTGTTACGAAGCCCCAACATAAGGCTTGGAATGGTTCTGATTCTCTGGTATGACCACAGCAAAGGAATAAGGTTATGAGATTTGGTACTTGGAATGTCAAAGCCTTTATAGAACAGGAGGGGTAACATTAGTAGCAAAAGAACTAGCTAGATATAGAATAGACTTTGTGGGAGTACAAGAGGTTAGGTTAGATGGGAATGGCATAACACAAATAGGAGATTATTTGTACTATTGGGAAGAAAACGGTAATCACCAATTAGGAACAGGATTCGTTATTCATAAAATAATAAAATCAGCAGTAAAAAAGGTCGAATTTATCAATTACAGGTTATCGTATTTAGTACTTAAGAGTAGATGATGCGATATCGTAGTTACAAATGCTCACTCCCGTACAGAGGAGGACGACCATATAAAGGATAGCTTCTATGAGGAATTGGAACACAGTTTAGATCAATTATCTACATATCACATGAAAATGATACGAGGATATTTTTAAACCGAGTGTTGGAAAAGAGAGCCTACACGTAACTAGTAATGACAAGAGGGTTAGTCAACTTTGCCACATCAAAAGTACAACATTCCCTCTTAAGGATATACTTGGACTTATCCAGACGGATTAACAGGCCACTCAGCCACCGCTGGGCCCAGTTGATAATATTTAATTTACTGTATTGCAAATCTGTATAATTTACATATTTCACCACTGTAATGATTAAAACTGGTTGATTGGAAGAGAAGGCCTTATGGCCTTAATTCTGCTTTCTCCAATGCCTCTTGATCAGCACTGCAGTGCGTGAAGTACAAGGGTTCAAGTTCTGTACTTCCTCGTCGTTTCTTTCTCAAAATCTCTTATTGTTGGCGTGTTGAACTATGAAAATATGTATCTAATCTTACAATGTGTCGTGCGGTCTAGTCTAGGCCTACCTCAACATTTATGGAATGGATCACACCGCGGAAATGCACGGTCATGGTGTCATGGTGCAGGACGATCATGATCGTGTGTCCATGACTTAAATGTGAGCAACACGAAACGTGACGTACGGATTGAAAACTGCGACGAGCAGGAGCATAGTCTGTTAGTGCTATGGCAAAACTTGCGGGCATGTACGAAGAATGGATCAGCAGATGAAGAGGGCAGGTGTCTGGAGCCATTCTGCATTAGCCACATCCCCACAGAAGGCAGAAACGCAAAATAGAACGAGATCGTATCTCTCGTCTCGAATGATCTGTTTCATGGCGGTGGGGAAACTGGCGGGCTGACGAAATCCTCCTTCATTCGTGTCCACAGCGTGACGCGAGCGTTCGAGTTTTATCGCTTTATTGCACGGAATACCAACGAACAACGTGCGTAGGCCTTGAGCGGCAGGAAGACGAGCAACTGAAACGGCGAAATCCTGCGCCCATCTCTTTAACATACATTAAAGGATAATTTTAGTAAAGTAATAAATTTGAATATTTAGCAACAGGTTATGTTCATCAACACTTCAATGTCTCTTAATGCGCAGTCATTGTCAAAAAAGAGAGAATGTCACTTTAAGGTGAAACGCCACTGGGTTTTTCTAACTCCTACAATTTTCATGAAGACTCTACATCACTCAGATATCGCTATTCTCTGATTGAGGTTCTGGCTGACACGTACAGCTGTCAAAAAAAAAAGTGGCCGCACTCGTGAACAGCGAATATTTTCAAAGTCCACTTCGGGTCGCGGCGATGTTACACGATGCATGTGCTTGTACAAGCAGTTCCGGAACTATGAAAGTGTTCCATATCTGCGCCTCGTAGACCAGCGGTAGAGTGCTTGTTTAATGATTCAAAGGTCGTGGGTTCGGGCCTTCTTCAAGTTTTCATTCTATTTTTAATCGTTCTTTAGCGATGTAAATGATATTCAAATTATCATTTATATCCAGTTATCGTTATTTATGGATATCACGTTATTTATATTTTGTTATCGTTCTTTAGAGATATGAATAAAATTCAGGTCATCATTTGTATTCTGTTATCGTATTATAACGATATGAATAATAATTATTATTGTATCTCCAATGGGGTTAGCCCTATTTTACATATGTATGTTAGGGCTATAGTTTCATACACAAAAAGATAAGCATAAAGAGAAATGGAAAAGAAAATTAAATTAGCTTACGCGATGTAAACAAAACATAAACAATTCGTAAATTAGGCATTGCGATTGCAAAACAAATATCAGGTATCAATTTGAAACATACAAAAACATTAACAACACACATACGTAACACTTCTATAACACAAATACGCAGCCTTCCGTACCATACATCATAAATTAATACACAATAGTCACACAAACACAATCAAACTATAATTACGACATTGCGACGACATCAAGCATCCCATAACTGACTCACATACATAACAAATCAAGCATCCGTTGCAACACATACACTTCAACATAGTAACCACACTTTTAAAAGTTACAAATTTGGCTCCAAGAAGAATAAATAGGACACTGTTACTAATTACCAGGAACGGATTTATATGGACTAAAAATATATGAAATATGTAAATATATATGTAGTTATTTTTACAAAATATGGAATTAAATATGGATTTTTACCAAAATATGGAATTAAATATGGACTTAAAATTATAAAAATGACTATGTACGTTAAATATTGGTACATTTTAATCAAACTAAACAAAAATATAATGGACGTACCTTATCTTCCAATGTAGTTTCAACAAAACACAATTTTTATTGTCTGTTACCATAACAATAGGTTACAAACATTTCTTTCAAGTGCTGAAAAGTGATTCTTCTTCTATTGTCTCTGAGGATAGATTTATACTGACTAAAAGAGCGTTCGACGTCACAAGAAGTAACTGGTACATAATTCAATTTCACAATGTCTGCTGGGGATAAGTCCAAGTTAATCTTCACTGTTGATTCACCACTCATCACAGCAACAACCTTTTGTAGTTCTTCATATCCAGGGTTTTTTGAAAGTACAGTGTCCACCTTAGCTCTTACTGCATCTGCAACTTTACCTCTACCACGATTCAGTTGTTCCACAGTACTATTTATAATTTCAAAACTTTCAGATAGTGAAAGGTGCCTATTTTGGAGACTTTTGAGCGTTTTTATGATGCATGAAAATGTATGCTGAATGTGAGCTAAGTCATTCTTCACACTTATGTCACAGGTAACTGTTTTCGCAGTATCAATTGAGACTGCATCTTCAGAGTCCAATGCAAGGAGAACATTGTTAATAGAGTCTATATGTTCGGCATAATATTCAACTGCTTCTAGCCATGTACCCCATCTAGTTAAAATTGGCTTTGGTGGCAATGGAATTTCAGGGTACATTTCTTTCAACACGTTAACTCTACTGGGAGCTTTGAGAAATACTTTTTTCACTGATGAAATCAACAAATCTACTTTAG
The DNA here is from genome assembly GCA_025594305.2 of Periplaneta americana. Classification (NCBI taxonomy): domain Eukaryota; kingdom Metazoa; phylum Arthropoda; class Insecta; order Blattodea; family Blattidae; genus Periplaneta; species Periplaneta americana. The sequence goes on along the minus strand of JAJSOF020000003.1, from coordinate 203,086,131 downwards.
GAAATTGTCTCTGACCACTTCTGCCACACGATGAAATGCATGCGCCAAAAGTAAAATGAGTCAATTTAGGATATACAACAGATAATGCTTGTCCAGCTTTGACCATATAAGGGGCAGCATCGCTAATAAAGAATAACACATTATCGTACATAATACCCTTTGGCCACAGGATACCCATAGCTTCGTTGAACAGTTTAACTATAGTTTTGTTATTGCACTTTTCTAGAACATCACAATGTAAAAGAATTCGTTCAGAATATTGTTCACTTAACAAACCGATAACTACATTACCAACAAGTCTACCTTCTTTGTCGGGAGTCTCATCAATGGAAACCCAAATTGAACTATCTTTAATTTCATCTCTTATCTTCTGTATTGTCTCATCGTAGATGGATGGAGCATACGTCTTCCTAAGTGTTGACTCATCCGGGATTGTATGTTGAGTATATTTTTCAAGGAATTCCCTGAAGACCTTATTCTTTAGTTTGTAGAGAGGAATATCAGCAGAGATGAGAGAACGGCACAGGTCGATGTTAAACTCAGATCTTACATTCGATGTTGTTGGTTGTGTTAAAAACAATTGTCTCTGCTTGGAATTTAGTTGTTTGTTGGCCTGATGTTTACTAGTTGTATTGTGTTGTTGCACCAGGAACTTTTGTGTAGATGATACTGCACACTGACACAAATTACAAAATAATATTTTATTGTCAGTTGATAAACCATCTTCTTTAAATTCTGAAATGTAACTTGTTAGTTTTGATTTTAAATTGACTGAATGACGTACTTTTGGCATATTTACCGTCTTTATAGTATGATTTACAAAAGTGAACCTATGTGTACTCTGACTGGCATTTAACTGTTGAGCTGCACAACTGAAGTCTGTTAAAAATTTTAAATTAAATTAATACAGTTTTGTAACTTACTTTCCCATTGTTGATAGGACTGCTAATTTTCAAATAACTCTGATGTTAAAGGGATTACTGAACATGTGTTTAAATCTCTATTGTTGAAATGTATTTTTAAAAGTTAATGGAATTTTGTTTTGTTTTATTGTTAAACCTAATATAATATGGACTGTTTTATATGAAATATGGAAAATATATGGAAATTAACGAAAATATGTACTAAACTCTAAAATATGGAAAAATATGGAAAATAAAAGTAGGATTTTTCAACCCTACACATTGTGAAACATAAAGATAATGCAAAATATAAATTATATTAGCTTTATAAGTAAATATGTATTTACATATAAATCCTTTCCCTGCTAATTACTATTCTTCTACAATTTCTTAAATACATCTGTAATAAATCTGTGAAATTCCGATATGAATAATATTCACGTTTTTTATATTGTTATCGTTCTTTAGCGATTTAAATAATATTCAAGTTATCATTTATATTCTGTTTTCCTTCATTAGCATTATAAAACAATATTCAAGTTATTTATATTGTTATTGTTCTTTCGCAATATATTAATTAAACAAACCGATATTTATCATTTATATTCTGTTATCGTTCTTTAGTGATACTGTATAAATAATATTCAAGTTATTTATATTGTAATCGTTCTTTAGCGATATAAATAACATAAATTTAATATTAGGTTTGGAAAAATCCAGTTGCATAATACTGGTATTAGTTTTTCTTTTTGTATTATTACATTATACTATCTTGAACCACAATAAAATGAAAAGGAGTAACGAGGAATTGAACCTGAGACGTTGACATCTAAATTCCGACGTTCGTCCGCTGAGCTACGAGAGCTACATTTTCGGAAAAATTGGCCCAATCACACTCTAAGATTTTCTGATGATTCGTAGAAGCTAGTCCAGGATGCGGGGGGCAAAGGCTAATTGAGCTTTCCCGATCTCTGATAGGGTCAAACATCCTGATAGAATTAATATTTAACCCTTGCCGTGACTTTCGGTGAAGTTCGGAGGGCCCAATTAGTCAAATCCACTCTCTTCATCTCCACGCTTGGGCCCCCTGGAATTTAATAAGATGCGAAAGAGATAGTGGTGTGCGGAAAGCAACGGAATGTTACCGCATTTAGGCCTATCCTTCCCAAGAAAACTGCAAACATGAACAAAGGAAGCTTTTAATAGAAGAAGAAGGATCTTCTGCGGACTCTGGAAAAAGAACTAAGGAAGAGACTAGTGAAGTGCTTTGTGTGGAGTGTGGCATTGTATGGGGAAAGAACATGGACATTACGACGAAATGAAGAGAAACGAATTGAAGCATTTGAAATGTGGATTTGGAGAAGAACGGTGCGTGTGAAGTGGACAGACAGAATAAGAAATAAAATTGTGTTTGAAAAAGTGAGTGAAGAAAGAATGATGCTGAAACTGATTAGAAAGAGAAAAAGGAATTGGTTGGGTCTCTGGTTGAAAAGAATAATAGACGACATTAGGATACGTGGATCATATGCGGAGACTAAGAGGAAGGCAGAAAATAGGAAAGATTGGAGATTGCTGGGTTTGCAATGAAAGACCTGCCCATGGACAGAACATTTATGTGTGTATGTTCAGAATGCCTGGAATATCGTGTCTAAGAACAGTCGCTATTTGCAAAGACTAGTCAATTCCATGCCCACTCGACTGCAAGATGATCGAGATAAGAGGAAGATAGACTAAATATTGAATTGTGGCTTTTGTTTTGTTTTTTGAACGCTTAATTGTTTGAATGTTTTAAGGCCGACGCCAGTAAATTTGTTATGTTTATGCCACGAAAGATATTTTATTGAGAATAAAATCTTTTTTCTTTCCATTTGCAGCCACAATATCATAATGATAATGATAAAGTCATGGCATAATATATTAATGAACCTGATTTTAATTACTAAAATAATCATAAAAGAGAAAGGAGCCATTATGTCTAGTTTGTCTCTCTCAAAAACAGAACAAAAAAGGACATAAAAAGCACGAGGTTGTAGTCGAACGCAGGACCTCATGAATAAGAGGCCTGAACGCTACCATTATGCTATCGAATAACACACAGTATACTTCAATTATAACTGTAGATATCAGGCAACGTGATCCAACAACATGTAACATCGCCTGTCTCCGAATTGTAGCGAAGATACCCGAAGGGAACTTTGTTTCAGGAGAGCGGCCACTTTTTCTTTTGACAGCTGTACATCTACAGTCTGATCCGTTTGGGTGTGGATAATATTAATTTATGGTAGTAGGAAAAATTTCTTGCTGATTATATTATGACCAGTGGCTTGTGCAGCAAATGCTGCTGCAAACTAAGTTCGTTAGACGTTCAAATAAAAATTTTTCAGATTTATTTTCAATGAAGAATACTTGTCTTTTTTATAGTTATTTGCTTCCATAATAATGAAACATACTCCCTCTGAGTGGATTTTTTTAGGCCAAATACTTTTTCTTGAACCTATCCAACTTCAGTTTTTGAGATTCAATGCGAAAACGCAAGTATCAATGTCAGGACGATAGCAGTAGCTATTTCAGGCCATTGTGGATTGTAGGCAAAAGTTAAAAAAATGTCAGGTTTGCTAAGCTTTCGAACAATAGCATTTTCGTATAGCTGCTGCATGTAGAACTTGAAATGTAGAACGTAAAATCATTTTATTCTTCTAAGAGATCTTGCTGAAATGATCTGGAGACTACAAAATTTTCTAGGCCTCTTATTTTATCAGTAAGTAATACCTTTTGATCTTTCCTTAGGAACTGTATTTTTTGCGCTCTCTCGAGCCAATACTGAAGATAATGACACATATCAATATCTACACTACACCGCCATTAAGTATATGAAAAAGACCCAACCACACTTGATTAAGAACTATAAAAATATTTGATGTTTAATAACAATATTATTATCTTACTTAAGTTTTGTAGTTATATATAGCAGCCACTCAGTAAATTATAGAAATGAAGATCTAAATTAAGATATTCTCTACATTTACTTACATAACCACAAAACGTTTCACTTTCATGTCCTCAATATAGCATCAATATTATGTACAATTAATGAAAAATAGACGCATCATGATATTAACTATAATAATATTTAATTTCTAATGGTAATAATGTCATCAAACTACCTCAGGTTTCGTAGATTTGAATATCCAATACACAGCTGTACTCAAAAAATTATACACTGCAGAATCAGTTTTTAATAACAAATTGAATTGAGCTCTAAATATGTCTGCAATCCTGCAGGTCATGGCCTTCGTGTAATAGCCTATTTTTTATTGTAGTGTGTGTTTTGTTCTGAAATTCAATCAAGTCGGCCGTGATTCAATAAAATTAGTTCTCAAAACTGGCAACAGATGGATTTTGTAAAATAGGAAAATTGTGTAGGAAAATTGACATTTCACTGAAAAGTACTATTTTTCCGAAAAACTTTGGATGCCAGGCATGAAAATGAGGGGTCACTCATTAAAATCCGTTCAGTCGTTTTCCCGTAATTTCCATTACCAGTTCAAATTATATATACAGATTAAAAGATGGGAGTTTCCATATATGACAGTCAACAATGCATAATCTGAAAGGACAAATGAAAATCGTAGACGATTAAAATGACTACTACAAATCAACAGTGGGCGATATGTGTTCTTTGGTATGCTAAATTTGAGAGTGTTAAAAGAGTTCAAGGGGAATTTCGACGTGAGTATGGTGTGCGTAATGTACCTAAATACGATTCCATAATGTTGTGGTATCGACCAATTGTGAAACAGGTTCTGTATTAAAAAAACATGCAGGAGGTCGCAGGCGAAAGCCAGTACGAGAAGCAGCTATCTCTTGGCTTGGTCCCCAAACTCCCCAAATCTAATCCCTCCTGACTTCTTCGGGTAGGGTTTTGTTAAAGACATTGTCTATTCACAGAAACCCAGGAACATTGATGATCTGAAAGTAATAATTGCTAAAGCTTTTCAACAAAGCAGTCCTCTTGTGTTACAACGGACATGGGCTGAATTGCATCACCGTTGAGTTATGCAGGGTGCGCAATGGGGGTCATGTTGAGCTCTGAGGAATCTCCCATCTTTCATTGTTGTATGCACAAACTTTCAACAAATAAAGTTCAATAGTAAATGTTTTACGGTGTTTTTATTTTATCCATAACCAAACGGATCACCCTGTATTGTCAGGCAGTACATCTTACTTGACGATATGTGTCAGAGGAAGAACAATTGTTTGTATACATCTGAAGTCTGATTAGTGTAATATGTAGCTAGTCAGCGATGTATACAATGTAGTTGGAAAGGAACTGGCCACCCTACCCCATTATCTCCTGGCTTATTTACATCATGAGCGATGCCTTATTGGTGTTAGTTGTATATAATTTAATTTATTTCCAAGAAATAGTCTGCCCAGGCATCCTGGGTTGCCAAAAACACAGAATAACACACATATAATAATAATATTAAGTAAATAAGTCAAATTGAAATATGAACTAGGAGCTTAAATTTAAGAAATAATAAATTTCTACGATATTCAAATTTTTATGTTAAAATAAGTTATGTGCCTAGAAAAATGATGTTATATCTTTTACTTAAAAGTCATTTCAATTTTTAATTCAAATTTTTTGAGTCTTAAAATAGTTATTTTCTAGAAAAAAATGAATCTAAGATCTTTACTGAAATAGTCATTTACTTTTTTTCAAATTTATCTTAGTAAACAAAATTAATAGCATCTGATTTTCAACTTCACTAAAGACATAAAAATCATAATGAAATTAGATTTATTACTTTTACTGGCTTTTTTAAGGAACCCGGAGGTTCATTGCCGCCCTCACATAAGCCCGCCATTGGTCCCTATCCTGAGCAAGATTAATCCAGTCTCTACCATCATATCCCACCTCCCTCAAATCCATTTTAATATTATCTTCCCATCTACGTCTCGGCCTCCCCAAAGATCTTTTCCCCTCCTCCCAACTAACACTCTATATGCATTTCTAGATTCGCCCATACGTGCTTAAAAATCACAGCATCCTAAAAAAAATTAATAATATGATAATAATAATAATAATAATAATAATAATAATAATAATAATAATAATAATATGTGTACATGAATGCAACATATTATAGATATGTGTGCGAAGTTTCATTGCTCTAGGAACAGTCATTCAGGAAATATCTCAATTTTAGTAAGTTAAAATGTAAAAAAAAAAAAAAAAAACTCTGATTCGTGGTAAACTCTTTTATCACATATCACATATCAAGCGTTATTATGACAAAGTGACAGAAGAAACGGATATGAGTCAAGAAAATTAGACCTACTAGTTTACTATCTGTCCTAAGAAATAAAAACTTTGTTCTGTTGAATATTATTAATCAATTCGTAATTCAATGTATTATGTATTAACTCTGAATTGCAATAATAATAATAATAATAATAATAATAATAATAATAATAATAATAATAATAATAATAATAATAATATTTATTTTTATTATTGTATAATATTAATATTAATAATAATTTAGGCCTATTATTATTATTATTATTATTATTATTATTATTATTATTATTATTATTATGGTACAATAATCCTGCTCTCTTTATTAAATCAAGCATCAGATCTGAAAAAATTTTTTTACAATGTCATCCAAATTTTCGTTAATCATTTTTTTTCAGTTTTTAGTCAAGCTTTTACAAATTAGATATTATAACTGCATATCTGTCACATTTTCTTTTACAAAACAGAATTTCTTTTTCCAAACTCCTCATCTGTTTATTTTTTATGTAACTCATATTCCATCAGGGCGTAAATAGTAACTTTGTCAAGTGAAGTTTTATTTTCGTTACATTTTTCCTCGATTTTCCTATTTTTTGAAATTTTGTGTATTATTATTATTATTATTATTATTATTAACAATAGGTATATTTATATGTTCTAATTGCTGACATATTCAAATGAATATTCATAAAAACTAAAATCTTTGAAAAGTGATTTTTTCACAGTCATCTGCTTTTAAAAATTTTAACTTTATTTAATTTTGTACAATAAAAAAAGTTTGTGTCATTATTATAGTTACCAAAGTAATGATATATATACATGAAATTCCGTGCAAACAATCAAATATATTAAAATAAATTTAATTATTAAACAGAATAAACAAGGAGCTCATCAAGGATGAAGAATGAAACTGGCATTATGAATATATTGAAGGAGGTTGGGGACTTTCTCATATTTATGTCGATGTAGAGATATTTATATGTTATTCTCTTCAGTATTGGTTCTCTGACAGTGAAAAATTACAGAAGAGAAAACGATTATGGATAAAAAAAACCGATACTCAAATCTAAGTATGTCCTTTTTCAGAGTTCAAGGGATAAAATGATTTTATCCTCTACGTAACACCCTCCCATGCAGCACGCCCTTTGCTTCCATCTTCTCTTGGGTCTGAGCGTATACTGTGCTCCAACCACGAGAAAGTCTCCGCTGGATGACACGAAGAGGGGTAATGCTGTCAATGAATGTTGATGTCATAAGGTCACACACGTGGGTACTCTTATCTCTATGGCCTAGCTCTCACAGGATACAAGAAAACATTATTTAGCATAAAAAAACATTTGATACTATGTTACAAAATTAGATCGCAGTTAATCTCCTGGTCTTCTTCATTGAAAATAAATCGGAAATAACGTTTATTTGAACGTCTAATGAACTTAGTTTTAAACTGGCGTTATAAATCTAATATGTCTTTTCTACTTCGTTCCAATAGATGACGCAATAGTAAGCACATTCCTTTCACGGTTGATCTGGTTGGAGAACAGTACGTATGTTCAGAAATAACAGGCTAGTATAGTGAACAGTTGCATTGTCTGGTTCTGAGACTTCATTACTTCTATGCATAAAGAAATGCTACCAAATATACTTTTAAATGATAAAGTGAAGTTCATCGCGACAGTAGTTCTACTTTTTTCTTAGAATCAAGCTTGAAATAACACGCATTTTATTATTATAATGCCTCTATCATATTAAAAAAAACATCAATATGTTCGCCGAAATAGTTTTAATGATAATTTTTCTTGCCATGCGCATAGAATAATTCCATATGCATGGAAGTGCTATTCAGTGCCCGGATTCTGAACGTTAGTCTATTAGATACATTTAAAAGTGATCTGGAGCGATCTGTGCAGTTGCTTGGTTAGAGAATGGCCAGATTCATCAAATACCAGCCAGCTGCTAAATGATGACGATGCGCGAACGGGTTCGATCTTGCACAGCGCAGCAACTGCGAAGTGCGTCCAGCAGACATTAGCGAATACCGGAAGCGTCGACGCGACGCGGCGTCTTTGTCTGGGCACCCGCTTTACGGAAGAACGCCGGCCGTTCTGCCGTTCGGGCGTTGCGATGCACTAGCCACTATCGAGCGTGTGCGCTTGGCAGGCGGAGTCCCCCCGACCGAGCGAAGGAAGAGGACCAGTCAGTCGCAGCACGACGGCGCCGGAGGACACACGCAGCCCGGTGAGTGCAACAGTACGTCAGTCTGGTGATGGACCGACTTGAGTTCTATGGAGCCCAGACGTGAGTACAAATCTGTGAAAGTTCCCAAATCACATTGAATGCAAAGCCTGAGGGCAGGTAGTTGTGCCCAGCTACTTTGGATGTAAGTCCCCAAATAATTTTAAGTTTGCGTCGAGAGTGTTTGGGCTGGCGGCGGAGCAGTGCGTCATCATTTTGTGTCTAAGGAAACAACTTTAGGAGTATTTGTTGCATATCTTCCGATCCTGGGAATAGGATCCGGTCATCTGCACATAATAACCAACATGTTTTTAATAATGAGGGACCCAGTGGAAAAACGGCCCATTCCACATTCCTGTTGATTTTTAGTTTCTTCGATAATCCGACAGATCTTGCCATCCAGGACCTCTTTTATGAACTTCCAGTCTTGTGGCATGGTAAGCATTTATAAATGCCTCTTCTTCACTTTAAGGGAGAGAATTTCAGAGGAATAAATGCTTCTCCTACAAAATTTATTTTTGTGGCATGGACCCTATTTCCACCCAGCCCCTATATTTTAGGTAACTTAATATCTAGCAGCTTCTTACTGCCCATCGAGCACCTTGAGATGTTGAGATCTTATTCAATAAACAGATAGGTGGATGGCAATAATTTGTGGAAATTGCAATGAATGCTCTGAATGGCAATACTCAACCGTGCACGGGGTAGCTGTAATCACCAGAGAGAGCATTTGGTGTACGTAAACCGTTGAGTTAACTGCTACTTGCACTGTATCGTAATGTATTAGGGAGCAAGGAAGGGAGGGGGTGAATGTCATCGTGTCGCTACAATAACGACGACTGGAGTACAGTTCCTGCAGCAAATTATCTTTACTGTTCAGTAATTTCACTTTATAATATTAAATAACCTATTGTTTACATTTAACATTTAATTACAACATACATAGTTCTGTGTTACTTGATATTAATGTAGCTATATAAGAACAATATATTGTATATAAATACAACAACATAAAAAACGTAGTATTTTAATTTGTACTACTTTGCTCTTCTTTCTGACTGCATTTGTTACAGTGCACGACAATATACTTCAGTAAGCTTTTCTGCTTTCATTTCGTCAGACCACAATAATCGCATCGATTTTTCAAACAGAACTGCAACGGTAACATGATTTACTTTCTCTAGCTCTTCGGCGGATGTCAATAGAAACATTTTGCCCACACCTTCAGTTTGAAGTGCCGCAACAATAACATTAGCAACGGATCTGTTTGCAAACAGAGCTTTGTCGTTTCGTCTATAGATACCACAATTTTTCATCTCTTAAACAGGTTTCTCCATTTCACGTTAAGACATCTTCAAACATTTTGCTAAATTACCCGCACGCAGAGTAGATTGTCGATAGTGTTCTACCTGTATATTTTTGCAAAAATGATCTGACATGGGTGTTTCAGTTTTTTTTCATGGAATATTTGTCCTAACGAACATGTGGCCCAAGTCTTGACCAAAAATCACATTCCATATTTGAACCACAATAATCGCATGGGAATAGCTACAATGACTTTCTTTCTCAAATTCAACAACTTAAAACATTCCTTGTGTCTTTTGCAGAGTTGTAGATACCCAAAATTTCTCTTAAGGTTTCTCATTTCGTGTCTTTTTTCATTACATGGTCTTATTCCTCAGTAGATTTTACATACCACGCATTGTAAGTTTTTTTGCAAAAATGATCACCATCTGTTTTTAAATGAAATTTTCCTAGTGCTGCGATTCGAACTCCTCAACAAATCGCTGCAATTGTTTTTGTACATGCTCTTATTCCTCAGAGATGTACTCTACTTCTTTTTCCGCATATCGTAAATTATGTTGTAATGTAAAGGCAAATAATTGCTTTGCACTGGTAAACACAAGTAGAACTAATTAGGAGGACTGCGATAGGAAGAAAGTAAATACAGGAAATAGTGTAGAAGGACCAATAAAGAAGAATATGAAGAAGACAGGAAATTCAAATACGCCAGGAAGTGCACAGGTATTGAAAACTATCTAAGACAGCACATATAAGATCAGAGAGCTCTGTGCGTGCAATGACTGTACCTTGTAGGTAAGACCTCTTCCCCCACCTCGTGACGTAGTCAAAGCTCACGGTATAGTAAACTTGTGTCCACTGATAACGTACCCCATCTTTGGTAATTACATATTGCATTCCTTTACTTGTAGACTACCGACAATGACAAATGTCGGCGATTTGTGTTCTGATATGGTTATAGTTGAGTTTCATTTTACATACTTTTACATATTCTTAGTTATTTTACATATTACATAAAGAATGTAACATTTTTATACATATCTAGGCAGTTATTGATTTTTTAATTTTTCTTATTAAATTCGTTTTATTTTTCAGACAAAATTATTGAATTTTGTCATATATGTTTACTGTAGACATATCTTAACGTTCCTGTTCCAATACTCCGACTGGAGAGCCGTCTTTTGTTCTCACTATAGTACACGATGGGAGGGCCCGGTACTGACGTCGTTATGTTTAGTTCACAACTATAGAAAATACTTCAATTTCTAAAGCTGGCTTAAGAGAATAGTTCTTTTATAAATAAAAAACAAACATAAAACTACGGATTCCAGCTGTTCGTCTGTAAAACCCCAGATCATATATAGATTGCTCATCCATATGTTAAAATCGGTTGCACTTTGAAGAGAACAACAGCCAGAATTGCCACCCGTCCTCCGTAAACGAACACGAGATAGCAGTACAGTTGCTAATGCAATTCAAATGGAACTTATGACATGACTCCTTATGTAATAACTAGATGGCAGCATAGTAAATCTGACAGAAGTCGTTACCGTCAAAGCCTATAACGCAGAGCAATCTGGGTTTATATGATCTAGGGTAAAACACAGCAGGCTAGTTCGGAGTGCCTCAACTCTATACATTTGCACTAATGCTTTCTCAGAATCTGGGATGGTCAGGCGCGCCGGTCATGTATTGAAAGTAGGCTATTAGCGAGGAGTTTGGGTCGGGTGGCAGGTAAGTCAAAATACCATTGTGTGTGCCACATTCTAGGAAATCTCAAGGCACAAGACAAATCATAAACTGTGGCAGAGACAAGTTGTTTTGTCAACTATACAATGAGGTGGAAATGGGAAGTCACTTTCCAGGCTATATCCTTCCACTTCAGCTGACCAGATTAATTATGATGACATTTTTGTGAATTTAAGGCATTAATAAATAGTGATTTTAGATTCCATATTTTATTAATACTACATATTTAATTACATATTTCCCCGATATTTACTACATTTCTATGTACATATCTAGCACTTTCATATTACATAAAAATCCGAGGCCTACTGATAGGCTACAAACATCGTCCACGAAAGAAGCCAAAATTGTCAAATCTTGCTCATAGAACGCGTAGTGGGTTTTTTTATTGGATAGAAGTTTCCAATTCAACAGCAGCGGCTAAAGAACTTTGTGTAAAAATGAAGCTATGACTATGCGAATAAGAAAACACAATTATACAAAAAAAAATTCATACATAACAACAACGATGATAATGATGATAATACTAATAATAATAATAATAATAATAATAATAATAATAATAATAATAATAATAATAATCTCAAGAAATGCGATAGAATGAAAAGTAAAATATGTAAAAATGTAGGCTCTTTTGTTATCGAAAACAATCATATTGCCAAAGATAGCAAAACACATTTGAATAAACTGAACCATTTACAGTGTGACACGTTAGATAGTCCCAAATGTGTACTGCGCATGATAATCTGTTTATTTACTAGTATCTACCTACCCATCCACCTATCTATCTACTGGTACTACCTACCCATCCACCTATCTATCTACTGGTATCTACCTACCCATCCACCTGTCTATTTATTGAATAAGATCTCAACATCTCAAGGTGCTCGACATGTATTTAGAAGCTGCTAGATATTACCCAAAATTGAGGGGCTGGGTGGAAAAGGGGTCCATGCCATAAAAGTAAATTTTGTAGGAGAGATTCTCTTTCTTCAAGTGAAGAAGAGGCATTTATAAATGCTTAACCGTGTCGGTAGACAATTGCCACAAGACTGGAAGTTCATAAAAGAGGTCCTGGATGGCAAGATATGTCGGATTATCAAAGAAAGTAAGAATCAACAAGAATGTGGAATGGGCCGTTTTTCCACTGGGTCCCTTATTATTAAAAAACTTACGTTGGTTATTATGTGCAGATTAGAATCGTGCATAACCGGTTACGAAAGATAGAAAAGACAGAACGCCTGGCGCTATAGACAGTATGCGAAGCTCTTCCGTCTCGCGGAGTGGTCCAGTGTTCGGTTTAACGAATGTCCGAGTCTCACACGGGTGGATCATGAAAGACAGTGAGCCATCCAGGAGTTCCAAGAATCGTTTCAAGGACGCGATTATTATCGTATACCTTTCAAATGATATTTTCTCCTCTTCCCATTCATTCATTCATCCATTCATTCATCCATTCATCCATCCATTCACTCATTCATTCATCCATTCATTCATCCATTCATCCATCCATTCATTCATCCATCCATCCATTCATCCATCCATCCATTCATCCATCCATCCATTCATTCATCCATCCATTCATTCCATCCATTCATTCATCCATCCATTCATTCATCCATCCATTCATCCATTCATTCATCCATTCATCCATCCATTCATCCATCCATTCATTCAGCAATCCAGGTATTTCAACAGCACGCATCATGAAGCTACAATCATTAGACTTAAGAGTGCTTTTATTTTTGTTAATAACTTTTTATCCCCCTAAAAACGATTTATTAGAGAAATAATAGGCCTAATACATCCACTTAGAATAATTAAAAGACATAGGCTATATTAACAACTACTCTTTCAGTGGCAGGTTATGTATTTTGAGTTTAAAATATGAACGTTACAATAGTAAGTATGTACATATTTGCTCTTCTATTTCGTAAGTAATTGTAATTTATTTTATTCTTGTATTTGTTTACATGTCAGATTCCATTTATGCATTACGCTATTTCCTTTCTTGTTACCGATGTCCATTAGTTCATTAATATATTAGTTATGAAGATGAATGTACCAAAATGTCCAATCAATTATAATCCTATTTCAAGCTAATTTACTTACTTACGGCTTTTAAGGAACCCGCAGGTTCGTTGGCAATGAACCTCTGGGTTCCTTAAAAGCCATAAGTATAATAATAATAATAATAATAATAATAATAATAATAATAATAATAATAATAACAGATGTTAAATAATTAACAATAATTGTCCAAATTATTAGTTTGTATGTGAAAGAATTATAATTTTTGCCATGCAATTTAACTTGATATAGAGACAGACTATGAGGGAGGGAGAGATTGAGGATTTCTGTTATGAAAGTTTTTGACTTCTCATGCATTTAACAGGAACATGTATGCTAACATTATTCATATGATATGATATGATGTGATGTGATATATATATGATATGATATGATATATATGATATGATATGATATATGATATGATATGATATATGATATGATATGATATGATATGATATGAGATATGATATATGATATATTTCACCCAACACATTGGGGCCAGCAGTCCCATTTTTACACTACTTACAAACTTTATACATTGACATCTAGTGACCGAAGTGATGTTCTTTTTTTTCCCCCTTGATTACTTATCAACACTGTATGGACGAGGTTATTTAGCGTCGATGGAATCGGTGATAGCGAGATGGTATTTGGCGATATGAGGCCGAGGATTCCCATAGATTACCTGACATTCGCCGTACGGTTGCAGAAAACTTCGGAAAAACTCAACCAGGTAATCTGCCCAAGTGGGAATCGAACCCACGCCCGAGCGCAACTCAGGATCAGCAGGGAAACGCGCTACCGCCTGAGCAACGCAAAACGTAAATCTAGATGCAGAAAATTAATAAGTTCTCTGGATTTCAACGGATTCTAATGAAGCTTTGTACAGATCTTATAGCTAGCAAATATTTATCGTGTACAAACTCTGATTGCGTTTGAGTAAGAGGAACTACCTCTTTATAGGGGGTAGATTTTAGACAAAATTAATAACATCTCTCCTATCTAACAGATTGTTATGAAACATTGTACGGAAGTTAAAGGTAGCATATGAGTCATTCCACGTCAAATCGCACAAAATTGTACAAATTTTGACCTTCATATTTCTGACTGCTTGTATATATTTTTTACCAATTCTATGGATCTAATAAACTAACAAATGTATTTTTATTTCCATCGAAGTCCACATGTTTTCAAATACTGCATGTTAAAATTCGTTAAAAATGTCGCACAAGCAACATTTCAAGCGTCATATTTCTGAGGATATTGATGTTAAAAATTTTTTGAAAAATGCATTTAAAAGCTTGAAATGCTGTCTTTTATTAAATATTTAGTAACTGATTTTAAAATAATTATTACATATATTTTTTATGATTCAATTTTTAAAAGTTAGATATCAATATGAAATAGCAATATTAAAAATCTAAAACAAATGCCTACTAAGTGCGCTGAAGTATTCCTAATAATTCCAGAAAAAATAACAATGGGATCCCAAATAGTTTCATAGAAATGTAATTATTTACAAAGCAATGTGTAACAGCAGGGGACAGGAAGCGTTGACCGCACGCTGGGAGATTTATCGGCACTGGATGATCCAGTGAAGCTGCAACATTACACCAGTACGGATCAAGCCACTCGAGGAAACACTGCTAACTTACACTTTTATTCACTCATTATACCTTCAAATATTTGTACATTTTGCATTTTAAAGTCTGTTTTCATTCACACTACACTTTAAATTTTTACTCGGCAACCTTCTTTCTAGAAAGAAAATTGTTTTACTAAAGCTTCAGTTTTTGACAACGGAATGAAAGAATGTAATGTTAATGTACCAGTTACTGGTTTTAGATTGTAATATCTGGCCTGCAAATTTTCAGTGTGGTTTTTGTGCTTATTCAGGGGACAAAATATAAATGACACGTTAGAAATGTTTCTTGGCGTTGTTATAGGATACTGACTGGGTTGTAGACTGGCCCTCGTAGCAAGTCTATTAACAGTTCGGCTGGTATTACACTATCAAAGTTCTTTGACAAAGATCTTTTATAAAAAAAAATATATATAATTTGAACTGGTAATGGAAATTACGGGAAAACGGCTGGACGGATTTTAATAAATGACCCCTCATTTTGAAGCTTGGAACTCAAAGTTTTTCGGAAAAATAGTAGTTTTCAGTGAAATGTCAAATTTTAAACATTATTGTCCTATTTTACAAAATCCATCTGTCGTCAGTTTTGAGAACTAGCTAATAGCATTCACGACCGACTTGATATTCCCTTCGCTTTTTTGTAAAGGAGAAGCGAAGCGAGCATCAAGTCGGCCGTGTTGCATTTCAGAATAAAACAAAACACATACTACAGTAAACAATATTACACGAAGGCCATGATCTGCAAGAATGCTGACATATTTAGAGCTCAAATTAAATTGGTTATTAAAAACTTAACTTACTAAAAATAATTTACAGGTTCGATTCTGTGGTGTGTAATTTTCTGGGTACAGCTGTGTATTGTATATTAAAAACTGCAAAACTTGAGGTGGTTTGATGACATTATTACCATTAGAAATGAAATATTATTGTAGTTAATGCCATGATGTGACTATTTTTCTTTAATTATACGTAGTAATGCTATATTGATGATATGAAAGTGAAACGTTTTGGGGTTATATAAGTAGATGTAGAGAATAACTTAAATTAGATTTTGATTTCTATATTTTACTGAGTGGCGGCTATATAGTATATGTTACTGAAAGCTATAAAACTTACGTAAGATAATATTATTAAAAATCAAATATTTTTATAGTTATTAATCAAGTGGGGTTGGGTCTTTTTCATATATTTAATGGCGGTGTGATGTAGATATTTATATGCGTGGTTCTCTTCAGTATTGGCTCGAGAGAGAGTATCTTTCATTGTTGTGGAAGCAAATAACTTTCCGAATGTCTGGTATTCTTCATTGAAAATAAATCTGAAAAATGTTCATTTGAACGTCTAATGAACTTAGTTTGCAGCATTTGCTGCACAAGCCACTAGTATATATTATAAAACATATGCCAGTGTAGTATGGCGGAACGCAAATATAACTGGACTGTTACTACCAAAAAAATTCTGATATCGGAGTATGAAGAAAATTAAATGTTGTAAATAAATAATTTGTATAATATAGTATTAATGTTATATAATAATACTATTTTATAATAATTTGTATGGCTTTTCAAGTCCTCGCATTGTAGCTCTTCCAATAAGTTCTGATGGATACCGTTCTTACCACGTTTTGCAGTCCACGGTTTAACCCACAGGCGTTTCTTTTTCAATAAAATGCTTTTGTAATAACTGAACTAATTGCAGCTAACCAATCATAATACTGTTCTTCATTCACGGTGTTATAAACTTAAAGCGTAAATATTAGTATTAACAAATCCTCGGAACACGTGTTAACTGTTGCGAAACAAGTGTTAGGTGAGTTTTGTTCCTAATTTTAGGTTATCTTTGATAAAATATTTTATAAAAGATTTTATGTAATGTAATATACCCAAAATCCTATCTTTTATCAAAGATCTTTGAGAAAATATTTTATCATATTCTTTATCAAAGAGCTTTGATAGTGTAACAGCAGCCTTCCTCCAATGCCATCACATGGACCTTTACCATGCGACGTTGCAAAGAAGCGCCATTCAGCGCTAATGCCATGTAAGCAGATATTTTAAAAATTCTTTTTGTTTTTGTGTTGTGAACTTGATCTATCGGAAAAGTAGGTAATTTTTTTTTTAATATCGTTGAATCCTTGTTTAAGAAATTGATTACTCCAAATTGAAAAAAGTGAAAGGAATCAATGTCATTTTTCATGCTTTCTGAGATGACAACAATACGTTTGTGGCGAATTTCTGTACTTTCTTTGAAATATAGGCCTACTATAAAAGAATGTATTGCGGCTTGGCAGTTGTTCCAATGCACACCTTGTACTGAATCTTGTATTACAAAAGAATTACTTTCAGAAAAGTGTGCAATAACTATGTAATTTTCAGGTTGTACATTTCGTTTGTATTTCGTAAAACTTTGCGCGCAGCCTTCTAGCACCGCAAACTGTTCCTTAGTTGGGGATTGTGAGCGCATGCATGCCTCGGAAAATAAATCGTTGCAAATGTATGTATGCAGATCCCACATTTTTAAATGCAGTAGTTTACAGATAATACATCAGGGAATAAGTATATATATATATATATATATTTTTTTTTTTCAGATTTTTAACTTGGCTATTTAATGTAGTACGAGTAATTTTGCTTTGAAAAAGAAATGATTAAAAAATTAGGCAAAATTTTAAATTTATTTGCGATAGGTCTAAAGTAATAAAAAGTAACATAAGGCAAAATATTAGGCCTACAAGTGAATCGAGCGTGTAGAATAAGTCACTTACCACCGTGTTAGACCCAATATTCTAATTTCTTAATTATAAATATGCTTACGGAAACAATTTACTGTAAAAAAAACCAAGATCTTTGACACTATCTGTTCTGTTAATTTGATTTTGATATAAAATATAATAGTTGAATTTAAGACAGTAGTTTTCCTCATATAAGTAATTTTGAAATATTAATTTTCGTATCATTCTTCTCAGGCCATTTTACGGCAGCTTTCTTGTCACGTTGAAGACAATTACAGTCTATAATGTTATTAAATGTAAAAAGAATTTTAAATCGTCAGCTTATAATAAACAATCGGAACTTATTCTTATACGGGAAGACTATAAATAGAAGAAAATAAAATGAATCAACAAGTCTATTAAACAGTAGTACACAAAATTGCCACTCATGTGGCAGAGTTTAAACCAGTTTATTGAACTTGAAGTGAGACCTGAAGCACGCTCTTATGTGAACCATATTGAAATCAAAATAATATATATTGAATCAATTTTCCCACGCGGTTCAATTAAGAGTAATAATAATAATAATAATAATAATAATAATAATAATAATAATAATAATAATAATAACTGACTCTCAGTCTGTTTCCAAGGTATCGTAGTTCCTGCACTGCCAGGTTTTTCTTGTAGCAATTTCAGCGAAGTTACACAAAAAACTGCATTTGACCTAAATATGCACAGAAACTGTTTAACTAGAAAAAAAACACTTTTGAACTCCATTTAGTCGTCATGAATAAGCGAACACAGCCTTGCGTGTATAATTATAAACTTCTATTTCAAAGTATCGACTAGGTTTCCAACACTGAATTAGCGAGAAGAGCACGTCTTGTCTTGTCTTGTCTCGTCTCGTCTTCTCTCTTTGTCATTCACTCGTGACCTGTAGAGAATGCTCTGCTCCCTTTGGGGTCGACGCGATGCAAAATTGAACAACGTTTTGAAATAAAAAGAGTAAATTCTACATTGTAGGTAATCTGTCCTGATAAACATGGAAAATCCCTGAAATGGATGGATGCCTTCCTACACGTCAACTGGTGGTTTTAATCCACTACAAATGCTGTGAACTAGTGTCCCGCAATGTTCGAACATGAGAGAGGCAACTAAGACCTTAACTTCGTTTTATTTCAAATGAAGATAAGCAAGGTCTGTGCTAAAATCCTTAAACATGAATGAGAATGGAGGACAGCGAATATTTGTATAACAAATGGAACAGCAGAGCGAACATCAGCGAATATTCAGCATCTGTGATGCACGACGCCACGGCCTGCTGAGCACCGCTACGGAGCAGCAGGTGTGACCAACAGTTGACTGACAATTAAGACATTCAGCTGCACATAATTTCCATTCAGACAACGTGAGTGAACTGATCAGAGCTACAGGGAAAGTAGTAGTAGCAGCAGTAGTAGCATTAGCAGTAGTGGCAGTGGTGCATTAACGCAGTAGTAGCACAGCAGCAGCAGTAGCAGCAGTGGTAGCAGCAGTAGCAGTAGTGGCAGCAGCAGCAGCAGTAGTAGTGTAGTAGCAGTAGCCATGGCAGTAGCAGCAGCAGCAGCAGCAGCAGCAGTGGTAGTAGTAGTAGTAGTAATAGTATCTCCATTTATTATTATTATTATTATTATTATTAGTGGCAGTAGTAGTAGTAATAGTATCATTTTATTATTATTATTATTATTATTATTAGTAGCAGTAGTGTAGTAGTGGTAGTAGTAATAGTATCTCATTTATTATTATTATTATTATTATTAGTAGGTAGTAGTAGTAGTAGTAGTGGTATCTCCATTTATTATTTATTATTAGGTAGCAGTAGTAGTGTAGTAGTAATAATAGTATCTCCATTTATTATTATTATTATTAGTAGTAGTAGTAGTAGTGTAGCAGCAGTAATAGTATCTCCATTTATTATTATTATTATTAGTAGTAGTAGTAGTAGTAGTAGTGTAGTAATAGTATCTCCATTTATTATTATTATTATTATTAGTGTAGTAGTAGTAGTAGTAATAGTATCTCCATTTATTATTATTATTATTATTAGTAGTAGTAGTAGTAGTAGTAGTCCATTTATTATTATTATTATAGGTAGTAGTAGTAGTAATAGTATCTCATTTTATTATTATTATTAGTAGTAGTAGTAGTAGTAATAGTATCTCCATTTATTATTATTATTAGTAGTAGTAGGTAGCAGCAGTAGGCAGTGGTAGTAGTAGCAGTAGCAGCAGCAGTGGCAGTAGGTAGCATCTCCATTTATTATTATTATTATTATGGTATTAGTAGTAGGTAGTGGCAGCATTATTATTATTATTAGTAGCAGTAGTAGTAGTAGTGGTAGTGCAGCAGTAGCAGTGGTAGCAGCAGTAGCAGCAGTAGTAGCAGCAGCAGTGCAGTAGCAGTAGTAGTAGTAGCGGTAGCATTTTATTATTATTAGTAGCAGTAGTAGTGTAGTAGTAGTAGTAGTAGTAGTAGTAATAGTATCTCCATTTATTATTATTATTATTAGTAGTAGTAGTAGTAGTAGTAGTAGTAATAGTATCTCCATTTATTATTATTATTATTAGTAGTAGCAGTGTAGTAGTAGTAATAGTATCTCATTTATTATTATTAGTAGCAGTAGTAGTAGTAGTAGTAGCTCCATTTATTATTATTATTATTAGTAGTAGCAGTAGTAGTAGTAGTAATAGTATCTCCATTTATTATTATTAGTAGCAGTAGTAGTAGTAGTAGTAATAGTATCTCCATTTATGATTATTATTATTAGTGGTAGTAGTAGTAGTAATTAGTATCTCCATTTATTATTATTATTATTAGTAGCAGTAGTAGTAGTAGTAGTAGTAGTGTAGTAATAGTATCTCCATTTATTATTATTATTATTATTATTATTATTATTATTATTAGTAGTAGTAGTAGTAATAGTATCTCCATTTATTATTATTATTAGTAGCAGTAGTAGTAGTAGTAGTAGTAATAGTATCTCCATTTATTATTATTATTATTATTAGCAGTAGTAGTAGTAGTAATAGTTTCTCCATTTATTATTATTATTATTAGTAGCAGTTAGTAGTAGTAGTAGTAGTAGTGAGTAGTAATAATATCTCCATTTATTATTATTATTATTATTATTATTAGTAGTATTAGTAATAGTATCTCAGTAGCAGTAGTAGTAGTAGTAGTAGTAGTAATAGTATCTCCATTTATTATTATTATTATTATTATTATTATTATTATTATTATTATTATTAGCAGTGTAGCATTTTATTATTATTATTATTATTAGTAGCAGTAGTAGTAGTAGTGTAGTAATAGTATTTATTATTATTATTATTATTATTATTATTATTATTATTATTATTATTAGTAGTAGCAGCGCAGTGTGCAGTAGTGGCAGCAGCAGGCAGTAGTGGTGCAGTGGTGGCAGCAGCAGTGGCAGCAGTGGCAGTGGCAGCAGTAGCAGCAGCAGCAGCAGTGGTGGCAGCAGTAGCAGCTGCTGTGGCAGCAGCAGCAGCAGCAGTGGTGGTAGCAGGTAGCAGCAGGCAGCAGCAGCAGCAGCTGCAGTGGCAGCAGTGCAGTGGTAGCAGCAGTAGTAGTAGTAGCAGCAGCAGCAGTAGTAGTAGCAGCAGCAGTAGCAGTAGTAGTAGTAGCAGTAGCAGTAGTAGTAGTAAGTAGTAGTAGTAGTAGTAGTAGTTTTATTTTGCCTGGCAGAGTTAAGGACATGAGGCCTTCTCTTCCACTCAACCAGGTTTCAATAATATACATGGAATACAAAATTAGATTACAAAACAACACAAAAGAAAATACCTTAGAAATTACATAAAATATAGTAGAAAATTACAAGTAGTCAAGATCGGTTATATAATATAAAATCACAAATAGTCAAGATCAGTTACATAATATAAGGACAATATAAAATAAAGTAGAAAATTACACATAATCAAAATCAGTTACATAGCTTAAGGTGAATACACACGCACGCACACACACACAGTGGGCTGGAAACCAAATTTGACGACGTTAACAAGGTAGTACAGTAGAACCTCTACTATCCGTGGTAATGAATGCGTGGACTAGAGAGTTAATCGAAATAATCGGATAATCCGTACCATAAAAGATTTTCCTAAATTTAGTGAATAATATTTAAACTTTCGTAATTTCGTCCGTAGTCTTGTATTTAACACGCTGGGTAGTGGTTGAGAAGTTCACTAATTCAAGTCTGGTTATCAATGATGGGTTTTTAAACTCCTTGCAATGACTGTCTCTGTAAATATATTAATAGTGGAGGTCTCGGGTTGTAGATTTACATACTTTATACACTCCAATCTCGTATTCTGATGCGAGGTGAGCCACGGTTTCTCTTTCCCCAAATACTCAATTGTTTACATTTTTTATACTTGGCACAAGTTTTCTTTTGACACCCGTAGAAGACATTTTATATATAAGTCATACAGTACGACAATTCGAACAGGAGACCATACTGTGTAAGGAAAAAGCTTGTAATTAATACAATGTGCAGCACTTAATATATTTCTGCAGAAAAGGAAAGCGAGAGAAACACAGACGGATAATCCACCAATCGGTTAATAGTGACGGATAATCGGAGTTATACTGAATTTTAAAGAGAAAGGGACCCGATTCGTCATTCAGACAGTACATGTGTTCACAATTCCATAAACTAGGCCTACTGCTGTATTGTGGATCCCTATCACCACGGCATGGCGCGTCCTCAGGTTGCGGAGAGATTGAATAAGCGGTAGCGGACAGTCGGTAAGGGGTGGTCCTCCAGCTTGGGGCTTGGGTGGAGACATGGCGTACTCTGGGAACACTGCCCGGGCTTTTCACAGAGAGCGTGACGTCACTGGTCCTCGCTGAGTCAACTCACCACATGCCGTCCAGTCTGATTTGTTACTGCTAGCAGCATTCCTTTCCGATGTATTGTTGACAAGACACATGAATCGTTAATAATTATGTCAATTAAGTTATGATTTCCACAGATACATTTTTTCATGAAGATTTAATTTAGTTCTTCGTTTTCACACACTTATTTTTTACCGTCAGTCTACATAAGAGTTCATATTGTTTATCGCATTCTTGGAAGAATGCCGTTCAGATACAAGTACACTCGTCAGCCTAAATGTAGTTTCTCCCACACTAATAACTACCGAGTTGGGACCAACAATCCTCCTCTGTTGACAGCTTCAAAGTATTTATCGCAGACAGTTACTTCCGTGCAATGTTCACAATCGATTTTTGTGCCAATTTTAAACGCAACATAACCACAAATTTATCAATCTCTTGTACTGTGTCATACTTAATTAAATCAAGTTCCAGTGTTAGCATGCCATGCCTTGCTGATTTATTCCCAACACATTTTTTGCTCTAATTTTTTTCTCTGCTCAATTATTTGAATCACACCAATGTTGTAGTTGCCACCGCTAAATTGCCTCTACATACTAAATCTTTTCTCTAACTTATCTGTTTGAAATTTTCCACATAACACATATTTCACATTTAAAGTAGAGAGAGAGAGAGAGAGTCTTATAATATTTATAAGACATTTTGTACTGTGAATTAAAGCTTTGCCCATGTCATTTGTTAATGATCCTCCTGTAAGATGTGCGCCAGCTTCCATCCATTTTTTTATCCAGATAATAACATTTTGTAATCTTATATCTACTGTGGAATAAAACGGATAGGCTACCCAAAGTCGTTATTTCTGCGTGCACCACAAACAGGATTCTTCTTATTTACAATGGACCACCATTTCCATAGATATCAAGAAGATCCGCTGTCTCGCGAACAATCATAGACGCCCTCGTGCTTTCATGGAAGATATTTAAAGCGAGGGCTACTTGTTGGTAGTCCACACCTGTGGAGTAACGGTCAGCGCGTTTGGCCGCGAAACCAGGTGGCCCGGGTCCGAATCCCGGTCGGGGCAAGTTACCTGGTTGAGGTTTTTTCCGGGGTTTCCCCTCAACCCAATACGAGCAAATGCTGGGTAACTTTCGGTGCTGGACCCCGGACTCATTTCACCGGCATTATCACCTTCATTTCATTCAGACGCTAAATAACCTAGATTTTGATACAGCGTCGTAAAATAACCCAATAAAATAAAATAAATAAATACTTGTTGGTAGGGTACAACATCCTATAGTTTAATTTGTATCCTTTTTTCACCATGCTCTCTGTCTCACTCTTATACGCAGGCCTCACGTGATTGAATTCCGCTTTTTTGATTGAATTTGTACTGCAGGTTTCACTAGTAACTTCAAAGTCAGGAAAAGAGGATGTCTTATTCTGGTCTTTTGCGTTTATCCAATTTATTCCTTCAAGTGGACAGTGTCATACATAAAATAAACGTCATGGTCAATTTCGGACATGAACAGTGTAGAATCATTTTCAGAGCCCTTACTTAATATTGAAAACATGTTCTGATGTACTTTATTGTTATCCGAAATGACACATGATACCTTGAAACCACTTTTTTCAATAGTATGTACAGTGCAACCTTTCTTGTTACATCGGCCATTTCAGAACCCGATATTACTCTTACAGGATGAAGGGAAACAACATTTTCGAAGCTAGAGAATGCAGAAGATATTAAGTATGTGAAAACTGTCAGCCTCAATGAGATGATCGCGATTTCCGCGAAACCAGTGATTTTCCCATACCTGTAATCTATTCCTTCCTGGACATATACTTCATCGAGTTGCAAAATAACCCACTTTTCCAGTCCTGATAACTTATCGCCGACAGCTTCTAGAAAATTGTTCTCATATTTCTGGTTTGGAAAAAAGCCTAATGAAGGTATATAAGCCGCTGCAAATGTTTAGGGTGGGCAATAACAAAAGATTTTATTTGCTCGTAGTGTTTCGTAACATTTTTTTGTTGCATGTAAATAATGAAAGCTATCATAATGATGCGCGGCGAATAAATCTGTTTTGATACTAAAGCCAAGGAAAACTGTTCCAAGAAAAAGTCCACTTGTTCAGCCGAACTATCGTCATTAACATTTGAAGAGTCCACTGCAAGAATGATGGATGTCATTTGGAATACATTTTGCAAGAGAAGCAATTGAAAGTTTGAAATGCTTAGCGCTCAAAGCTTAACTGTGATTTTCCGATCATTACTGGACAATGACTATCAGTGTTAACGCCATATAACTCTCTATGTACATTCTATATGTCTTAAGCTATGCATTGACAGTCTTGGTTCATTTTCGACAAGAAAGTGACATCCATCATTCTTGCAGTGGACTCTTCATTTGCTAAGGCTTCTTTTAGATTTGTCATATTTGATTTTACGTTCTGGAAAAGTCTGTCTGCACACGGCGAAGCATTTAACTAACTGCTGTAAACAGCTCCACTTTTCCAATATCAAATTCGGTCCAAGAACATCACTTAGTTCTTGGTAACAAAGTGAATTATGATTGAAATAAGCAGACTTTTAGATTTTGTTGACCACCGTTAACATTGACTTATACCACGCCGTCTCCAGACCCGACGGACAAGTGACGTCACGCTCCCCTCCACCAGTATTCCCGCCTATAGTAAAGTATGCCGTGGTGAAGGGATAACAACCCATTACTGTAAAAAAAAAACAGCTTGTTACGAAACCCCAAAATAAGCCTCGGAATGGGACTGATTCTCTGGCACGACCACAGCAAAGGAATAATGTTTTGAGATTTGGTACTTGGAATCTAATGTTGCAAGTCTATGATATAGGGAACAGGAGGGGTAACATTAGTAGCAAAAGAACTAGCTAGATATAACATAGACTTTGTGGGAGTACAGGAGGTTAGGTTATATGGGAACGGCATTAAACAAATAGGAGATTATTTGTTATATTATGTGGAAGGAAACAGTAATCACCAATTAGTAACAGGATTCTTTAGTCATAAAAGAATAAAATCAGCAGTAAAAAAGGTCGAATTTATCAGTGACAGGTTATCATATTTAGTACTTAAGGGTAGATGGTGCGATATCGTAGTTATAAACCCTCACGCCCCTACAGAATAGAAATACGACCATATAAAGGATAGCTTCTAGCAAGAATTGGAACAGACTTTTGATCAGTTACCTAGATATCACATGAAAATTTTATTGGAGAATTTCAATGTTAAAGAAGGACGGAAAGATATTTTTAAACCGACTATTGGAAAAGAGAGCCTACACGTAACTAGTAATGACAATGGAGTTAGGTTAGTCAACTTTGCCACATCAAAAAATGTAACTTTCAAAAGTACAACATACCCCATAAGGATATACATAAATATACTTTGACTTCTCCAGATGGACTGACATACAACAAATAGATCACATCTTGATAGATAAACGAACACATACTAGTATAATAGACATTCGAACCTTCAGGGGGGGCAGATTGTAATTCTGACCATTATTTGGTAATTGTAGAATTAAGAGAAAGACTATCAGTAGCCAAGCGAGTAGAGCAACAAGTTAATATTAGAGATTCAATATTACGAAATTAAAAGACGAGGAAACTAAACAACATTTTCATTCATTCATAGTGTTCTGCCCGAGGGCAGGTCTTTCACTGCAAACCCAACATTCTCCAGTCTTTTCTATTTTCTGCCTTCCTCTTTGTCTCCTCATATAATCCATATATCTTAATTAAATTAACAACACCATCAGGTTGAAATTTCAAATGGGTTGGCCGCTTTAGAAAGTTCCGACAAAGGAGTTAGTGGGAAAATATAAGAGATAATATCAAAATTACAGCTGAGCAGAGCATAGGTTATTATGAAAATAAGAAAAAGAATGTTTTAAGATCAGCAGGGAAATCAAGAAAAGAAAGAGTAAAAACTAGACAGATAAAAGAAATTTTGAAAGTAGAGGAAGAACCAGACATTATTGACGTTACAGAGAAGAAAAGACTACAATGGTATGGACATGTGAAGAGAATGACTACCACGACAAATTATGGAATGGATACCGACAGAAAGAAGGAAAAGAGGTCGTCCAGCAAAGACGTGGATAGAAGGGGTAAAGATGCCAGGACTTCCAGGAATTTGACACCAGAGCAGTGATGGATAGGGAGGATTGGCGTTTGGTTTCCGGAAGACGGCCTCAGCAGTCATGAAACCGGAAGAAGAAGAAGAAGAAGAAGAAGAAGAAGAAGAAGAAGAAGAAGAAGAAGAAACCGTGGTTTGATGAAGATTGTAGAAATAAGGAAACAGACAAAATTGAAATTCTTACAGGATCCAGTTTTGAGGCGAATAGAGATAATTACCCTATTTCAATGAAAGACGGGAAGCAAATCGTACAATAAAAAGAAAGATTACTTGAAGGAAAAACTGAATGAGGTAGAAACAAATAGTAAGAATAAAAACATTCGAGATTTATATAAAAAGGGTATAAAGGAATTTAAGAACGGATATCTGGCAAGCGTAAACGTGATCAAGGATGAGAATGGTGACTTGCTTGGAGACTCTCATTCAATCCTAAACAGATGGAAAAAACTATTTTGGGTAACTACTAAATGCACATAGGCCAAATAAAAACGATCGAGACGAAATTCAAATACAAACTGCTGAGCCAATTACACCCGAATTCACACTTCCTGAAGTCGAAATTGCGATAGGAAATCTGAAAAAGTACAGGTCTCCAGGTATCGGTCAAATTCCAGCAGAATTAATACAAGAGGGTGGAAGTGCATTAAAAAGCGAAATTTATAAACTTGTACTTGCTATTTGGGAAAAGGAAATTGTACCAGAACAATGGAAGGAATTCATAAATTGTACCTATCTTTAAGAAGGGGGACAAGACTAACTGTAGTAACTTTCGAGGAATATCACTTTTGTTGACGTCGTACAAAATTTTGTCCAATATTCTTTTGAGAAAATTAACTCCGTACGTAGATGAAATTATTGGGGATCATCAGTGCGGTTTTAGGCGTAATAGATCGACTATTGATCAGATTTTTTGTATTCGACAGATATTGGAGAAAAAATGGGAGTATAACGGTATGGTACATCAGTTATTCATAGATTTCAAAAAGGCATATGACTCGGTTAAGAGAGAAGTTTTATATAATATTCTTATTGAATTTGGTATTCCCAAGAAACTAGTTCGATTAATTAAAATGTGTCTCTGTGAAACTTACAGCAGAGTCCGTATAGGCCAATTTCTATCTGATGCTTTTCCAATTCACTGCGGGCTAAAGGAAGGAGATGCACTATCACCTTTACTTTTTAACTTCGCTCTAGAATATACCATTAGGAAAGTTCAGGATAACAGAGAGGGTTTGGAATTGAACGGGTTACATCAGCTTCTTGTCTATACGGATAACGTGAATATGTTAGGAGAAAATCCACAAACGATTAGGGAAAACACGGAAATTTTACTTGAAGGAAGTAAAACGATAAGTTTGGAAGTAAATTTCGAAAAGATAAAATATATGATTATGTCTCGTGACCAGAATATTGTACGAAATAAAAATATAAAAATTGGAGATTTATCCTTCAAAGAGGTGGAAAAATTCATATATATCTTGGAGCAACAGTAACAAATATAAATGACACTCGGGAGGAAATTAAACGCAGAATAAATATGGAAAATGTCTGTTATTATTCGGTTGAGAAGCTTTTGTCATCTAGTCTACCGTCAAAAAATCTGAAAGTTAGAATTTATAAAACAATTATATTATCGGTTGTTGTGTATGGTTGTGAAACTTGGGCTTTCACTTTGAGAGAGGAACAGAGATTAAGGATATTTGAGAATAAGGTTCTTAGAAAAATATTTGGGGCTAAGAGGGATGAAGTTACAGGAGAATGGAGAAAGTTACATAACGCAGAGCTGCACGCATTGTATTCTTTACCTGACATAATTAGGAACATTAAATCCAGACGTTTGAGATGGGCAGGGCATGTAGCACGTATGGGCGAATCCAGAAATGCATATAGAGTGTTAGTTGGGAGGCCAGAGGGGAAAAGACCTTTGGGGAGGCCGAGACGTAGATGAGAGGATAATATTAAAATGGATTTGAGGGAGGTGGGATATGATGATAGAGAGTGGATTGATCTTGCACAGGATAGGGACCGATGGCGGCATTGAACCTGCGGGTTCCTTAAAAGCCATTTGTAAGTAAGTATTAGTAGTTAATATCTTTAAATGCTCTCACGTTCCACGTGATCATATGTAGGAAAGAAAAGTAAGTCACTTTCAATCATTCATTCTGTATTATTTAAATAAAACCCATCAATTAACTAATTTAGAAGAATTGTTATATTTCGATGCATCATTTACGGATATTGAATGTAGAAAAAGTCCGCACAATGCTACACTGACACACAGACAAAACACCGAAAACCACTTCTTCGGTACCCAAGTGACGTCACAGCATAAAAAGTAAACGGCTGAATAAATTAAGATATTCCAGACGAAATAAAAATTTGTACGTGGTAAGATACGAGCCCGACAGTTGGTGGCTGGAAGGGTTCTAGGAAGCTGTTGTTGTGGAGGTCTGGCGCGTGGGAATGGCCGACATGGCAACGTGCCGGGTGTCGGGAATTAGACAACACAAATTACCGTCATTAGCCGCCACCCATCGCTGAGCGGCGCATGCGCGTGGGAAGCGTGCACTGCTCCACTTTAATGTCTGCGACGCAGCACGGGTTCGAATCCCGTTGTCGTCGTAAAGAGGGGATAGTATTTTACCTAACGAGCTTTCAGCTGCAGTCCTCAGCTTTGCTTGGCGGCCCACAGTTCTTGCAGCACTTGGATTGTTGTAGAGCGAACCCCTTCCACAACGATCTGAGTTGGGTGAACCGCTGACTTTTAAATATACAAACAGTAGACATGCATAAAATTTAATTCCAAGGAAAAGGTTTAACAACCTTAAATTAACTTAACCCTTAATGGTTAAAAACCTATAGTTACTCTAGTTACGGCTTAAAAGTTACACAACGTGTAGGCCTAGTTGCAATAATAAATACAAGTTTTCTGTAGTAATGTCACGAGAGGTCTGAGATCTGCCGATCTTTGAGTTTGATATGCGACGATGTTACATAAATTTGAACGTCTATTACTTGTTTAATTTCAATACAAATGTTATAGGCTACAATTTTATAGGTTACGTTAGGCCTACCTGTGGAAGCAGGACCAATGTCAGCTGTGCCTTGTTTCGACCGTTACTTACAATGAGTCCTACACGAAAGCATTTTTTATAGCTCGACAAACGCATTCTCGCTGTAGTGTGTAACGGAACTAAAGCTGCATCTACACAGTTCAATATTCCAATCGCGTATGCGTGCAATCTGGGAAGAATAGAATCAAGTTTAAAAGGTACGTTCAATTAAGATGCATAAAGTTTTTGTGTCTACATGGTGCGCCGTTTTGAACGTGGTCTTCACTGCGTAAATATATTAATTAATATTAAATATCAATCTTGCATTCATTGCTTTAAAGTTGAAAGAAAAGTTTAATCGTGTAGTTGCATCTTAATGTATTCATGATCATCAATTTACGGGGAAACAGTTGGCGACGACTAAACAAAAGAACGACCATGCGATAAATTGATAGCGATAAATCTAGCTGCAGAAATTATCGCAAAGTCTGACTGTGATTGGTTGGAATTCAAAATTTCATTACACTTCATTGGTCGAAAATGGAATGACGTCATATAAACGAAATAGTCACCGTAATTACTCACCTCTTCCTTGGAATTCAGTGAGAAGGTTGCGCCTGCTTTTCATGGCACAGAGCTTTGAAGTCAGGGGCCACAGAAGTTAAATCACTTTCGGCACAAAGTCTGTTCCTCTATTTATTTTTTAAATAGGCATATGAAGAAAACTACTTTTCGCACAAATATGTGGATGAAAAGGGTAATAAAGCCGTTATGGCTTTATTCGCTAACACTGGGAACTCCTTTAAACTCAAACAAAAACCAATTATAATGACAAATATTTATAACTTTTCTGTAACTGAAAATCAGTGGAAATTTGAAGAAGTTGCTCTTTTTCATCTACGCTTAATGTGGATTCTAAAGTTGTTGACTCTTCGAAGGGATTGCGAGTCCAATTGTTATTATTGGACATAGCAGGGAAATATTCTCTGCAGGTTTTTCCAAGTCCCTTCAAATGTTCTTTAACCATGTTCTTGACATTTTCGTCCAAAGAAAGATAATTTTCCACCAGGAAGTCGTGAAGGGTATCAAAGCACTCGGTTTGATTGCTATTGAAACACGTTTCCCAAAAATTAAGTTTTTTAATGAATGATTCGATATGGTCTTGCACAATATAAACGTTTATATTTGACCCCGGAGAGATAAGTTTAAACTGTTAATTTTTTAGAAAATGTCTGCCAAATAAGCTAAAGTCTGAAGCCAGATTTCATCTTCCATGCACTTTGCTTGGTGAAAGGCATGGCTGGTAGAAAAACGTAAACTTCGTCTTTAAGCTCATACAGTCTGGAAATAGTTCTACCTCGAGATAGCCACCTAACTTCAGTGTGAGACAATGAACACTTATAAGTGCTTCCCATTTCCTCACAAAGCACTGCAAAGATGCGGGAATTTGTAGGGCGAGCCTTAATAAAATTAATTATTTTCACTGCATCGTCCAGCACACATTTCAATCCATCGGGCATGCGTTTAGAAACAAGAGCCTGTCTATGAATGCAACAATGTGTCCAAGAAACGTTCGGCGCTACCGATTTCACTTTGGCAACAAATCCTATCATAGATTTCGCACCATCTGAACAAATGCCTACACAGCGAGTCCAGTCTATTGAATTTTCGCGAAAGTACTCCTCCCGTAGTTCTCTCTTTTAAGGGTTTGCAGAATAGTAGCTCCTCTTCTACAGACTCCCCATTAATATAACGGACGAAAAGTAACAAAATGGCTAAATTGGCAACATCAGTCGATTCGTCAAGTTGAATCGCAAAATAAGGACTGGCACGAATCTTTCCAAAATTTCATTTTCGACATACTTAATTTGCCGTGTCTTTAATCCGGCGGTTGATCGTATTGTCGGACAGTGGTACCGTATTTACTTTTATGTGAAAGATTCTCCAAGCATGCACTGTACTACATCATTTATGCATGGCCGCACTAAATCTTCAGCTATTGAATGAGGTTTTGAAGTTTTAGCAATTCTGTAGTCAACGCGATAAGACGCTTCAAGAGCTTTCTCATTGTCACTGTTTGCAGCGGATACAAAAGTAGTTAAATCGTTTTTCCACTCGTTAGATTTTCGTGTAAAAAATCGGCAGATTTGTTTACGGTGGTGGGGTGTTTAGTTTCTAAATGGCGTTTAAGTAGAGAAGGTTTCAGACTACTGTTAGCAAGAATGTCGCCACAAACAACACACTGTGGTCTTGGACAGTCCTTGTCACCTATATATGAAAATCCAAACCTAATGTAATTATCATCGTACTTTCTTTTCTTCACACACGGTTCACTTTTGTCGGATTGACACACATCACTAGAAGCCGAGCGACCTGTTGACACAACACTGACTTGCGATTTTGTTAAACCCTGCTTCCCTTTCAAACTTCCACTTTTCAACCAGTTATCCATTTTAATGTGAACGGAAACGATTCTGATACACAACTGACAACTTACTGCATTTGCCACAAGGAAAGAAGAAGTAGGCTATTGTTGAAAATACAAAATTAAATGTAAGTTTGTTGAAATTCCACATTAACATCTAAAATCAAAGGCCTGACCGCCATGTAACCGTTCCTTAGTCGGGTCGCGGTCCTGTTGTTAATATTGTTAGAACACAAAGAAGCTGCCAGACTAAATTTCCATTGTAGCGAAATGAAATGCATTCCTAACGTTGTTACATAACTGTAAATCAGGCATTCGCGGTAAATGTTAATTTATTGTGGAAATAATGTGATAAATTCCTAATGTTACACATATGTAACAAGGGGCATTATGGGGTTATTTAATTTTAAAATAATAATGATAATAATATTATTATTATTATGACAATGCCGCAGAAATGAAGGAAACAATAATAGGCCTAACCTCGAAACCCGCCATTACGGAAATGTTTTGGCGAACCCCTTGAAATATTTTGCGAACCACAGGTTGGGAAACGATGTTATAGAGGATCGCTTCCGTTAGTTCGGCCATGTCTCATTATCCCTGTTTCGTCTTTCTTGAGGCACTCCGCTGCAGGTCCTTTAGTTACCTCTGTGTACCGTCCAGAACAAAATCCTCCAGAGGACGGCAAAAACTCAGGCAGATCGCAGATATAAGCTGTTCTATACGCGCACTACACGTGGTGATGGGGATCACGTCGCAAATGCAATTCAGGATATTGATCATATGCCATTGTAAAGTATTGGAAAAAATTGTTTCTCGTCTTTAAGCAAATAACTTCATAGCCTATGCTAGGTACGTTTGTTTCAGTTCCTCGTCAAACAGGAGTTGAACTATATAAAGTTCTTCATCCGAGTCGTCTACTTTAACATGGGCGGTCGAAAACCGAAAGGAAATCTCGTGTTGGATGCGATGCAGTGGTGCGCGAGCCCAGGGAGGCACGCGTACATGAAGTGTATCAACTGGAATCATTATTACACACAGTGTGTACAATTGCCGCCATCTTTTATTTGTTCCGAAGACCTGGGATGGGGTTGATTGTAGAGTATTGGTGAAACGATAATGATGAGGGGAAACGAAGAACCCGAGAAAATTTCCTCTTTGCCCACCACAAATTCCTTCATGACCCAGACGAGTGTCGAACACGGACTAGTCTACGTCCCACATCAGCGCGGGCCTCAAGAGCAGAGGATGGCACAGTTTCACAGTTTTCCTAATTGATACACTTTTTCATTTATTGTACGTAGAAATATCATTAGGCCTACTCGAAAAACTAAAATTCGATATTAGTTTTTGGAAAGAAAAATGAGGCCCAAATAATAAAAAAAAAAAAAAAAAAAAGTAACAGGGAACAGAAATAAATTCACTAAATGGATGTAGGGTAAAGGTTGGTATTATCGTGATAATTTGAAATAAAATTCAGTTTTCTTCAAAACAAAATTTAATAATATAACTAAATTTACACTGATGGAAGTTCAGAGTGTTCCTTACACATACATTATAGAATAAAGATAACAAAATTTAAGACTTTGGAGGAAAAAAGTTAATTGATTAAATAAAATTATACCTAGTAATATCGTGATACATAGAGTATTATCGTGATAGATGTTTGGTAATATCGTGATAATTCTTTTAACTCAGATTGCAAATATACAAATTCAAATTAAACTTAATTAAAGCTTGGAATATTAACTTTCAGTCAACATAGTATCTAATACAAAGTCCCTTTCAAGTAATATTGCCAACCTTACAATTAAAGACACTGAAAGGTCCTTGCAAACTGAACACTTTAAGCACTAATCACTGTCGTCATTTGAGAATTCCACGGATTTGTCTCATTCAAAGCACATGAACTGGTGTGAATCATCATCATTAGCACATAGTTCATGATACAATCTTGTGCAAAATATGCACTGAATCCATTGTGCCCCATTACGAGCTGCAACATCTCTTGAATACGTGCCATGACACACTTTGCAAGCCGTTTCATTATCTTCAGAACTAGACGATGAAGGTTCTGTTGAGGGAGCTGCGTTTCCTGCTTCTGTCTTCTTTGGTCTACCACGAAGTCTTTTCACTGGTAGTGGAGTAAGCACTCTGGCCTTTGGATCTACATTTCTGCGGCGCTTTCCAACATTGCCATCAGTACATTTGGGGAAGCACAATATGTTCCATACAATCCCGTTGGCACTGTCTGATGGAAGTGTTCCTGTTCGAGTTTGAAATTTCCACCCCAGCTGTTAGGCGAGAAGATTCAATTGCTTCAGGTTGTACTGCATTGCGATTCATGGGATAAATTCCAGCTTTTCTCAACCTATTTCTATTTTTTCTGCACTAAATGCAATTTCATACGGCACAGAAAACAATTTGCCAAAGTCGAATCTAGTTGGAGCACCTACAGGATTTTTATGCTTGTAACGGCCAAGTTCGTTGGCCCATGCATTCTTCAATGATTTATAAACGCTGAGATCCAGTGGTTGAAGACTGTGGCTGCAATGACTCGGAAATGTCATGAAGTGGATATGATTTTCACGAGCAAAATCAATGACGCCTATTCCCACATGTGATGCGTGCGAATCTAAAAATAGCAACACTGGTGTGGCTGGAGAAATGTTCCTTACAAAGTGATTCATCCATTCTAAGAAAAGTTCTGAACTTATCCAGCCATTCTTCGATACTCTGACTAGTGATCCTGGTGGAGAGTCTATGTCCAAACCATTTAGTAGTCTCACGCCTTTAAAAATTATCATAGGTGGAATTGCGGTTCCAGAGGCACTACAGCAACCTAATACAGTTTGTGTTACTCCCGACTCCGCAAAAGGTTTGCTGTAAATTATTTTCTTTCCTGTTTCCGCGACGATTTTCGAAGGCTTCACCACAAAAGTGACTCCTGTCTCGTCACAGTTAAAAATTCTTTCTGGCTTCTGTTGCAGCTGAAGCTTGGCTACTGTCTGTTCTAGTTTGTCGTAGAAGTCCTCAATGTTTTCTTTATTAGCTGTAACAGCTCGACTTGCTGCCAACTTTTCTGGTGTTTTCAATGATAAGCCATATCTTTGTCTGAATGACCACCACCAAAATGGTCCTGTTTTTTTTCTCTGTCTTCATTAAATGAAGATTTCTTAAAAGTGTTTTGATAACTCAAATGCAAGACGCTTTATTCGTGTCACATTCAGCCCAAAAACCTTGCATTTCAATTATGTACTTCACTAACCTCAGTTCTACTAATTTAGGTAGCACGAACGGACACCCGAGTTTAGGAACATCAAATGGCCCGCCCTCTCCAACATCAGCATTTCCAACGTTACGAGTAATATGAACCTTCAGTGTACTCCAAGGTACACCACACTCCTTTGCTGCCTTTATATAGTCCAATTATCATTCTACACCTTTTTCACAGCATTTTGTAGGTTGACAACACTGTACGTTCGTCTTTTGTTGACTTTCCTATCACCGTTGCTAGCAAAAAACGGAACGGAACTGTAAGGAAGAAGGCATAATTCGTAAGCTTCCTCCGCCATATGTATCAAGCTATATAAACTGCTTGCACTCTAAAAAATCGGGACGATGTTACACTTGTATAAAATCATCAGAGTATGTGTCTATACAGCATATTAAAGACGTACTGCTAATATATTGATAGACACTAATTTTTATGTTTACTCACCTGGTTTCACTACACTTTTCATTCTTTTCTGAAGCCTGTACACTCACACGTGCCTTCCCTTGCGGAGCCATAATGCTCACTAAAAGGCCACTGCCTGTCGG
This sequence comes from Periplaneta americana, assembly GCA_025594305.2. Classification (NCBI taxonomy): domain Eukaryota; kingdom Metazoa; phylum Arthropoda; class Insecta; order Blattodea; family Blattidae; genus Periplaneta; species Periplaneta americana. The sequence continues at coordinate 203,049,837 of JAJSOF020000003.1, read as the reverse complement.
TCAGACTGCCCTGACAAACGCGTTTCTATTCCCTTGGTAATTCCATGGTAGACCTTCAAACATAGTATCACAATATTACTGCTATCACGATATTACCAACCTTTACCTATCTATCTCAGCCATTTTTAAGGATCAAAATCTCGTTGACATTTTACTTCTAAGAGCACAAACCTAATTTTGATATCGGCTTTAAAAATGTTAAGATAAATAATTACATTTTGAGAATGAATTTAGACGTATTTTATAGAAATATGGTGGGATATTTTTGAAATGTAACAAAATAAATTTTTTCTATTCCACAGAAAAGTTTCATAATAGCCAAAGGAAAGGAAAGTGTTAAGAATGTCATGCTTGCACAATTCCGAAGATTGCAGTAAATTGCCGTTAAGAGCCAGATAACAGGAGTTGACAAGGACAAAAATTCGCATTAAATTTTACGTAATGTATTTTTCACATGTCGAAGAGTATTTTAAATAAAATAAACTGAACAATTCACTGATTTTCTACCATATTAAACCATCCTTTCCCTTAAAGGCGCCAGATGATCAGCATACGGCTGCAGAAAACAGGAAGGAAGGAGAATGAGAACCAGAAAGGGCGGGGAAGTAAGAAGACTGCGCTGAAGGCTCGCTGTATTGAATAAGCGGGAAATCAAACCGGGTCAATTGACAAACAGTTTGAAAATTGACCCCGCTAGTGGCTCAATTGAGTTATGCGTGTTGCATCAGCAAAATTCCGTCTGCTGACGACTTAAGTGATTGATGACGGCACTTGATTGACAAATCATCAGGCGGCCGTGAGACTGAAGTCGGCGGTCAGCGCTTTCTGTCCTGATTATAAGGACGGGCACAACCGAACACAGAATATACCCTATGCACATTACTCATCATCTACTGTTGACTTTCTTATTTTAGCTGCCTGGATAATTTTATTCCCACACTGTTAAATGGAAAAGTTAAAACCTTACAAATTATGTCAAAAATACTTCCGAAGACATACAATAAAATTCCAAACGTAATTCCGTACGTCTTGTGTTATTCAGAGGTAACACGTAGTGTCTACAAACCTTTTAAGCAGGTCAAAAATACATTAAAAGAGGCTTCAATTGATTACTTCATGATCATTGGATGTTATTGGCGAAGGGATGCGCCACAATTTTAAGGGGGTATTAACACATAACGCTCTGAACAGGTATAGGCCTACTTTCCTATGATAATGTGTTAGAACAGTTTATGAACTATTTGTCGACAACAGCTATTGAGAAAGTATATTTTGACGAATTATCTAAAAAGGAACTACCACAATAAACATGCATACCAATTCTTGTGAAGATAGCGTAGAACTCATAGCTAGGTGCTAGACAATTTTTTTCAAGAATGTATGGGTTTCATTCACAACGTTATATGTTAATACCTCCCTTAATCACACACTGTCCTACCAATCAAAACAAGGAATAAAAAAGTAAATGAAAGTAAAATAAAATGTTAATATACAGTAGAGTAATAGACAATTACATGACAAAATGGCTGATGCTTACTACATAATTACCAAAATTAGTGCTAACCATTATTCTAAATGCATCTACGGTGTTATGAAATCACTCCAATATACCCAGCTTTATAAGAAAGCAGCAATTACATTAAATTCCTAATGTCCAGTAATGACGTAATGCAACATATACGATAGGGTGCTTCCACACAAAATGACGAATTAATATTCAGCAATTATGAAATAATTTACATTATTTTCTCATCCAAAGACGATAATGTTAATTAACTAATATCTCTTGTACACACCGCATCACTGCCGGACACTACCAATAATTGTAGGTACGGCCCAACATTTGGCGTTGCTGCTTGAAATGTTTACCATCGCTCATTTCGAATAATATATATTTCAAATGCGACTGTAATGCCAGACCAAGACTGAAATGCCAGACAAGACTGTAATGCCAGACCAAGACTGCAATACAGAGAAGACTGTAATGCCAGACCAAGACTGCAATACAGAGAAGACTGTAATGCCAGACCAAGACTGCAATACAGAGAAGACTGTAATGCCAGACCAAGACTGCAATACAGAGAAGACTGTAATGCCAGACCAAGACTGTAATACAGAGAAGACTGTAATGCCAGACCAAGACTGAAATGTAATGCCAGACAAGACTGTAATGCCAGACCAAGACTGCAATACAGAGAAGACTGTAATGCCAGACCAAGACTGCAGAGAAGACTGTAATGCCAGACCAAGACTGCAATGTACAGAGAAGACTGTAATGCCAGACCAAGACTGCAATACAGAGAAGACTGTAATGCCAGACCAAGAAGACTGTAATGCCAGACCAAGACTGCAATAGAGAAGACTGTAATGCCAGACCAAGACTGCAATACAGAGACTGTAATGCAGACCAAGACTGCAATACAGAGAAGACTGTAATGCCAGACCAAGACTGCAAGACTGTAATGCCAGACCAAGACTGCAGAGAAGACTGTAATGCCAGACCAAGACTGCAATACAGAAGACTGTAATGCCAGACCAAGACTGTAATACAAGACTGAATACAGACTGTAATGCCAGACCAAGACTGTAATGTACAGAGAAGACTGTAATGCCAGACCAAGACTGCAATACAGAGAAGACTGTAATGCCAGACCAAGACTGCAATACAGAGAAGACTGTAATGCCAGACCAAGACTGTAATGCCAGACAAGACTGTAATGCCAGACCAAGACTGTAATACAGAGAAGACTGTAATGCCAGACCAAGACTGCAATACAGAGAAGACTGTAATGCCAGACCAAGACTGCAATACAGAGAAGACTGTAATGCCAGACCAAGACTGCAATACAGAGAAGACTGTAATGCCAGACCAAGACTGCAATACAGAGAAGACTGTAATGCCAGACCAAGACTGCAATACAGAGAAGACTGTAATGCCAGACCAAGACTGAAGACTGAAGAGAAGACTGTAATGCCAGACCAAGACTGCAATACAGAGAAGACTGTAATGCCAGACCAAGACTGTAATGCCAGACCAAGACTGTAATGCCAGACCAAGACTGTAATACAGAGAAGACTGTAATGCCAGACCAAGACTGAAATACAGAGAAGACTGTAATGACCAAGACTGCAATGCCAGAGACTGTAATGCAGAGAAGACTGTAATGAGACCAAGACTGTAATGCCAGACCAAGACTGCACAGAGAAGACTGTAATGCCAGACCAAGACTGCAATACAGAAGAAGACTGTAATGCCAGACCAAGACTGCAATACAGAGAAGACTGTAATGCCAGACCAAGACTGCAATACAGAGAAGACTGCAATGCCAGACCAAGACTGCATACAGAGAAGACTGTAATGCCAGACCAAGACTGCAATACAGAGAAGACTGTAATGCCAGACCAAGACTGTAATGCCAGACCAAGACTGTAATACAGAGAAGACTGTAATGCCAGACCAAGACTGCAATACAGAGAAGACTGTAATGCCAGACCAAGACTGTAATACAGAGAAGACTGTAATGCCAGACCAAGACTGTAATGCCAGACCAAGACTGTAATACAGAGAAGACTGTAATGCCAGACCAAGACTGCAATACAGAGAAGACTGTAATGACCAGACTGCAGAGAAGACTGTAATGCCAGACCAAGACTGCAGACCAAGACACTGTAATGCCAGACCAAGACTGTAATACAGAGAAGACTGTAATGCCAGACCAAGACTGTAATGCCAGACCAAGACTGCAATACAGAGAAGACTGTAATGCCAGACCAAGACTGCAATACAGAGAAGACTGTAATGCCAGACCAAGACTGCAATGCCAGACCAAGACTGCAATGCCAGACCAAGACTGAATGCCAGACCAAGACTGCAAGACTGTAATGCCAGACCAAGACTGCAATACAGAGAAGACTGTAATGCCAGACCAAGACTGTAATGCCAGACCAAGACTGTAATACAGAGAAGACTGTAATGCCAGACCAAGACTGCAATACAGAGAAGACTGTAATGCCAGACCAAGACTGAAATACAGAGAAGACTGTAATGCCAGACCAAGACTGCAATACAGAGAAGACTGTAATGCCAGACCAAGACTGCAATACAGAGAAGACTGTAATGCCAGACGAAGACTGTAATGCAGACCAAGACTGCAATGCAGAGAAGACTGTAATGCCAGACCAAGACTGCAATACAGAGAAGACTGTAATGCCAGACCAAGACTGCAATACAGAAAGACTGTAATGCCAGACCAAGACTGTAATGCCAGACCAAGACTGTAATACAGAGAAGACTGTAATGCCAGACCAAGACTGCAATGCCAGACCAAGACTGAAGAGAAGACTGTAATGCCAGACCAAGACTGCAATACAGAGAAGACTGTAATGCCAGACCAAGACTGCAATACAGAGAAGACCAAGACTGTAATGCCAGACCAAGACTGCAATACAGAGAAGACTGTAATGCCAGACCAAGACTGTAATGCCAGACCAAGACTGTAATACAGAGAAGACTGTAATGCCAGACCAAGACTGTAATACAGAGAAGACTGTAATGCCAGACCAAGACTGCAATACAGAGAAGACTGTAATGCCAGACCAAGACTGCAATACAGAGAAGACTGTAATGCCAGACCAAGACTGTAATGCAGACCAAGACTGTAATACAGAGAAGACTGTAATGCCAGACCAAGACTGCAATACAGAGAAGACTGTAATGCCAGACCAAGACTGCAAGACTGTAATGCCAGACCAAGACTGAAATACAGAGAAGACTGTAATGCCAGACCAAGACTGCAATACAGAGAAGACTGTAATGCCAGACCAAGACTGTAATGCAGACCAAGACTGTAATGACCAAGACTGTAATGCCAGACCAAGACTGTAATGCCAACCAAGACTGCAATACAGAGAAGACTGTAATGCCAGACCAAGACTGTAATGCCAGAGACTGAGACTGTAATGCCAGACCAAGACTGTAATGCCAGACCAAGACTGCAATACAGAGAAGACTGTAATGCCAGACCAAGACTGCAATACAGAGAAGACTGTAATGCCAGACCAAGACTGCAATACAGAAGACTGTAGAAGACTGTAATGCCAGACCAAGACTGTAATACAGAGAAGACTGTAATGCCAGACCAAGACTGCCAGACCAAGACTGTAGAAGACTGTAATGCCAGACCAAGACTGTAATGCCAGACCAAGACTGTAATACAGAGAAGACTGTAATGCCAGACGAAGACTGTAATGCCAGACAAAGACTGCAATACAGAGAAGACTGTAATGCCAGACCAAGACTGCAATACAGAGAAGACTGTAATGCCAGACGAAGACTGTAATACAGACCAAGACTGTAATACAGAAGACTGTAATGCCAGACCAAGACTGCAATACAGAGAAGACTGTAATGCCAGACCAAGACTGCAATACAGAGAAGACTGTAATGCCAGACCAAGACTGTGCCAGACCAAGACTGCCAGAGAAGACTGTAATGCCAGACAAGACTGCAATACAGAGAAGACTGTAATGCCAGACCAAGACTGCAGAGACCAAGACTGCAATACAGAGAAGACTGTAATGCCAGACCAAGACTGCAATACAGAGAAGACTGTAATGCCAGACGAAGACTGTAATACAGAGAAGACTGTAATGCCAGACGAAGACTGTAATACAGAGAAGACTGTAATGCCAGACCAAGACTGCAATACAGAGAAGACTGTAATGCCAGACGAAGACTGTAATGCCAGACCAAGACTGCAATACAGAGAAGACTGTAATGCCAGACCAAGACTGCAATACAGAGAAGACTGTAATGCCAGACCAAGACTGCAATACAGAGAAGACTGTAATGCCAGACCAAGACTGCAAGACTGAATGCCAGACGAAGACTGCAATACAGAGAAGACTGTAATGCCAGACCAAGACTGCAATACAGAGAAGACTGTAATGCCAGACCAAGACTGTAATGCCAGACAAGAGAAGACTGTAATGCCAGACCAAGACTGTAATACAGAGAAGACTGTAATGCCAGACCAAGACTGCAATACAGAGAAGACTGTAATGCCAGACCAAGACTGCAATACAGAGAAGACTGTAATGCCAGACCAAGACTGCAATACAGAGAAGACTGTAATGCCAGACCAAGACTGCAATACAGAGAAGACTGTAATGCCAGACCAAGACTGCAATAGAGACTGAAGACTGTAATGCCAGACCAAGACTGCAATGAGAAGACTGTAATGCCAGACCAAGACTGCAATACAGAGAAGACTGTAATGCCAGACCAAGACTGTAATACAGAGAAGACTGTAATGCCAGACCAAGACTGTAATACAGAGAAGACTGTAATGCCAGACCAAGACTGCAATACAGAGAAGACTGTAATGCCAGACCAAGACTGTAATACAGAGAAGACTGTAATGCCAGACCAAGACTGCAATACAGAGAAGACTGTAATGCCAGACGAAGACTGCAATACAGAGAAGACTGTAATGCCAGACCAAGACTGCAATATAGAGAAGACTGTAATGCCAGACCAAGACTGTAATGCCAGACCAAGACTGCAATACAGAGAAGACTGTAATGCCAGACCAAGACTGCAATACAGAGAAGACTGTAATGCCAGACCAAGACTGCAATACAGAGAAGACTGTAATGCCAGACCAAGACTGTAAGAGAAGACTGTAATGCCAGACCAAGACTGCAATACAGAGAAGACTGTAATGCCAGACCAAGACTGTAATGCCAGACCAAGACTGCAATACAGAGAAGACTGTAATGCCAGACCAAGACTGCAATACAGAGAAGACTGTAATGCAGACCAAGACTGCAATACAGAGAAGACTGTAATGCCAGACCAAGACTGTAATGAGAAGACTGTAATGCCAGACCAAGACTGCAATACAGAGAAGACTGTAATGCCAGACCAAGACTGCAATACAGAGAAGACTGTAATGCCAGACCAAGACTGTAATGCCAGACCAAGACTGCAAGAGAAGACTGTAATGCCAGACCAAGACTGTAATGCAGAGAAGACTGTAATGCCAGACCAAGACTGACAATACAGAGAAGACTGTAATGCCAGACCAAGACTGTAGAAAGACTGTAATGCTGTAATGCAGACCAAGACTGCAATACAGAGAAGACTGTAATGCCAGACTGCACCAAGACTGCAAAGACTGTACAGAGAAGACTGTAATGCCAGACCAAGACTGCAATACAGAGAAGACTGTAATGCCAGACCAAGACTGCAATACAGAGAAGACTGTAATGCCAGACCAAGACTGCAAGAAGACTGTAATGCCAGACCAAGACTGCAATACAGAGAAGACTGTAATGCCAGACCAAGACTGCAATACAGCCAGACCAAGACTGTAATGCCAGACCAAGACTGTAATGCCAGACCAAGACTGCAATGCCAGACCAAGACTGCAATGCCAGACCAAGACTGCAATGCCAGACCAAGACTGTAATGCCAGACCAAGACTGCAATACAGAGAAGACTGTAATGCCAGACCAAGACTGTAATGCCAGACCAAGACTGCAATGCCAGACCAAGACTGTAATGCCAGACCAAGACTGCAATACAGAGAAGACTGTAATGCCAGACCAAGACTGTAATGCCAGACCAAGACTGCAATGCCAGACCAAGACTGTAATGCCAGACCAAGACTGCAATGCCAGACCAAGACTGTAATGCCAGACCAAGACTGCAATACAGAGAAGACTGTAATGCCAGACCAAGACTGCAATGCCAGACCAAGACTGTAATGCCAGACCAAGACTGCAATGCCAGACCAAGACTGCAATGCCAGACCAAGACTGTAATGCCAGACCAAGACTGCAATGCCAGACCAAGACTGTAATGCCAGACCAAGACTGTAATGCCAGACCAAGACTGCAATGCCAGACCAAGACTGTAATGCCAGACCAAGACTGCAATACAGAGAAGACTGTAATGCCAGACCAAGACTGCAATGCCAGACCAAGACTGTAATGCCAGACCAAGACTGCAATACAGAGAAGACTGTAATGCCAGACCAAGACTGTAATGCCAGACCAAGACTGTAATGCCAGACCAAGACTGTAATGCTGGACAAGACTGCATTGCCAATGTATAATTTCCAATGCTAGTATTACGCGAGCCGCTGGAAGACTTAAAATATGGAACAGTAGAGGGATAAAAATACGTTCAGTAGGATAAAGAAATTGAATTATTTAAAAAGGAACAAAATTAAACTAAAAAATCAATAGAAATATCCACATTAATGCATGCTTCCTTATAAAGACTGACCTGCAGGATCCAACACTTAACATAGACTAACTGATCACAGTCTTGCGAAACTTGTTGCCTACATACACAAGGACTGTCATCAACACTTGGTGTCGACCTGGTTGGCAAGTTGGTAAAACGCTGGCCTTCTATGCCCAAAATTGCGGGTTCGATCCCGGTCGATGGCATTTAAGTGTGCTTAAATGCGACAGGCTCATGTCAGTAGATTTACTGGCATGTAAAAGAACTCCTGCGGGACAAAATTCCGGCACATCCGGCGACGCTGATATAACCTCTGCAGTTGCGAGCGTCGTTAAATAAAACATAACATTTTAACATCAACACTTGGTCCATTACTTTTTTCTGATACTGTACATAAATAGATTTACCCTGGACCGAAGAAAGGAGTGCTTTCCCTCCTAGTGCAGCACTGGATTACGTGATGATTTCGTGTGAAAATGTATGAGAAAATCATCGGTCGGGTATATAAGAAACGAAGGTATTTGGGGCGGGTTTATGGCTTTCACAGTGCCACATCTTGTTTCTAGAGTGATGTGCTACAATTTTGAGGTTATTTTCAAAGTTTTAAGTAGGCCTACTTTTCTCTCCCGTGTGTTGTGCGTAGTGGGCTCGAAGATTCACCGAAAATTATATAAACACAAACTCAAAATCTCGCTTTATAAGTAAATGCGTAAAAAAAAATAGAACTCAAAAGAAATAGAACGGTAATTCTCAATATTGATCAATTAAATTATGTAACGTGTGATTTTTTTAATCCTGAGGTTAAAACTAATACAGCAGCGTCCATTATATAGGTAAGGAATTCACATCACATACACAACTACCCAAACCGAGTGCAAACATTCAACTTATAGGACGGAAGTAGACCGAGTCCACAACTTCACGATGTTATCAGAAATGGATTTTAACAGTAATATTTGTACAGGCAATAGCCAGATTGTTATAGAATAGTTCTACATTTTTTATTCAAACAGCGACGTTTGGGTTTTTCTATTTTTGTCCACTTCAAAGACTATTTTGCTTCACCGCGCAGCGCACCAAAAGTAAAGCCGAGACATGTTAACCTCTTCTTAGTGAAAACTACTGACAGTAAAGTTCAAGACTCTAGTTCATTAGGTAAGTTGAATACATTTACACATACCTCAACGCATTTTCTCGTGTCTATCGTCTCTTCCTCCATAAGTAGATGCGATGACCCGCCTTCGCCAGGAAGCCATGATGCGCTGCTCTTCTCAGATATATTTCCTTTTTGCACAAACTCACTCTCACTTTTTCGATATCCGTCCAACGCGCCGAGTACCTGAAGCAAGACTGACAAATTTTTACCCCCACCATCAGGCTGTTTTGCTATGGTGCATCGAACTTCTTCATGTCATTCTGAACGCGCTCTGCAAAGAGGTAGACTGAACAGTAAAAATTACGTACGTCTTTGAGAATCGTAAAATACAAATTTTTAGATGGCAAAAGACATGAAAATAGCAGAATATGAACGACTGGGAAGTTCGACGATACTTTTCATACATAGTACTCCGTTATAAAATGATCACAAGAATGAATACTATGAAACCGAGAAAATATGGCTTCCTAATTTGCTGCAGAGATCGAACTTGCCTAAATGCCTTATTCCTGTGAATTTTTACTTTTGTTGTTATTATTATTATTATTATTATTATTATTATTATTATTATTATTTTGAAATCTGCAGCCTTCATATCAGGCCCGTAGCTAGGAACTTCTTTTAAGGGGAGCAGCTGCGACGTACCTAGTGAAGATGACGTCACAGTCTACTATATACAGTCACGAAGCTTGAGTTTTGAGGGTGCTAGAAACAATAGACTGTGACGGTACTATTTTGCATTGCCTGTAATGAGGCGATATTAGCGATCCTAGTGGTGAGCAACTACCTAATGTTTGCATATTTACTACGTATTGAGCTTCGCGACTGTATATACTACTTAGACTGTGAGGACATAAAATCTTAAAATTGAACGTGCGTTTTAATCTTGATTCTCTTAATATTATTCGCGCATGCGCATGGAAAATTGAACCGTGTACTGTAGATGCAGCTTTATAGCAATCTTTATTCAGAGTATTTGCACTATTTAACAAGTCTAAAGTTAACTGAGAAGGAAAACTGATCTGAAGCAATCTCTAAACCACCGCCGTAGCTCAGGCAGTAGCGCGTTTACTTGCTGATCCTGACTTTCGCTCGGGCGTGGGTTCGATTCCAGCTTGTTTGATTACCTGGTTGGTTTTTCCGCGGTTTCCCCAACTGTAAGGCGAATGTCAGGTAGTTTATGGCGAATCCTTGGCGTTATCTCGCTATCACCAATTCAATCGAGTTAGTAGTTGATTCAACATCGTTAAACAATCGACTAAAAAGTAATCCGTAAGGAGGTGGTTTAAAATCATCTGTTCTGCTTACCTTTCCACTCACGGATTAACAGCAATTCAGTGCGCTACAGGAATATCGATGGGCGCTCCTTGCACGCGCTTAATTTGGCGATGTCGTCCAAGTAGTGAATTTGATGCTGACAGGTGGGTTATCCTGTCTCAGCTCTGGCAGAGGCATATCCCATCCTCAGATAAGCCCGGAGCCCCTATCGGCATCGGCAGCCTGTACTGCACACCAGTCCATTTTTAACTATTGCAGAAATAAGGGTGAGGTGGAATGGTAGGGAAAACGGGGGTACCCCGGAAAAACTCTGCGACGTCAGCTTTGTCCACACAAATAATTCTATCACGACCTAGTCGGGGGTCAAATCGAAGACAAGCGCGCCTGCCAGCCTGCCCAAACGCTCTTGAAGGCTCCCAGGGTCTCTGCTAACTCCAGCCTGTGCTGCAGGATGCCAGGCCCATGAAGTCGTCGACGAGGGCGATGCTCACCGCGCTGTGGAAGCGCGAGTTCCACCTCAAGGCCGCGCGCCTGGACCACGGCGAGCCCGAGCACTTCGTGCGCTGCCAGGTAAGTCCTCGCATCCTCCATACTCATCCGATCTGGCTCGTGTTCCAATTCGACTCATTACATGGTTAGGTTTTATCCGACATTTTCTTAAGGCGAATATCAGGTAATGTCATGGCAAATCCCAGGATATCATCTCGCTGTCACCGACGCTGTTAAATAACCAGAAGAAAGTACCAGACTTGTACTTGTGAACAACAAAGTAGAGCTTGCCTAGGTACTCAGTCCTCACAGTTGCCCTTCCACTATAGAACAGGGTATCTACACGTGCTTGTCCTGCACTGAATCGACCGCCCACCATGACAGGCCTTCCTCGTGGTTTGTCGAAAGATTGCCAGGTGACAGTACCGGTGGGTAGAGACAAGTGAGATCTCTGCTCCACAAGGTCGTCTGTGATGATGGTTTGCCTCCCACTGCGCTCCTCGTCATGCACATTTTAGCGTCCTACTGAAAATTGTCTACAGCAGCAACGCACCATCTGCTTGCCCATAGACCTGGCACGGCTGACGATCAATGTCAATCGGCGCTATGTCCTGTGCATTCAAAAACTTTATCACTGACCGCACTTCACAGGCGGCGGGAGCTGGAATAGGAACGTCCATTTTCAACCAATGCAACGAAGCTACTGAGAGCACTCGGGAAGTTCTGCTAGCACATGCGCCATGCCAGGATATTACTCTATCACGTACACGCAGTCGCTTCGCGCAATACATGCTTTGATAGCTGGGGACGAATGGGAAAGTTACTTTATGGACACGCCTCGTATATTATTATATACAGTTCGGATATACAGTATGTATTACACTGTAGTTACTTTTAAATTCAGTTATTTAATGATGCTGTACGAACTACTAGGATGGAATTGCTGATAACGAGATGTTTTGGAGAGATAAGGCCGAGGGTTCACCATAGATTACCTGGCATTCGCCTTACAGTTGGAGAAAACCCTGAAAATCCCAACCAGGTAATGAGCCCAAGCGGGAATCGAACTCATACCCGAGCACAGTTCCACACACGCTATCGCCTAGCTATGCTGTGACTCATTATAATTACTAGGTGGCAATGCACCACGAGGCAGTCTCTTGATGGAGGAAGGTAAATTGTTCATCTAAACAAAATACCTTTACTCACTCCAAGATCTGAAATCTGCATTATGCACATTATTAGAAAGCCACTCATTTCAAACAAAAGAGTTCATAACAGTTTTCTTATATCAGCTATTCCCAAAGTAACAGATATGGTAGTTATAATTAATTGCTCACGTCTCTGTTATTTTCACACAACCTTATTACAAGAACTGGGATTTTTTTAATGCAGCATCCATTGCCACACTTCAAACAGCAACTGAGTTCATTCTATTTAGCGTCGATGGAATTGGTGACAGTGAGATGAGCCCAATTATAGGGCCACTGCGGGTCTTTCTGATTTACTCAAACTGAATTGGCCGACTCTTAAGCCGTTATATGTAGATGTGGCAATATCGGAAGTTTGCTGCAAAACTGTGTCCACATTCATAATAGCATTGAATAAGTTCTCTATGTATTTCTTCTTTTCACAAATAAAAATTGATAAAACGCCCATTTACTTCAGTTAATCTTCTGAAATTTCAAACTCAAACATAATATCAGGCCTACTGCATATACAAGAACAATCTCGTTCCTACAGCAATCCAGTTTCTTATGTAATGAGGTTTGAGAGTGTGTAGGAAATAACGAAGATGTGAACAATTAAAATAATTGTCTTTTATATAAATGAGGACCAATTTTATCGCTCAAAAGCAGACAATTTCTCATCAAAATGTAATATTAGTCCCCTTGCACAGTAGAAATGGAGACGGATTTGTAAGCACTGAAAATTTCTCTCCCAAACAATAGTAAGATACCGTACCATAAGTATCGGTGTCAGGGGCCTTCCACATGTTTTCTAATTCAGTTATTTAATGATATTCCTGCTCATAGTTTATCAACATTCTGTGCTACACATAAGAAAAAGAAAAGAATGAACTTTGACATTCTGGATTAGGCATAAAAGGCGTTCTTTATAATCCCAAAGTTAAGATACTTAACTCATTTGTAACTGTACACTTAAAGTACATGACTATTAATTGTTATTACATAAAGCATTTATTCACAATATATTGTAATTATTAATACCTTCAAGTTCACGGTACCGGTAGTTCATATTTAAAATAATTTATTAAAGCATGTATTGAAATATACTACACAACAATGCTGTAATTCAGATCTAACTGCTTCTGGAGAAATTCTCCCACTGATCACAAAGGGAGTTTACAAATAATGACTGCTAATTATTTAGAAATATCTATTCCCTGTGAATATAAGTTTTTTTATCCAATTTAATAAACCCTATTTCACCCTGAGGTATATTAGGGTTATAGTTGGCATCAAAATACATATTTTATAACCAATAAACAATAGTAAAATTATAATACAAAATTGTGTTCACAGTTACAATTCACATAAATTATGTAGAAGAATGCACCTTAATGAAAGAATGGATCCTGTTAAAGATTAATGAGATGTTTGAGGAATAATCAATGTAAAAGATATACAAGAATGTCTAACCGTTTCAGAGTAAAAACACGACCTTAAAAAGATAATCAATAGTACATTAATATAACAAAGTTTGACTTTCACTTTCAAATTAATACTTAATTCATGTGAATATGAGTTGAATATAAGTTGTAAGACAGAAAGATGTAAAATCTTACACTCAAATTGTAACGAAAAATATGGTTGTACATATAATCCACATCCATAACACAAGAAACAGTCCACACCTGTGGAGTAACGGTCAGCGCGTCTGGCCCGAAACCAGGTGCCCCGGGTTCGAATCCCGGTCGGGGCAAGTTACCTGGTTGAGGTTTTTCCGGGGTTTCCCTCAACCCAGTACGAGCAAATGCTGGGTAACTTTCGGTGCTGGACCCCGGACTCATTTCACCGGCATTATCACCTTCATTCCATTCAGACGCTAAATAACCTAGATGTTGATACAGCATCGTAAAATAACCCAATGAAATAAAATAAAAAATAAACAAGAAACAAACATATCTAACAGACGTCATTTGCTCCTAGTACAACACGTCAGGCCATCACAGTGGTTGTCAAGATTTTGAGTTTTTAAACTATGTACTCGGATTTGATCCTAATAATTCAGAAATGATAAGAAGTTACGAAATACCTAAGAGATGAGCTTCTTGAAAAAGGTGACGACAAGTTGACGGTCTGTTCCAGTGGCAGAGCAGGGTGCGGGTGCATCTGGTCTACCTGACCTACCGATGGTTCCTAGCGCTGCTGTTCGTGGCCACGATGATCTTCTCCATCTGCGACACAGGGCGCAGCCCCAAGAGCACGGGCCTGCGCTACATCAGCAAGTGGCCCATCTACCTCACCAACTGGGGCTACACCGTGTGCACCCTGCAGGCGGTGCTGGGCGCCTATCTGCTCACCCAGCGCCTCATCATGGAGCGCAAGCCAGGTCAGCCCTCGTCCTCCTCGTGTAGCTGCTGCCACCTCTTCGACTTCATTCGTTCACTGTGAACTCACTTCTTGTTGCAGGTTTCACAGCTAATGCCTCACAGATGTCTCTGAGCTATAAAGTTTACTGGGCTCTAAACACGACTGGAGTTGTCATGGCCATTGGCATTTCAGTTGCATACTGGCTCACGGTGTATGATCCAGGTGGGTAGTCTGCCAGTCATCTTACAAAATGGCCTGCTGTCACTTCCTAAATCTCCCTCCAAAGTCACGTGACCCATGCTTGCACATCCAGACTGCTGCCTCCACTGACACTGTACAGTACAGGCACTTCACTGGTACAAAATCATTAAATAAATTATTTCAACAATTTTAGCATTCTAATTATCCATACAATGAAGTGTGCTGTCTGATATTAATTTACAATTTTATTCTAGTGTCTCTTTTTCATATATATTTTCACCTTGATATCATCAACATTATCTTCGTCTCATATTCATTTTGTTCCCCCACGTTTTCATTTTTGTCATCTCTTCATTTATCAATAATATTATTCATCTCAATCTTCATGTTCTTCATCTTCATTATCTTCCAATTCTATTACCTTAATGTTATTATTTCACCATGTCCATCATCTTCATTCTCATCTTGCCCTTCATTATCTTCGCTTCATGTTGTCCATCATCTTCACCAGGTCTTTCTTCACTTGTCCATTATCTTCATCTTCACCATGCCCATCTTCATCATCTTCAATTCATCTTATCCACTATATCCTTCTTCAGTATGTTTCTGTGCCTGTAATAATATTTTGTTGGGCCTGATAACAGATTAACTGAAGTAAAGGTCTTTTTCTATCGGAGCAAACTCGTATCACACTTATTCAATGTCATTACGAATGTGGACAAAGATTTCCACCTGCTTTTCGGAGGTTTGAGCCCATAATGGTTCAAGAGGATTTCCAGAAGATTGTATCAGAATCTGAAGAAATTAGTTGTTACAGATGAAAAGAGATCAGGAAAATCTACAGTGACAACAGATAATAGTTGCTGAAGTTTATATCACATGCAGTGTCAAACTAGTACGGCCCCTGGAGATGTGCAGCACGATCTGGCGACTTAAACTTTATCCATTATTAATAATGCAAATAAGGGGAAGAAGTTGAACAAAATGATTT
This sequence comes from Periplaneta americana, assembly GCA_025594305.2. Classification (NCBI taxonomy): domain Eukaryota; kingdom Metazoa; phylum Arthropoda; class Insecta; order Blattodea; family Blattidae; genus Periplaneta; species Periplaneta americana. Next base: position 203,033,911 of record JAJSOF020000003.1, on the reverse strand, counting down.
TAATACTGGTTCAGTACTGTACCGTAACATCACTTTTATGATACAAAAAGAATGTCGAAAATGTTGAAAATGGGAGATGTTTCTTCTGTATATTTCGGAATCCTACTTTACTCACCCCAAATTGGTGTTTTTCTTCAAATAAAGCCGAGGCTACAAACAACACCTACTGAATACAAATGGCAGCACACTATCGGTGAATAAAGTATCATCTGCTGCATGGAGACGTAGAATTAAAATAAAAAGAGAAGCAAAATATTCCTTCTTTACTTACGAGACTGCATTTCTACCTAACCTTGTCTTTGACAGTGCAGGTAAAATTTATTATCACTAATCTAATTCTTATCAAACGCTACCTAACCTTGTTACTGACAGTAGAACTACCTGTCACTGGCACTGCGGCTACTTGGCACTGGCAGCGGGTCAACTTATCATCAAACGCTACCTAACCTTGTCACTGACAGTAGAACTACTTGGCACTGGCAGTGTGGCTACTTGGCACTGGCAGCGGGTCAACTTATCATCAAACGCTACCTAACCTTGTCACAAAGAGTGAGGAAGGCTACCTTTCACTGGCAGTGAAACAACTTGTCATGGGCACTGGGCTACTGGTCACCATCAAATCATACCTAACTTTGTCACAAAGAGCGAGCCAACACATCACTGAGGAGGACTACTTGTCACCGTTACTCCCTGCCTATCCATGTATACACACTTGAATAACGACTTTGCATTGCAGTTGTTCGTAACATAAGTAAGCTGAATAGTTTAATCTGCATCAGTTAGCAGAAGACACGCCTGAATCACTTATAATAATCAGATGCAAAATCCGAGTTATCACATTCATAGTCTTGTAACACTTGATTGAAAGCATATTTATGGAAAATTGTTAACTTATATATTTGAATGAAATAAAGAAGAAACAGTGCTTGAAGATGAATCAGAAACAGCGCTACCCAAAGCTTACTAACAAGATATTGAATTAATAGCATGATTTCGCTATGCAAGTGAGAACTCAAATTCAGATGGATCCGCAGTGGCTGGATACTGTGAAGTGTTCTGACTCGCTAAGCATATTTCCAACTTAATGGTGGTGTAAACACTCATAATTAATTACAGAATTTGGTCTTTTAATAACCAACTTTACGATTTGAAAGTTACCATACTTTTGGCGTGCCATCACGGGCCATTTCATAGCAGTCTGTACTTCTTTAAGAGGGTGACTAAGTAATAACAACTGTTACACTTAATGGACAGCGAGTGGTATTTGATTGCATTACAGTGCACCTCCCCAAATCCTTAACAAGCCAAAAGAAATTTACATAACACTTTCGGTGACTATGTTATCAATGGTAATTTCCTGTAACTGGACCTGGAAGATTGATTGTAGCTGTAGCATGTGTCTGAACAGACCTACGACAATTCATCAGTTGAAGAAATCTATCATACAGTATGTAATGAATATTCCAGAAATGAACTCAGAGCTACTATTTGCAGAAATGAAGAGAGGCTGCTACTTATACAAGAAGAAAATGGTGAATACACAGAGCATTTACGATAAAGTTATGGCGTTGGATGCTGCAGTAAAAAGTCTCATTTCCTGTTCAATAACTTAATGAGAAAGTGTCAGTACGACTAAGATTGTATAGAAAATAACAAAGATACGAGCAATTAAAATTACTTCTTACTTTGGAAAAACATAGATTGCATGTATTGTAATACGTAACTTCCTTACATTTAGAATCTAAGTGGATAGCAAAGACAGGAGCCTCTTAATGTTTGCAGTGGATCACGTCATTTGCTGATAACCAAATCTTCAGAAGACTGTTAAAGTTCGATGTAGCAATATTGGTTGAAAACAATATAATTACTAGGGTTACTCAGTCAATATCTCACCATTGCACAACACTACTGTCCTACTCAATGAAATCTCACTCACCACTGCACAAACTACTGTCCTACTCAATAAAATCTCACTCACGACCGCACAAACTACTGTTCTACTCAATGAAATCTCACTCATGACAGCACAAACTACTGTTCTATTCAATGAAATCTCACTCACGACAGCACAAACTACTGTTCTACTCAATGAAATCTCACTCATGACAGCACAAACTACTGTCCTACTCAATGAAATCTCACTCACGACAGCACAAACTACTGTTCTACTCAATGAAATCTCACTCATGACAGCACAAACTACTGTTCTATTCAATGAAATCTCACCCACGACAGCACACACTACTGTTCTACTCAATGAAATCTCACTCATGACAGCACAAACTACTGTTCTATTCAATGAAATCTCACTCATGACAGCACAAACTACTGTTCTACTCAATGAAATCTCACTCACGACAGCACAAACTACTGTTCTATTCAATGAAATCTCACCCACGACAGCACAAACTACTGTTCTACTCAATGAAATCTCACTCATGACAGCACAAACTTCAATGAAATCTCACTCACGACAGCACAAACTACTGTCCTACTCAATGAAATCTCACTCATGACAGCACAAACTACTGTTCTACTCAATGAAATCTCACTCATGACAGCACAAACTACTGTTCTATTCAATGAAATCTCACCCACGACAGCACAAACTACTGTTCTATTCTCAATGAAACAAACTCTCCTACTCAATGAAATCTCACGACAGCACAAACTACTGTTCTACTCAATGAAATCTCACTGATGACAGCACAACTCTCTACTCAATGAAATGACAGCACAAACTACTGTTCTACTCAATGAAGTCTCACTCACGACTGACTGCAGTTGGGAAGACCACCATCCACCGCTGTGGAGTAACAGTTAGCAGGCCTGACCGTGAAACGAACGGCCCCAGGTTCAAATCCTGATTGGGACACGTTACCTGGTTAAGGTTTTCTTCTGGAGTTTTCCCTCAACCCATTAAGAGCAAATGCTGGGTAGCTTTTGGCAATGGACCCTGGGCTCATTTCTCTAGCATTATCACTATCTCATTCAGGTGCTAGATAACCATAGCAGTTGAAAAAGCGTGGTAAAATAACCAATTAAAAAAAAAAAAAGGAACACCATACTTTCATGGAGGGGAATGCCAGCAATTGCATTGTGCTTGGGCTGCCGACCAGCCAAGGAGTTTTAAGCCACCCAGTCTGTAAAATAAGCTGGTGAGTCTTAAAGGAATAAAGTGACATGGAATTTTTAAATTCCTTTCACTGTGTGGCTATGTCGCAAGATGTGTCTTCCATTTTTACAATACCGGTACTACACTTGTATGAGATGGACTCGTCTATGCTTTCATTTGTTTTTGAGAATACTCCCCTCATATGATATGGACACTTCATACAGTTTGCTTTAAGTGTAACATGGTGGTCCGCAATCACTGTTTCCTGTTACACATAACTTGTGACTTTTCCCATTTGTACCTCCAATAAAGACAAACTCACGCACTAGCAACTAAAAAATGTAAATATGGAGCGCCCCTCACCTACAGTTATTTTTTGTATCCACTGAGATGTTTTCCTAAGATATTGCATTTACATCACCAGAACTGCCCGCAGATTGCTTTTCGACAGATTACACAGTCACTGTATGTATCCACAAAAATGTAGTAAAGCAGTCATACAATGTATCATCGCGCTTTTAATATAATATCTTTGAATAACTATTATTCAATAAGATGTGCTTGAAAGGGATGATAAAGAAAGAATAATGCTGAAACTGATTAGGAAGAGAAAAAGGAATTGGCTGGATAACTGCCTATTGAAGGATGCACTAAAAGGAATGGTGAATGGGAGAAAAGTTTGGAGCAAAAGATACCAGATGATAAACAACATTAAGATACATGGATCGTATGCTAAGAGCAGGGTAGAAAAGAGGGAAGATTGGAGAATGCTGGGTTTGCAGTGAAAGACTTGCCCTTGAGCGGAAAACAATGAATGAATGAATGGTTTCAATAATCTTATCGATGTGTATCTGATCTATTTTTGATCAGTTTACATCCCTTTGAAAGAGCTTTCGGGGTAGTGCTAAATGAAAAGTATTACCGTATATATCTCAATTAATTGTCTAGTTTCTTTCAATAGCAATGGGAGAATGTGACGCAGGTCATTACCTCAGAGCACACACATTTGGAAACTATTCACAAACTCTATAAATTGCCCTCATTGAGTCACGCAACTTGTCAGTGTAGTTTAGAAGTGTGGTCATCATCGTGTTCTTTTATTGAAGAATTCTGGATCTGAGGATTGTGACAAGGTACGACATATTACCGAAAGGAATTGTGGCTCACTTTCTCAAACACTGATTAAGTTTTCAGGGTCGTTAAGTTATTTCTTCCTTCAATGCTTCAATGGGTCGGTATCACCTAACCTAACCTGTGTCCACTCCACACAAGTGCAGCTCACCTGATCACTGTCCTAACCACTGCTGTAGTTACGTCATACCTTCTGCATGTTCTGTGTGAAATCTTCTTTGAAGTTTAGCTTTTTTTCATGTACTGGTAGGTGGTATGTAAATGGATAATATTGTGATCACTAATCAGTCTTAATATTTAATTACACATATTTCCGTTATGCCGAAATAACTTACCCCGAAGCTGTGTGATCTGTCGCAGCCCTCCACTCTCTGGACGCCCTGAACCTCATGGTCCACGCTTTCAACTCCGTGTTGATGGTGACAGATCTCTTCCTAGTCGCTCACCCCTTCAGGCTCCTGCACTGCTATTGGCCATTCCTGGTGACTGTCTGCTACGTCGTGTTCAGTTTTATTTATTATGAATCGGGCGGCACCGACCGCCACGACCGGCCGTTTGTGTATCCGCTGCTGGACTGGCGCCTGCCGAAGCGCACAGCGGCCTCCTCGGTGTTCGGGCTGGTGTTCGTGCTCACGGTGCACTGCGCGGCCTGGGTTCTGTTCCTGCTGCGCAAGTGGATCACGCTCACTGTGAGGAAGAAGCCGTACGCAGACAAGGGCGGCCTCGCGGCGCCCGAACTGCAGCCAGCTCTGGGAGTGGACGATACCATCTGCTGATGGCAGCGATTATCCCCGTGCTTCGTAGTCAGAGATCTCATTTCCTTGACTGGACCCAAGTCTTTCAGATTCATACCTAGTCAACGATAGAAGTCAAGGGTATGCCACACGTGGCATAGCAAAGAATCTTAAGACATTCGAACAAAAAGCAAAAGTATGCTGTATTAAACTTCCTACTTCCAGTTTCAGATCGTTCTACCTGCTGGTATCTAACATAGAAGTGTGGCAACTCTTAGCAATACTTCGGTGTTGAAATTCACGGCCTCACAGCAAATAATTTACAGCTTGCATCTCCTTCAGCATATCACACAGTCAGTGAAGGCGTTTCGTACTTTGTCCATCAGAGGCTTTTGCAATCTCTCGAAACATTGTCCAGCATGCAGCCTCAATCTGAATATTGACTTGCAAAACATGGACCAGTTGGCCACTAACAGATACACAGCATAGATCTGCGCTCTTGGCAGAATTTCAACTGATGATACTTGGGTTCACTGGCGAGCATGGCAGACAAGTTTCGAGGCCAAACATCTACTATGTGACGCTGCAAGAAGTATATTTCGGAATTTTCATACAAGTACACGCTTCCAGCATTTCTGTACTCTTCGACTTTCAGTCTGTCTGTGTACAGAGATTTATTACATCGATTTTGTTCACATTCAGTATCTATGAGCCAATTGATATAGGAATGATGCATATGATACTATAGTGAATGTATATATATATATATATATATATATATATATATATATATATATATACAGTATATACATACACACACAGTGCATACATTTTATCTTTCCACACTCTGCTGTGCAGTGCACTTCTGCTCTATATCTGTGAGCATGGAAAGATAAAATGTACGCACTATAGTATATAGACACACACACAGGAGCAACAGTAAATATTTTTGAGGATGGTAATATGGACTATCTGAGTAAATTAAAAATATAAATATAAACATTAAATATGCGTCCAATTTTCAATGGATGTGGAGATACAGCTGTCTGAATGTTACGCATAACAAGCCTTACAAAGGGTATGAAGAAACAACAAATAACTAAGTACTATTGACTACATAAAAAGGAATAGTACGTGTCGCTCTTCTGAGATTATCTGAGGGCAGCAGTGTTCATAATGGGTGTAGAGAAACAGCTGTTCTTAGTTCCTTTGGCTACAAGAATAGGCACGTTCTTCCAGCATGACAGAGCTCCTGCACATTTTAGTCATCAGGAAAAACATCTTCTAAGTATCACATTCCCACAGTGGTCACGTGCATTGCCATCAAAGTACCCAAACCTTGCTCTGTCAGTTTTTGTCTGTGAGATGGATGGAAGACGAAGTGTACAAAACAAAGTAAACACAAGAGACGAATTGGTTGCTGAAATGATGAATAGTGCTACCCTCATAAAAGAACAACGAGAAGACCTCACAAAAACAACAGAGCGGAAAAGTGCACTGACTTGTTGAAATGTATTGATTCCATGTAAATGTAATTATTAAGTCAATCGTATATCCTTCTTGCATAACATTCGAACAGCTGTACCTCTACACCCATTGAAAATTGGTTCCAGCAGCTTTTTCTTATTTTTTCTCCATATTAGAGATACAGAAAATGTTTCATTTATGTATATTTTTTCAATGAAAACTCAAGAAATAAACTACGAATAGGAATAACATTGGTAAAAAAGGAAATGAGAAATGTGGACAAAGTACAATAATGAAGTATGTGTGGATTTTTTGTATCAGTATTAATTTTACTGGAGCCAGTTAAACTGCCCAGTTGACTTGTTTCCAGTACATGCAGCACAGTGTGTTACTGCTTTGTACCGAGCTCAATGAACAAACACAAAATGTTGATAACTATGTACAGATCCAGAAACAAAATTGGGCCGACTCTTGCACATCCTTACAGAGTGAATGGCAATGTTCCCTGTCAGCATAACATCGGACCCGGACCATCGACATGCTGCATGAGGAGAGCATTCCTATCTCGTCATAATAGCTCAGACTGTTACGCTGTCTGATCATCATGCTGAAGGGTATGGGTTCGGGCCACGTTTTTATTCTTTTACATTATTTTTGTTTAAGATACTGTGACCGAATTTTCATTTTGTTTGTTTTTGCATGTGAAATAATTATTTCCATCTCTTGTGGGATTTTATTTGGCTTGACCCTACAGAGAACAATAAAAAAATCAATTGAAAGATCCAATTTGTTTTCCAAAGAAAAACAAATAATCATAATAACGAAAAAAAAAAAGTGAATCTAATACCTCGTTCACCACCCGTCTACTCCTGCAACTGCTCTGACCCTATGAGGCACGGAATCGACGAGCTGACGGAAATAGCCCTGATCCAGACATCGAGAAGTTGACTCCACAGCTCGTTCTGATTCTGAGGGGGCTCATTTTCGAACAACTCGTGTCTCCCATTCTTCAATTTCACCCAGACATTCTCTATTACGTTCAAATCTGGCGACTTCGATCTCAGGTCTCTCCAAGAACCAGGCTTGAACTGCCTGCACTATGTGCACTGAAAAGTTATGTTCCAGGTAGGTGGAACACATTCTCCAAAATGCGTCTATATTGCGCCGAATCCAAGCAGCCACAGATCCTCTCCAAGGCAATACTCCAGCCCAGCATGACACGCCAACCTGCCCGTATCGCAGATCGGACTGCCAGTAGACTCCAAATGGTCCGCTGTAATCAGTCGAGATGACATTCTCGCCGGAAAATATTATTTTCGTCCAATCGAACAAAGGCTTGTTCCTCAGTCAGTTTTTCTTTAATCGCTGCCTGGTAGTGTGTAATATAATCTGTTCTTAGACAGTTAATAACCGTTCGTAAACAGCCGGAAAGCGAGACAATGCCTTCAGTTGATGAGCAGAGCGGAAGGGATCCTCAAAACACGCCCTGCCCAAGGCTTCGTCCTGTCTCCTGGCAGAAACACGCGGACGTCCAGAACCAGGACATCTACCGACCTTCCCATGATTTCAATAACGATGAGCCATAGAACGAGAAACTCCCAGTATACGGCTCGCCTCTGAAGCTCAAAAGCCATTTTGGATCAGAGCAATTAGTTGAAACCTCTGGTCTACCATTTAAAGTAGACATGAATCCCTCACTTGATCGACGTAATGACTATTAATATTTATACACGTCTAATGGTGATAACACGATGTAACAAGGGTTTTCAACCCAGTATTATTTTAACAGTTTTACAGCAAGGTATACTTTCACAACTAATGCAAGAAGCACGAAATCAATCTGAAAGTAAGGTCAAATTAATGACGAAAAGGTATTCAGTAAGTGAACGCGAGCACTATAATGTGATAATCCCGAGTATGATAATTTTACTCAATTGTTCCGATAGCTCTGTGCAGTCGTGCCTGCTTGCAGACCAGAAGGTTGAGAGTTCGAATCCTGGAGTGGAAGATATTTTTTTCATAATGCAGTTTACATTTCGTTTACCATCGTTATATTTCATTGCAAGATTTACAAATATTCATCTACTATTAGCAATAGACTACTTTTCTTCGCATCTCTTAAAATACCTTGCGGCTTGCGACAACAATCGAAGTAAAATAATTTTCAATAGCTGCCAAAGCTCTGAAGGACTGAGCATGCGCAGTATGTTATACCTGGAACTTGGAAAATTCAGGTGGCCCAAATTTTGTTTCTGGGTCTGTAGAATTCTGTTGTATTAATTTTAGCTCATCTTACGAAATATAAAAATGAGATTCAAGAATCTGTTTTGAGGTTTCCCCAGAGATGTAACGGAAAGGGGGATTACTGGCTGCTGTCTGTGTACAGTCTTTGCCCATATTCAGTAAGTACGAGTTAATTCATCCAGGAATTATGCACGCAGGATATAAAATTTCCCACTCAACAAGCTTTACATTATTTAAGTCCTTAAGCAAAAATTACAGAGAGTGGCGAGTCACTCAAAATCAATCTTCTTGAATTTAATACAAAGGAAATGAAAGGTATAGACCTGAAGCTCAGAAACCTTCTGTGCTTCAGTCGAAAACGTCTTAGCTAAACGATCTTGGGACTTCAAGGACATCACAGCTCACAGATTCATAACATAAAAAAACTTTTATTAATTACATATTCACAAACCTGACAGTAAAATTGGCGCCCATTGACGAATAGGACGAACTCGCAGCCCCTACTTTGTAACCATAGCAACTAGCAGATAACAGTTCCACTGCATATTATCCTCAGACAGAAAATCTCTCTCATTCACTTCATCTGTATTGGTCATTACTATATTGTAAGTTCTAGAACATAAGAAGTCAGACTGGTCATTTATCACAGCTTTAAGTAAAGTAGAGCTTTTCCTTGTTATTTTGTACAATGTGAATGTATGTGTCATTCATATGTTACCATTTATTTATGCACGATTGAGTTTACTGGTCAACAGAAATGAGAGCACAAGCAATTCCAGTTTCTCTTCACACCTCTGGTTCAAATGCCGCACCGTGACACACTTGATGACCCTAACAGCATTTTGGAAAAGCTATTTCCCATATAAATTACTGAAATTACACACAAGCTGATGTTAAATTTGAGTTCTACAAGAAAAATGAAGGCCCAAATGGTCTTTACGTATTAACAATGGATGATGAAGAAATTCTTATTGCAAACCCAGTGAAAATAGTGGCGTATATTTCAGAACACCACATGAGTACTTATGTATAAAGACTGTGAAAATTAAAAATAATTAAAACACATGTTTTTTATTGATGGCACAAGGGTGGATAAATAAATAAGTACATAAAAAAGATGTCCCCTGGACCAAAAATAAATAATTCAGTAAAAAATAACGACATATGTCCAAACAAAGATACATCAGACTATGGAGGGCTGACAACTTCTTAATAAAAGGGCCACACTGCAATCAGTTATCTTCAACACTTTTTATTCTCATTTCACGCCATTATCTCATCAGTTTTGAAGCACATCTGTGTACATTCTACCAAAAAACACGTTCATTCTAACTATGGATTAGCTTAACCTATCAGTGATTCAATTATCTAGGTATGGATTAGCTTAACCTATCAGTGATTCAGTTATCTAGGTATGGATTAGCTTAACCTATCAGTGATTCAATTATCTAGGTATGGATTAGCTTAACCTATCAGTGATTCAATTATCTAGGTATGGACTAGCTTAACCTATCAGTGATTCAGTTATCTAGGTATGGATTAGCTTAACCTATCAGTGATTCAATTATCTAGGTATGGATTAGCTTAACCTATCAGTGATTCAATTATCTAGGTATGGATTAGCTTAACCTATCAGTGATTCAATTATCTAGGTATGGATTAGCTTAACCTATCAGTGATTCAATTATCTAGGTATGGATTAGCTTAACCTATCAGTGATTCAATTAATTAGCATTTAAAGAACTTGCCACTTAACTTTGAAGACGGTAATTTTGTGTTATATATTCGAAATGAGCAAGAAAGAAATGGCACAGACCAAATAATAATATGTAGGCTAACCATTTGGCAAACAAAACAAATTCTTCAGACAAAAGAACAGCGATAGCTTTTATTGCTGCAATTACTATTTATCTACAAATCTGCTTAGTGTTGTGACTCATGCCAGTCCTAACAAGTAGAACTTTACAGTTACCTGAAAAACATTCGTAATAGTTTCTGTGCAAGATTAAAAAGAAATGTTCACTGCACCAGGGATACATTCGCATGTCCCCCAGTTTCGGGAATAAAATTACAGTTGTGTTGGTTTTAACGTTTTATTTTTGTTTGTAACAAATGGACTGTATGGGTTTATGACAAGAGAAGTAGCATGAAGGGGATGCAATATATTTTCTCTTCATATGAAGTGACATTCAGAAATTAGTCCGGCTCACTCAAAATGTATCGCATCACTTTAATATTGCAGAACTCGCGATTACGAATCAAATGAGTGGTCGCACAGGTCTGCAGCTGCTCTCCATGTCGAGATATATCTGAGAGAGATAATGGCACAAAAGTCACGTAACTACTAATAACGTTAGCATTCGGCTGTGGCTCAGAGTCTTGTTACAGTAAGCATTCGAAATTCTGCCATTTTTGTTTCACCGCAGATCCCAAAATGGGCGCCCAAGCTCTACATGTGCATGTCATGAGTGACAGATGGTGTGTCGACTGATGTATTTCTATTGCATGGAAGCTCAAACATTTCTTAGATGTAACTGTGATAGCTTGAAACAGAATAACAAATAACATTTTTAAGTCAATGAACCACGAGGAATCCAGAAAGTTACAAGTTTGTTGAAATGTGAATCTTGGAATACCAATGTGAGGTTTTCTATCAATGCCGTGATTATGTCAGTATTTAAGGCAACATGTGGTAGGTGCAGTTACCAATAAGCCCAAATATGACTTGACACACACTGATGAATCCTCTATTATTTTAGCAATGGCAACAATTCTGTGTATTTTATGCATTCCTTGATAGATAGCGACTACATTTAAGTTAAACATGTGATAGATGGATGTTAGTGTAGATTGTGAACATTGCTAAAATATTCAAAGGTGATATTTCGTACTCGTAATTTTAAGCTGATTGCATGTATCACATTTGTTGTTTAACTAATTAATTGTGTACAAGTTTATTTATATAAAATCTGAAACGAGTCATTGTCATATCAAGATGGATATGTAAAGTATGTCTGTGTAATATTGTGATATATGTTACATGTATGTAAGAAGCGACCAATAAACGTGCATATTCTGTGTATACTGTTATTAATTTTATTTTCGAATATTTTTTCTGTGAAGTTCAGACCTGTCTTCGGACAGTTGCTATGGTATATCAATTTCATATAAAACTATAAATCCAACAGTTAAATTGAAGCTCATATTATATATTAGAAATACCAAAACACGAGAAAACTAATTGTCTAAGGTGTCCTAATCAGACACAGGTTTGTTTACGTGATATTGACTAATGCGATTACAATTCTACATAATTTCATACAGATAATTATTAGGCTCTCCTCAAGTTTTTGCTAATCATGCAGAGAAGTTCTTTCAAGCATTATCACGAATGAAATACCGTAAACTGGGGTTACTTTGAACAGAGGAAACTTTGAACATTTTTTCAGAAAAATCATATTTAGGTTTGTAGATGCTACACTTGTTAGATGGAGGTAATTTGGTATGAGTGATGTTTATGATAATTTACCTCCATCTATAACAAGTGCAGCATGTAGAAACCTAAATATGATTTTCTGAAGAAATGTTCAAAGTAACCCCAGTTTACAGTAACATATTGTACACTGGTTTAGAATTCTTTTATATGATGTCTGCAGTTAAAAACCTGCATGATAATTCCTGGCAGGGTATCTCCTTCTCTCATGCAGCTGCTTGTGACTGTGCAATGCTGGCTCACAGTCCTGAAGGCTTAATCCTTGCCGATGTAGACTATGCCACAAAATCATTTCACGGTTTAGATCTGTCTGTTATAATGGTATACGATCGATAGAAAGAGCTGCTTTACAGAAAGGTATGGTAGATCGCACAGAGGAAAAGTATACCAGTGTCAGAAATACTACAGCCTTTTATTTCTGTGTCCCGAATTTGTTGCTTGATTATTTTGATCAAGTTACTGATATTTCAACCTCCCATTAAGCTCGACACGCACAGAAACACATTCATGATTGCATCTCTCCATGAAATCAACTCCTGCATCTTACTAATACAGACATGCAAAACTGCTGTTCACCTCAGTCTATCACGGAGCTTCTATCAAAACAGATTTTATTGCTATTGACATAACATGTGTCGGTACAACATTTAATTGTATTTCGTTTGTCTCTCTCTTAATTATTTCTGTATTTATCACCCTCTCCCTCACTTGTTACTTATCAGCATCGTACGAGATGAGGCGTTCAGCTTCAGTTCATCTCAAGAAATGTTGCTTTATCTTAAGGAAAGGATTTATGCCTGATAAAGCATCCAGATGACAGATTCCGTGCTGCCAGTATTCAAGTAATAACTGGACGTGCCGGTATTTCTTTTTTACTTTGTATGTGTGTAATACTGAATACAGGTTAGTAAGCAGGACCCTAGTTCTTCCAATATTATCGTTATCAGTAATCCATTACGCGGTGCACTTGTACAGCTGACAAAAAAAAAAAAAAAAAAAAAAAGTGGCTGCACTCGTGAACAGCCAATATTTTCTAAGTCCACTTCGGATCACGGTTATGTTACACAATGCAGGCGTTTATAGAAGCAGTTTCGGAACTAAGATGTTTAAGCAGGAGTCATTCACATCTGCGTCTCGTAGAGGAGCAGTAGTGTGTTTGCTAAATGATTTGAAGGTTGTGAGTTTGAGCCTTGTTCAAGTTATAATTTTATTTTGTTATCGTTCTTTAGCAATATAAATAATCAAGTTATTTATATTCTGTTATAGTTCTTTAGCGTTATAAATAATATTGAAGTTATTTGTATTCTGTTGTCGTTCTTTAGTGATATAAATAATATTCAAATTATCATTTATAATCTGTTATCGTTCTTTGGTGTTATAAATAATATTCAAATTATTTTATTTTAATATCGATCTTTAGCGATATAAATAATATTCAAGTATCATTTATATTCTGTTATTGTTCTTTAGCGTTATAAATAATATTTAAGTTATCATTTTAATTATCGTTCATTACCTAGTGATATAAGTAATATTCAAGTTATCATTTGTATGTATTCTTTTATCGTTCTTTAGCGATATAAATAATATTTAAGTTACCGTTTTATTTTATTATCCTTTGTTAGCAATATAAATAATATTCAAGTTATCATTTGTATTCTGCTATCATTCTTCAGTGATATAAATAATACTCAAGTTATCATTTGTATCCTGTTATCATTCTTTAGCGATATAAATAATATTCAAGTTGTCATTTGTATTCTGTTATCCTTTTGTATTCTGTTATCCTTTTGTATCCTGTTATCGTTCTTTAGTGATACAAGTAATATAAATTTGATGTTACATTTGAAACAATATAGTTGCATAATACTAGTGTTAAGTTTTTTCTTCTTATATGATTACATTATACTATCCTGTAACGTAATAAAATGAAAAGGAGTGACCAGAATTTGAACCTGAGATGTTGACATCTAAATTCGGATGTTCTCCTGACTGAGCTACAGGGCACAAGTAAAGAAGCATATGCGGAAAAATTGGCCCAATCCCCCTCCAAGATGTCCTGATGATTTGTGGAACCTCGTCCAGGATGCCTGGGATGCCGTGATTGAGAACAGTTGCTATTTGAAAAGACTACTCGATTCCATGCCCACTCGATTGCAAGATGTGATCGAGATGGGAGGAAGATGGACTAAATATTCAATCGTGGCTTTTTGTTTTGCTTTTTGAACTTTTAATTCTTTGAATTTTCTAAGGCAGACACCAGTAAGTTTGTTTTGTTTATGCCACGAAAGATATTTTTGTTGAGAATATAATCTTTCTTTCTTTCCATTTGCAGCCTTAATGTCATAATAAATAATGATAAAGTCATGGCATAATACATTCATGAACCTGATGTTAATTACTAAAACAGTCATAAAAGAGACAGGAGCAATTTATTATATTTTCTCTCTCTCTTAAAAAAAAACATAAAAAGCACTAGGTTGTGTTTGAATACACGACCTTACGAATACCAGCCCGAAACACTACCATTACGCTATCACATTAATGTGAAGAACACTTTAATTATAACTGTAGATATCAGGTAACGTGGTCCAACAACATGTAACATCGCCTGTCTCCGAACTGTAGCGGAGATACCTGAAGGGAACTAGTTTCTAGAGAGCAGCCACGTTTTCTTTTGATAGCTGTACTTACAGCATCTTGCTGCATGCCCATACTAACTGTACAGCAGGACTTCTGGAAAACGGCAGTTTTAAGACTAGTGAAGTCTGCAGTTTTCATCATAATTTGACGTATTGAGTGTTCAAAAGTTATTGGATGTACAGGAGAGCTGTCTTTTCTACTTAAACAGGAAAATTGTCTTTAGGTATCAAATATATTAATTAAATGTTAAGAAGACTGCACATAAAATTTAATCTGGACTGCAGGTACAGCACATTTTTGTTTGGAACTAGTACCCTGCAAGCACCCTAGAAAAAATTATAGGGATGATTTATTTTTTCGGGTTTATTACTCACATTTTAAGAGATTATTTTGCTATATTATAATCCACTTTCAATTCCATTCGTGAACTCATATCCCCTCACATGCCGAGAAAAATGAATTAACACAGTTCCCTGTGCAAGATTTAACCCTCCAAACTCCCAAATAAAGCCTGTAGTATGTCAGTCAGCAATTACAGAATAAAATACAGAACGGGCCATGTTAGTGGACAAGCATGTTCTATATAACTAAGTGAAGAATGCTAGAGAAGTGGAGCTTCAAGCAATTATGTCTGCAAATAAGGGCAAGCAATTTAAAAGTATCACGATAATATAATTATGTGTTTCATTATTTTAGCTATGCAAAAATGTCCTTGTAAATTCACAAGAATTAATTGATCAGTCATTGAGCAGATTTAATGAACTCTGATCGTTTGATACATTGATTTATCATTCATTGAGCAGATCTGATTGTCTACAACAGGAATCAGCACACGGGTATGGAAAGTGCACCGATGCGAGGTCATTTGAAGACTAGCAGTGGTGGCGTGTGACCTTATTTTGCAGAAATGTACAGTAACAGAAGATATACTAAGTTCTTCTATATAGTTCGAGCTGAGAGGTTGACCACGTTAAATCTGGCAGCTTCTCCTGGAGTCACTGTCTCAGCAAGCACGGTTTTGTGGAAGCTCCTTCTGAGAATTATCGGCATTCTCTTGTAATTAGGTATTCCATTTTATAGGTAGCTAGGACAGGAAATTGATTCTGAATCTGTAAGTTCATGTCCTGCTTGAAAAGTTAAAACAACAATAAAGTACAAAAGTAAACCATTGAGCTACCAAATCTAAAATTAAAGTTAATTTAAATAAACATTTCGAGAAATTAATAAAATATAACGTATCATTAACATAAAAGATAACATTATCATAAGAATACAGTGCGTTCATAGCTCGGCCGGACTGTTCCACAGCAACCTTGGACTGGGTGAAGATTGGCGCGCCTGCTGCCAGAGTTACACATAAACGACCGGCAAGTCATGGGTACGGAACACTAACTACTCTACTAACATTAGGCTTACCTGCATCACAACAGATGTTGAAAGTGATGACCTTCAACTCGAAGACATTCCCTATATCTCTGCAAACAATTCTGGTTCACTCGCAAAAGTTCTTGTTGTCTGATTGCCTGTATTTCTCTCGTGATGTTGTCCTCCAGTTCTTGTAACGTGAGCGGATTTGATGCGTACACTTTATTCTTTAACGTTCCCCATAAATAAAAATCGCATGGAGATAGGTCAGGGGAACGAGGTGGCCACAATCCTCGACTAATTATTTTGTCACCAAACACACTTCGCAATTCATGCATAGAATTCATACCTGCTGAAACCAGCCACTCAATCGTTCATTTCTTGTTAGTTGCGGAAAAAAATTATTTGAAATTGAAGTTACATAAACGTGTGAATCAACTGTTCTGTCGAAAAATATGGGACCGATAATTCTACTCGCACTCACTGCACACCAAACCCCAACCTTTGCAGCGTGGTGAGGAACTTCATGAATAATATGGGGATTTTCGGTAGCCCAGTATCTATTGTTCTGAGTAGAAACGTGACCGTGAAGATGAAACCTCACTTCATCAAAGAAGAACGTTAAAAGTGGGTCCACGTCGCCATTATGAACGGACTGCACAAACCAATTGCAATAATTAACCCTACTTACAGGATCTTGTGGTTGTAAAGCATGAACTACAGTTACCCTGTACGGCTTAAGTTTCAGAAGTTTCGTTGCACAAAAGCTGCCGTCTTGGAAATGTTAACATCTTGTGCTAAACGTCGCAGTGATTTGCGGGGTGAGTGCTCTAACCGGTTCCTACTTCTTCAAGCTTCTCTTCTGTCAGTACTCGGCGTTGTTGAACACGTGTCTTGTTCAAAAAAGATCCTGTACATCTGACTTTATTGACAAGGTCATGAATAGTTGACTGCTAGGAATTCGAACACCTGCAAACTGATGTTCAAATTCTCTTCGACACCTTCTTGCAGAAAAGTATTTCACATACGCATCATAGAGAAAAATACGTTGTTCTAAAGTGTACTCAACCATTATTAATAGTCACTTTATCACCACGAGACAACACAATTTTATTCACAACATGGGCACAGACAACTTTCCCTCACGACAGATCCAACTCGACTGACTGGCGCGTCAGCTGTAGCTACAGCGCAACTCCGGCAGCAGGCACGCCAATCTTCACCCAGTTCAAGGCCACCACAGAAAGGTCTGGCCGAGCTATGAACACACTGTATAATTGAAAAAATTTACCTCTTTCGATGACTTCAGATCTTTCAATATCTTCAAACGTTCTTCCTCTCCAAATTCATCATATGTAGTCATGTGTCTAGCTTTGTAGTGTCTTCAATTATATTTGCTTCCTGTAACAATTGTATTACACAGTAGACATGTTGCATGGTGTTTAATTCCAGGTATAAAGTATCTATTAGTTCGTGCATTATAGATGCTATGTTCGGTTCAAGTTTGTTGAGTACAGTGAAGTTCGATATTCGTTGATGTTGACTCGCAGAATGTCGTGTTTGTTCCACCCTGATTCACTGTCCTCCACTCACACCTCTTCATGTTTCAACCGCTTAAGGATTTTAGTACAGATCTTGCAATTAGTTTCTCATATGAAATAAAACGAAGTTTGTGATGTCTTGGTTGCCTCTTTCATATTTGACACTAGTATCTATCATACCACGAACTACCAGGTCGGGTCTCCTTATCTTTTCTTTTGCTAGATTCCACGTGTTCTGCCATGATGAACTCGCACTGATCCAGTATTCCTGAGATCGCCTGTGCAGTCAAGACATAGAGCAAGCAGCGAATGTGCTCCTATGGTCTAGAATGATAAAAATAAACATACTTATTCACAACTGATACATAATCTATCAGTCACTGAGCAGATTTAATGAAGTCTGATTATCTACAGTACAATGATAAAAACAAACATATTCATAATATATTAATCTATCAGCCACTGAGCAGACTTAATAAATAAATTCTATTGTCTGAAACATTCATGGCAAGTCATGTATAGTGTGAGATGCACATTGTACTGAGTCCTGTGTACTTGGGTAACAGTTGCTAGTCAGTGGAGAAGTGAACACAGCAGTCAGGGATAGGAAAGCAGTGTACAGACTGAATACTGTAACACTGCGTGTGGCTCTGGGGAAGTAAATTAAACCTAATGATCAACACAAACACTTTACCACGAGTTTGAGGGAAGGGGCAGTGTCTTGCATGCAAAAAGCACGTCAAAATGGCATTACAATATGCATCTTTCAACATAGGATTCTATCTATGGTGATGAGAGAAACAAAGTATTTGCTGAAATGAAAAACACCATCGCAGCAGTAGGTATAGTACATATATTAGTAAAATACATTTAAAGAGGGACCGCAATGTTAATTTTTGTTCCAACTTTTAATAACAAATTTTTCTTTCTGGCACCGTAAAGTGGGGTGACTTTGAACGCTGAGGTGACTTTGAACAGTAATGTAGCGCCTTTCTAAATTAAATGCTGTACCCAATTGCGAAAAAACTTTTTAAGTTGTCAATAAATTAGTTCAGTTTTTTCGCAATTGGGTACAGCATTTAATATAGAAAGGCGCTACATTACTGTTCAAAGTCACCTCAGCGTTCAAAGTCACCCCACTTTACGGCATCTAAAACAAACAGTATGCTCCGAACACTCCTAAACTGAAGTCTAAAAGTTCCAAACTTTTCTAGAAGGCAGAATACAAAAATATACAACAATACCAAGAAAAAAAATCACAATTAGGAGTATAATCTTTCAATAAATACACTGCTGGAACTGTAGTTGAAGCTCGGGCAGTGACTACACATCATCAGTGGCCTGAAAGTGCTTGTTTTGTTCATAACATTTAGTAGATTGGTAGACATTTTGCAAGATGGCGGAAAACATCCGTGGGATATACAACATAATGGAACTTATTTCCACTGGAATTCAGTGTGGTTCTGTTTAGATTAAATTTGGTAACCAGCTTTATTAACGGTACTACTTGTATTTGCGTATGTTGCAGTGACTTGTGGGGTGTCTGTTAGGATGTGTTATATGTCACGAGCTCTCTCATATAATTTCTAACCTTCTGCATCAGTTATTTGGTCGAGGATAGTCTCAGGAGTCCTAACATTGTTCTGAAGCATCAAGCCGTAAGTCAGGATCAGGACTTTGCTGAGCAATCAGCTGTCTAAATCACGAGATAGGTACCAAAGATGAATTATTTTCGAAAATGTGTCTGGTTTAATTCTTCAAAACACATAACTACTAATTCCACAATTTGGAACATCTGACTACTAGCATCCAGAATACAAAGCAAACGTTAACTTCAAAATAAAGTACAATTTGATTTGCGGAAAGAATACAAAACAATGATAAACATAAAAGTAAATTATAATTTGATTTCCGAGAAACATGAGATAAAAGTACAAGAATAATTGAAATGAGTAAATAATATTATGTAGTGATATACAAGTGATTGTGTGAAATGGGCAATGAATCTCTAACAAAAGTTTTCTAATGGTATTGCATGTCCTCATTAGAAAATTTAAGAGAAAGGAGAATGGTTTCAGTTAAGTTAAATGAAGTTCCCCTAGCGCCAAAAAGAAGTCCTTTCACTTTCAAAAGTAGCAAAGGAAAGACTGATTAGCCAAAGTGGCCACCCTGTTCATCAGTACCACCTGCAGTTCTTTGTCGGTCCGCCACTGATATATATAGAGATCATGCTCATTATGTCGTCAGTTTGCTATCCAGACCGACATGGCTGGTTGTTTAAATAGTAAAAATTAGCTTATTCACAACTAATACGCCAGTATTAATCTATTAGTCACTGAACAGTCTTAATAAACTATGACTGTCTAAAACAATAAAAATTAGCTTATTCACAACTAATACATTGATCTGTCAGTCACTGAGATTATAATAGATCAGGTGTAGAGATTAGTCTCTGTGAAATTCCAGTGCTCGCAATCCAAGTTGAAAAATTGCCAGAGTTACAGCAGTGACGTCACACATCCCAGCTTCGCTAAGTTTGTTCGCTACATCAGTGGTCAGTTATGGCTTTCCTAATTCAAGTACGTACTTGGTGTAGCAACATATCTTACAGTTAATTGCACGAGTTCTGGCCGGAATGAGGCCATGGGTTACCAATTCGAGCCCAGGAGACGTCATATTATAAGAAAACGGCAAGCATACAGACCGTCAAGGAAGCACAGACTGGTGTGTGTGTCCCTGCTGATGTGAAATTGTCATTAAGAGAAGTGCTCAGTGCATTGCATTTTATAATGTTTTATGCTGTTGTACTAGTTAGGGACACATCGAACCTTTGTACTCTACTCCTACAGACTGTTTACTGGATTAATTCAGAAGAGGAGACAAAACATAATTAATCAAATTCACGAATAACACTCTGAGCCTAACAATGAATATAGGCGGCACTTTCAAACTGCCAGAAAGAGAAATTTCGTTTTTAATTTTATTTTCACAGCCTGACTCATAGCTGAGCTCGCCATATCGACACAGAATAACAAGCAATTAGGATAGCATGCACAATGCAATACATAAATTTCAACAGTGAAAAATAAACTGGACTAAAACAAAAGTAATAAATTAATAATCGAAAATACAATAATAAAAGGAATCAGAACTGGAAACTGATTTAAATTAAAAACATATACAGTATATTCAAATGCTATTGCTAATTTCTTTCACCCAACACTCAATAACTTTAAGAAAATGAACTAAGGTGTCTATATCTTTACAGTAATGGGACTACTTTAAAATGTTACCAAATGTTCCTTCATTTTAGAAGATTTTAATAACTTTACGTCTCAAATATATCTTTGAACATTTATTGCAGCATTAGTGATAACACGATTGGAAAAAAAAAAAGATTAATAATCAATTCCAAAAACCTCTTATAATGAGATATTTAAATTAATAAATTCAAAGTTTTAATTCATATATTTGATAGCAAATGAGAATCTCGGGTATTAAATAAATATTTGATAGCAATATATGTATCGGAAGTTTTAATTGGACAAAGTCCCTTGAACCTCGAGAAAGAGCAGCTCGACACAACTTCCAGTGACTCAGGATGGTCTGCGATACATCATGGAACATCATTGGCCACATAAGAATCTTTCTCCAGTCCAATGCTTAACCCATTCACATAATCTAATGTTTTGTTCACTAAATGTTCAGAACAAACAATGGAATTCTGGATAGATTTTAAATTATGCCACTTTATTCGAATCAACCATGTTTTAAATCTTATCTGGTGAGCTTCTGCAGTTAGAAAATTCATGAATATAGGTCTGTATTAATAGTTTTTGAGCAACAATACGTCGAGGAATTTCCAATAGACTAGCATACACCCTACATATAAAATAATACAACAAAAATAGTGTGACGTGAAAAATTCAACTGACCTGCGATCACTCGCACTGTTACATCAAATCTAACAATCTTTATTTCTTCTGTCATTACTTCATTATTATTATAGATATAGAACTGTTACACCAACACTGCCTTCTTCCATACCCATATTTTCATTGTTGCTATTATCTTACCCAAGATTTAATTACAAACCTGTTGGTAATAAAATTATTACAAATGTTGTATTTATTGCAAGCACATCATTAAAAACATTCCTAGATACAATAACGTAAAGACTTTTTGTATATGTAATATACATTATCGTACCTATCTTTAGGAAGGGGGACAAGACTAACTGTAGTAACTTTCGAGGAATATCACTTTTGTTGACGTACAAAATTTTGTCCAATATTCTTTTGAGAAGATTAACTCCATATGTAGATGAAATTATTGGGGATCATCAATGTGGTTTTAGGCGTAATAGATCAGCTATTGACCAGATATTTTGTATTCGGCAGATAATGGAGAAAAAATGGGAGTATAAGGGTACAGTGCATCAGTTATTCATAGATTTCAAAAAGGCATATGACTCAGTTAAGAGAGAAGTTTTATATGATATTCTTATTGAATTTGGTATTCCCAAGAAACTAGTTCGATTAATTAAAATGTGTTTCAGTGAAACGTAGAGCAGAGTTCATATAGGTCAGTTTCTGTCAGATGCGTTTCCAATTCACTGTGGGCTAAAGCAAGGAGATGCACTATCACCTTTACTTTTTAACTTTGCTCTAGAGTATGCCATTAGGAAAGTCCAGGATAACAGAGAGAGTTTGGAATTGAACGGGTTACATCAGCTGCTTGTCTATGCGGATGACGTGAATATGTTAGGAGAAAATCCACAAATCATTAGGGAAAACACGGGAATTTTACTGGAAGCAAGTAAAGAGATAGGTTTGTAAGTAAATCCTGAAAAGACAAAGTATATGATTATGTCTCGTGACCAGAATATTGTACGAAATGGAAATATAAAAATAGGAAATTTATCTTTTGAAGAGGTGGAGAAGTTCAAATATCTGGGAGCAACAGTAACAAATATAAATGATACTCGGGAGGAAATTAAACACAGAATAAATATGGGAAATGCCTGTTATTATTCGGTTGAGAAACTTTTATCATCCAGTCTGCTGTCGAAAAATCTGAAAGTTAGAATTTATAAAACAGTTATATTACCGGTTGTTCTGTATGGTTGTGAAACTTGGACTCTCACTTTGAGAGAGGAACAGAGACTACGGGTGTTTGAGAATAAGATTCTTAGGAAAATATTTGGGGCAAAGAGGGATGAAGTTACAGGAGAATGGAGAAAGTTACACAACACAGAACTGCACGCATTGTATTCTTCACCTGACATAATTAGGAACATTAAATCCAGACGTTTGAGATGGGCAGGGCATGCAGCACGTATGGGCGAATCCAGAAATGCATATAGAGTGTTAGTTGGGAGGCCGGAGGGAAAAAGACCTTTAGGGAGGCCGAGACTTAGATGGGAAGATAATATTAAAATGTATTTGAGGGAGGTGGGATATGATGATAGAGAATGGATTAATTTTGCTCAGGATAGGGACCAATGTTGGGCTTATGTGAGGGCGGCAATGAACCTCCGGGTTCCTTAAAAGCCAGTAAGTAAGTAATATATATGTATTAATGAAGAAACGAAATTAAGTTTGTTAGATAAAATCAAATGCGGGAGTTATTGTGTGACTACAACAGGCAGGAATGACCCCAGGTTCAGTCCAATCAGCAACAGATGAACCTCAGCCAACCTCGGTGTGACAGTTATTGACTCGTAGCGAGAGAATGAAACATGCGGTTTTCACTGTTATATTTTTGTAAACAAAATCTTTCTTACAAGTGCCCCTTTCATTTTAAGTTAACAGGGCCTTTAATGAACTAGGATTGCCTAAATGATAAAATTAGCTTATTCACAACTAATGCATTGATCTGTCAGTCACTGAGCAGACTGATGGACACTTTTCCATACTTCGATGAGGTAACAATATGTGGAACAGCACGATAAAAACTTATCTACATTTCTTGAAGTAGCGAAAAGTATAACTGAACATTAAATGAAGAAAAGTAAAAATTTTCTCTACAAAAATTGACTTTGTTTGTTATTTAATTAAAGATGGAAAGATAAAGGCTGATCCTGAAAAAATGAAACCACTGTAAGATTTTACCTATTTTAACACAATTCAAATGAGTATAATCAATATTTGGATCATAATGGAATGCTAACCTAACATACTATCAATGCATACTAAATCAATACACTCTCGCTGTTCGTTAATTCTCTGAGGACGTTCATCACTCTTTCCTCTTTCTCGAGCCTGGTAAGTTTGAACTCTGTTATTGGCAAGTCGATCAAAGCATCTGATGCTAGTTTCCCTGGGTCGAGCTGCTGAAATGATTGCATTGTTAGTTCGTAAACAAATCTCCTGTTCTTCTTCACTCATTAAATTTCCGAATTTTGTTTTGTCTTGAGTCAGAAGTGTTTCATCATCACGTGAAAAAGTAACAAACATACAGACACAAACAAAAATTTAAAAATGTGATTTTGGTGTCAGGATAGTTAATTATACATGTTAACTCCAATAATTTTTTGCAAATTACCAGAAAAATATTGGTTACAGTTTTTTTACTAGTATAGATTATGGTATAATTTTATTATTATGTATATGATTTATGTTCTGCTTTTCTGAATCCACAGGAAATGCATTTTTGTTGTTTAGCAATCACAGATAGAAGATTATACCAATACCGACATTTTTACCCATATTACGAGATAGAATGTCTTAAGCTTGTGTGTGTTTGCCCTTACAGACCACTGAGTGAGCGCCAACATGATGAAGACCTTGTGGAGGAGAGAGATCAACAGCCGGTGCCTGGGCTTCAGCCATGAGCAGCCCGGCCAGTTCGTAAAGAGCCAGGTAACCAGTCTGATCCATTCAACAATAAACTGTCCATTTACAAACAAATTATTACAAATGCAGCTCTGGTGAAGCTGAAGATCACCAAACCCTTTGCTCCTATGAATGAAGCTAGCACATTACTTGTCCCCCAACGGCAGGAGTTGCAATGCTTCGTTGCTGTTGCAGTGGCAGCGTAATGAAGGCGTCAGCATCGTTTACCTCGCATATCGATGGCTCTTCGCTGTATTCTTTCTGTCGGTGTGGATCTTCTCCTTCATCTCCGCCAGGAGACAGAACTCTCCTACTGAGAACTTCTTGAGCAAGTGGCCGATCTACCTCACCAACTGGGGGTACTCACTGTGCACCGCACAGGCCCTTCTGGGCGCTGGGCTTGTCACTCACCGCCTCGTCAAGGAGCGAGTCACAGGTGACTGACGATTTGATTTTTATACATCCCTTTCTCTCATAAGGTCACAAGGTACCCGTCAGATCTTTCTACCTGGTCTAACTCCCAGTTCAAGGATATACAACACAGTAACAATGAAGTGTGGCAAGTGTGCCTTATGTAATAGTAAGCCAGAAAAAATGCATGACAAGTTATACAAGCACGCATCACTTCATGCTCTGGTTCATATAGGCTATATTTGTTTATGCCCTAAAATAGTTAAGCCTATCTGTTGAAAGCATAATTCTCTAGTTTTTCTGACAATAACGTGATATGGAATATGGTATTTATTGTTTCTGTTTTTAAAATTCAAGGAAAAAACTGTCACAGCTCATGATACTGAACAAAGCGTATCCAGCAGACTGTTCGTAGTGATTTCTCCTAAACTATTGATCTGAGTTCGTTCATGTTTAGTACCTACCTACAAGCCAATTCAACATCATTTTATAATGAATGTTACTACAAAATTAATGTTTCCTGTCAAAAGGTTTGGTTGGTTACCTCACAACTATATGTTAGAAACTCGTTATAAAGGTTTGTTAACAGAGTCTAATATTGCAATCAACTTTTAATATAACAAGATAGACTTATTACAACACAGAATAAATAATTAGCTTCATACATTCACTTACAACGAACAATTTCTAATTGAAATCACATGGCTCACTCGATAAGATCACTTAGACCTTATGGAATCCATAAAAAAAATGCATTTTGTATGCAAAGTAGAAGAAGAAGGTTGTATCTCCTCATAATGAGATAAGAAATGAAACGTTGCAAAATGAGTAAAATGTGACAGAAAGTATGTGTCATCTTCATGACCTCGATTTTCCATTACATGCCATGTACTGTGCATCAGTCCTGGATGAATTCACTCATAGATAGTAAATATGGACAAAATCAATTTCATAGGTTAGAAATAATCACTGTATACAGACAAACAGATAGCAGTCTTAGAAATGCAGGTGCTGCAGTTCCGTGACAATCCTGAAGGGTCACAATACTTCGTATAGTACAAGAATGAAAATAAGACAAACGCTGTTCTCTTTTTATTGGTAGTCCCTGACTAGTTAACAAGCTGAATTACAAGAATTAATTATTTAATCAGGGTAGTGAAAAAAACTGAATTCTAATATGAATTTTTAAGATTTAGTGAGTACAGGTAGTGTTTTAATTACGTGCGACCACAGAGCTGTTGCTGTTGCCACCCTGTCTGTATAGCCTACTTGCATAACTAAGTCAAGTTGGAACTGTGGAGCACTTCGTTTTATTTCATATATACATTGCATCCTAGTGGCGTTATTGAAACTGTTCTGTATCTGGCTGATAGTTAGGGGCAGGATTCTTCTATTTGCCAGAGACACTTGGTCTTACAGAGGCCTTGCACTCAACTAGGTTTGAACTGACGAATTTGGAGTCGGAGTTACTCGACCAATGAGGTGGATTTCATGAAGATATCACATCTAGCAAGAACTACCTATTTAACATGAAAGCTATTAGTCTTCTTGTACTGCAATATTTTTTTAAATGTTCAGCCTGTGTTTAATTTGACACTCATAGATTATTGTTCAAGCATCATACATTTTCTCTGCATATATAAACATCATCAGTCATCTGTAATAAACAATTGCATCCATTAGCCTAATTTATTTTAAACAAGAGACCGCACATTCTTAAAAAAAATTGCTATTAAAATGTGAAGAGTAAGAACAATTCAAGAAGCTCACCTGTTTTCACTCTTCCACATGTGGGTCAACATCGTGTGTCCCAAACTGTTCTGTGATGTACATTGCAGGAAGCTGTGATCCATACCCTCTGCAACAGAGAGATACTCGAGATCAACTTTTAAATGACGCAATTGAGGATTCAGTAGGTAAGGTTAACGATGGTTCACCTCCAAATGCACTCGAATTTGCTCACTCACGCACAGAGAAGTGTGACCACTGGTGGCAGCTGTTCTTCTGTGGCACTGCACAAAGAAGTGTGACCACTGGTGGCAGCTGTTCTTCTGTGGCACTGCACAAAGAAGTGTGACCACTGGTGGTAGCTGTTCTTCTGTGGCACTGCACAAAGAAGTGTGACCACTGGTGGCAGCTGTTCTTCTGTGGCACTGCACAAAGAAATGTGACCACTGGTGGCAGCTGTTCTTCTGTGGCACTGCACAAAGAAGTGTGACCACTGGTGGCAGCTGTTCTTCTGTGGCACTGCACAAAGAAGTGTGACCACTGGTGGCAGCTGGTTCTTCTGTGGCACTGCACAAAGAAGTGTGACCACTGGTGGCAGCTGTTCTTCTGTGGCACTGCACAAAGAAGTGTGACCACTGGTGGCAGCTGTTCTTCTGTGGCACTGCACAAAGAAGTGTGACCACTGGTGGCAGCTGGTTCTTCTGTGGCACTGCACAAAGAAGTGTGACCACTGGTGGCAGCTGGTTCTTCTGTGGCACTGCACAAAGAAGTGTGACCACTGGTGGCAGCTGGTTCTTCTGTGGCACTGCACAAAGAAGTGTGACCACTGGTGGCAGCTGTTCTTCTGTGGCACTGCACAAAGCACTTTTAAGGCGCAACATGACTCACTACATGCACTACATGCTATTGTAAATTAGAAGAGATGAGATCTGTGGTGTCTACCTTGTAGTGTACCACTGAATGTTAATAAATGTACGTACACTATGAGGTGCGTTTAGATCTGTTGTCCTTTTAAGAGATTACCATCTAGTCAGAGGTGTTCAACACCTTGGTGCCCTCTAAGTTTGTAATTTCTCTCTGTTGGCATTCTTTAAATGTGTGCATCACACCAGTCTTAAGTTTTTTTTATTAAGTCCAGTATATTAAGTTCTTCCTTAATACTGAAGCATATTCTTCCTTTGAATGTAAGAACTTCATCGCTGCTTATTCAACTTTTCAATTTCACATTTTACAGGGCCAGCAGCACAACTCACATATTTGTACTGGTAACAACATAGTCGAATTTTACTGCAAGGTAAATTCTTAATCATAAATTAGAAGACCGGTATCTATAACTTTAATGTGACACAACTTTGATATTTATTTTGAAAATAATCTCCTCCAGTCTCCCACTTGTCACGCACTCCTGAAGATTCGCCATTGCCCTTCAAACATTTTCTTCTGGTATTGCTATTATTGGAATTTATGTTGAGAAAATTGTTGGAAGAATATGCAATATTATTTTGAAAGTAAATTTAGATGAGACATTTTATATTTGATGTGGAGGCCAGCCTCATGTCTATAGTTCATGACGTCCCAGGTTCGATTCCCGGTCAGAGCACAGGAATTTTTCCTTAAAGGGGATTATGCCTGTGTTCGTCCATGGTCTGGAATTTAGGTTAAGTTTAGATTTAAGACCTCTCCTGGCACCACATTATCATAATCATCCTATCACATCATCGGGGTAATGTAACTCCGCCTTCCAGGCACCCCAACCTCAGAAGTTGTTGTTGTTGTTTTCTAATGCCAGGCATTTGACAATAAAGTCATTTGACCTCTTGCAATCCAATATTTTATCATATTGGAGTTAAACGGCAAGTTGTAGCCGATTTAAGTGAACACCATATTTTAATGTTTTGGTGGCTACTTCATTCACACACAACCCCCAGAATGTCTGGAGGACCACACCTGCTGTTGGTTGATGGGTCGATGGATCCACTGGGAGATCTTGTTGATCACCAGCTTTCCCTCCTTAAGCCACTGGAGGACGATTTTAGTGCCATAGCAGGTCAGCACTAGGAACAGAAAAGTAGGAAGGGTAGGAAGGAAAGGGAAATGAACCCCTAGGCCTCGAATGCTCTAATGCCGTCGGGGTCGAAGAAAGTAAGAGTTCAGTCAGAGGACTGGATAGGAAAGGGTAAAGAGGGAATTAGGTATTGAATAGAGGAAAATTATACCAAAATCTGTCGTTAACTCATCAAGCTGACCAGTGCTAATTGATGAGTAGCCCCTCCCTTTAGTTCAGCTCGTAAAATTATGCTTACTAACAGCTGCGCCACGGGAAGGTAGGGATGGGACATTGGGTATTTGTCCAGGTTGGTTCCTTAAAGCCTTCAATGGGAAGGATTAATGGCTCTCCCCCCTGTATCCGACAAACCTCAGAAGTGGGTTACAACTAAGCCACGGCCAGGAGAGAAGACCAGAAATGTCGAAAAGACAACCTGGTGGCATTGGATTAAAAAAAATAATAAAAAAATATTTGATGTGGAAAAGATACTCAGCATTTAAGATTGGAAAATCAGATAGGGTGAATTAAGAAATGTGAACAATTTGAGTATTTGGGGGTTCGAATGGTATTGTGTGGAACAGAAATAAAACCAGAGAAAATAAGGCGCAAATATATAATTCAGTAGTGAGGAATACTGTTACGTATGGTGTTGAAACATGGAAACTAAATCAAAATTTAAATCCAAACCACTGTCAATGGAAATGGATTTTTTAAGGCAGTCTGTGAGACATTCAAAATGAGAAAACATTACAAATAAGCTATAAGATATAAAATGTATGGCAAGAATTATTCTGTGCTGGATTATATGAAGTATAAGCAACTGAACTGGTATGGACATAAGAGAAGAATGCAAGGGGAAAGGTTACTAGAATGGTGTCCACCTAGTAAGGAAAAACTGAGGTACACATCTGACTCATGGAAACAAGAGGTCAGAATAGGCATGAGAGAAACAGGACTGGATCTCAACAACCATGCTGACACACATGAAACTGTATGATTCAGATACCCCAGGCACGTGCTAGCTCGTCAGTGTGAATCAGATATCCCAAGAATTTTCTACCACAGGAGTTCTTTTACATGGCAGTAAATCTACTGACACGAGCCTGTCAATTTTGTGTGTGTGTGCGTGCGTGTGTGTGTGTTAGCTGCGAAAACCAGTCTCTGCAAATCATAAATCAGTGACTTAAAAAGAGACTAGTTGTTGTAGGATTCACTGAAGGCCACACAAGTATGCCCGTCGCCTACAAGGTGTATTGGCTGCTGCACATCCTCGCTGTGGTCATTGCATTTGTTTACATGTTGTTGTAGGATTCACTGAAGGCCACGCAAGTATGCCCGCAAGGTATGCCCGTCGTCTTGCAAGGTGTACTGGCTGCTGCACACCTGCTCGCTGTGGTCATTGCATTTGTTTACATGTTGTTGTAGGATTCACTGAAGACCACGCAAGTATGCCCGTCGTCTACAAGGTGTACTGGCTGCTGCACACCCTCGCTGTGGTCATTGCATTTGTTTGCATGTTGTTGTAGGATTCACTGAAGGCCACGCAAGTATGCCCGTCGTCTACAAGGTGTACTGGCTGCTGCACACTCTCGCTGTGGTCATTGCATTTGTTTGCATGTTGTTGTAGGATTCACTGAAGGCCACGCAAGTATGCCCGTCATCTACAAGGTGTACTGGCTGCTGCACACCCTCGCTGTGGTCATTGCATTTGTTTACATGTTGTTGTAGGATTCACTGAAGGCCACGCAAGTATGCCCGTCGTCTACAAGGTGTACTGGCTGCTGCACACCCTCGCTGTGGTCATTGCATTTGTTTACATGTTGTTGTAGGATTCACTGAAGGCCACGCAAGTATGCCCGTCGTCTACAAGGTGTACTGGCTGCTGCTGCACCCTCGCTGTGGTCATTGCATTTGTTTACATGTTGTTGTAGGATTCACTGAAGGCCACGCAAGTATGCCCGTCGTCTACAAGGTGTACTGGCTGCTGCACACCCTCGCATTGCATTTGTTTACATGTTGTTGTACACTGAAGGCCACGCAAGTATGCCCGTCGTCTACAAGGTGTACTGGCTGCTGCACATCCTCGCTGTGGTCATTGCATTTGTTTACATGTTGTTGTAGGATTCACTGAAGACCACGCAAGTATGCCCGTCGTCTACAAGGTACTGGCTGCTGCACATCCTCGCTCGCTGTGGTCATTGCCCGCATTTTGTTTACATGTTGTTGTAGGATTCACTGAAGGCCACGTAAGTATGCCCGTCGTCTACAAGGTGTACTGGCTGCTGCACACCCTCGCTGTGGTCATTGCATTTGTTTACATGTTGTTGTAGGATTCACTGAAGGCCACGCAAGTATGCCCGTCGTCTACAAGGTGTACTGGCTGCTGCACACCCTCGCTGTGGTCATTGCATTTGTTTGCATGTTGTTGTAGGATTCACTGAAGGCCACGCAAGTATGCCCGTCGTCTACAAGGTGTACTGGCTGCTGCACACCCTCGCTGTGGTCATTGCATTTGGCATCACTGGTTCTTACTTTGTGGTGGACTATGACCCTGGTGAGTATTGATTGATAAGTTGGCCCTTATGCGTACGTGACAAGTGGACAGTCCACAGAATTACAGTATGGCAATTTTCGTGTTAATAAAAGAAGGTACAGCTTGCTACTCTGCAAAACATATCCACCACCAGTGGGGCCAACTTATATGGGGACATGGGGCCCGATCCCACCCAACAATTCGTCATGTTATTATTGTTGTCATTATTATTTATGAGATTTATTTATTTTAACTTATAACTCAGCCCACCCAATTCTTTCCAAAAGTTGGCGCCACTGTCCACCACAATAATAACTAAAGCAGTAAGTATAAGATTTAACATTTTGTCAATTGAGTAGTATTTCACAAGGAAATGAGATGCTTCTGGGATCACTGATTTTCATGATTATGTTTCAGCTGCAAATTAATAAAGTCCAACAAGTTAGCAAAAGATGCTAATCAACTTGGTTTAATACTGTAAGTTTCACTATGTTACTGTGAGATGTTTGCTGTTCCTGAAAATTGGTTGAGATAAGAGGTCAGGAGATGTATGCATTATGTATAATCATATGGCGAAAAAAGTTTATTAACTTCCATCTATCATATCATCCTACAATATTGAGAAAAAGTATAATGCGTATAAATAGGAGTTTTATTACACTCCGCTATCGTTGCTTACATTTATGCTGGATGTATCACTCAATCCAATGCTTATCCCGAACAACGGACTGTGACAGATCTTTACCATTTGGGCGATGTTTTAGCCTACCTATCTGCCAGTCTTTGATTTGCTATCTCACATTGTTTCCTTCTACTGCCAGTTTCTATAATGAGCTGTGTTTATGTGAGTTATAAATAACCACCCAAGCTTCATTAAGCTACATAAATTGTGCTCAACATGTACTGTTGCAGCGGTGCACACACTGAGCTCGCTCAACCTGCTGATGCACGCCTTCAACTCCGTGCTCATGGTGCTGGATCTGCTGGTCGTCGACCACCCCTTCAGGCTCTTCCACTTCTGCTGGTCCCTCCTCTTCATCGTCGTCTACTTCGTCTTCACTGTGGTGTACCACTTCTCCGGTGGAACAGGCAAGCACAACATGCCGTTCATCTACCCAGCTCTCAACTGGGCCAAGCCTGCAGCCACTGTTCCCATCGCCATTCTCGGCACACTGTCAGTCTTTGTGTCGCACGTGTGCACGTGGCTTGTCGTGCTCGCACGCAGGAGGATCGCACAGGCACGACTGGGCTCCAGCATCCGCCCAGCGGTGACATCACATCTTGATGGCAGAAATAGTGTTAGACTCAAATTATAGAACAATGTAAGAAACAGCATCATTTCTTACATATATGACATGATTGAAAGTACCTTGTATCAGATTTCTTATGAATATGAAGTAAAACTGCAAAATGAATTATATAAATTTCAATGATGTCATAAAGCACTCGAAACAGAACGAGAAAATGAAATGTTCTAGTAACAGCTACATCAATGCATAATAAGAAGAAACATTTAAGTGTACAAGTGAAATCAATCAACTTACTATTCACCAAGCACTACAAATTTTCAAAAATAAATTAAAACAAATTGAAAGACCATAATTTACAAATGAACCACTATAATCCAACCCAACCTAACCTAACCTACATCCCAGTAAGCAGAAAGGACTTTTACAGGTTCACTTCTTGAAGAAAAATGACGACAATGCAATATTTTCGTCATTCACAATGATTTTATTGAGAAGT
Organism: Periplaneta americana; assembly: GCA_025594305.2. Classification (NCBI taxonomy): domain Eukaryota; kingdom Metazoa; phylum Arthropoda; class Insecta; order Blattodea; family Blattidae; genus Periplaneta; species Periplaneta americana. Next base: position 203,000,877 of record JAJSOF020000003.1, on the reverse strand, counting down.
ATATTCTTACAATCATGCTGAGTATGTCTCCTTCAACTATCTGTAAGTAGTTCCAAAACTCCAGATAAATCATATCTCAACACGCAGTTAAAAAGTCATAAGGCTGAATTCTCGTAGCACTGACCTCTGCTGGGAGAAATATTCGTAAACTTTAACTCCAGTAGAGAGGAATAAATTCCTACCTTTTAGTATTTCCTTTGAGGTTCACAACAAAAGAATCCCATGCCTCCCAAGGGTTCAGGTATCATTTACTGTCAAACATTTTACTTCAATTATGGAGAGAAGCATACACAATACAAATTTATTCTACTAATTATGTAATCATTTTGCTCTCAGACATTTTGGATTATAATTGATAGAACCACTTACCAAAATTCTATGAAAAAACCATCAACTTATCAACAACAAAAATTCGAGACATCATACAACGATATGATGGAACCTAAAATGTTCCAAAATATTAAAAAAAAAAAATCATACGTCAAAACAGCACTGATAGCTTCAAATTTTGTTTTCAAGAAATACAGTAAAACTTATTCAAGACATAACATTTTTCAATGCAAACAAATTCTCTAGTCCTGGTACTGTGTTAAAAATAAATTTTATTATACTTAACATATTTCCAATTGTTATACATTATGTTTCATCCTCATAGTCAACTTTCCAATTAGGAAATGTGAAGATGGTACTGAGTGCAGGGATAAGAAGTCAAGCAGAAAAAGTTAGAAAATGCAGATGTCCAAGAAGACATCAGTACAGCAGATTTTTCTATAACAATTGATTTATATAAGCTGTAACATCTGTGGTGAGATTGCATACATATGTAGGATCTTTGGATGCCATATGTTAAGTAGGCCGCTGACTATTGTTGAGATTCTCTTTCAATTGTCGTGTGTTCATGTAACTGATTTAGATTTAATATTTATGATATTGATGATTAAGGTGGTGATGTGAATTTCCAATCCGATATTTACCTTTGTGACAGGGAAACCACGAAAATCCCAGTCAGATTGGCTGGCTACGGAGTTTAAACCCAGGATCTCCCAAATGCGAATCATAAACATTACCATCCGAGCCACTTCACTCGGTTAGAGCAGATTTAATTAACGACTTCTTATTGGAAACCACGAACTGTGGCTGTTCTCGAGGTGTTCCACGCATACATGGCAATTTGCACTCAAGTATTTTACATCCTGTTTAGAAGGGCCTCTCGCCAACTACTTATAACTCATTTTTACACCTGAAACTATCACAACAGAATTTAACATAAAAATTAAATGAAATGTAACGATACAAACCCGAAACATAACCACGTTAAGAACACATGCTAAGCGTATGCCAGCAGGCCTACAGCATATGTTCCAATTTATCAGGATCTCTGCAAAGTGTAAAAATGCAATTCTGTGTTTGGGTTTTGTTGTTGCTGTACAATAACGTTCTTATGAAACCCCCAATCTTCTAATAAATCTTTCGTTTCTATATCGTCACATCAGTGACATCACCATAACATATGAACAGCTGACTTTCCCAGTAGTGTTACTTATTTGTCGCTTGGATCGTTAGCTGTTGCGCATGCAAGACCCTGTGACAGTAAATATGGCCAAGTTTCCATACTGTATTAATAACACCTATACCACAGTCTAGTTTATACAGTCACGAAGCTTGGGATGATTTTTGCATTTATCGCGATAGTTGCTAGCCACTTGGACCGCTGTGAGTACTAGGAACAATAGACTGTGCCATTGCCATCTTGATCTAATACAGGCCGTAAGGCAGACCATGTGACTCACTTAACTCGATCACAAAGGGCTTTCAACCATATAAATTAGTTGGAATGCATAAAGAGTAACATATATTTCTCTAAAATGTAGTGTAGTTCCATTAATAAAATTTAAAACAATGATTATGAGATACTTCAGACATAATTCACTTGCGAGTTAAGGTGTAATACCCGACTTTATTTCGATTTAAATATTGTACATTCATTTATGCACGATTCAATAATTTTCAGTTGCACCACATGGATATTTAGATATGTTGAAATTATAGGTTATGTTTACTGTCCCAGTTGCCCCTTTCTGTCTAATTTTAGTTGTCTCCAATGCCCTGCCATTCATATGGAAATTATAGGTAATGTTTACTATATTTAACTTATATTCCTAAATTCGGAATTACACATTATAATTAAGCAAAATGTCATGTATGATATCCCGCACATTCAATTTGTCTGATGAAGTAACACAATCGTATGTACACTAATTTCATAAGAGTGGTATGGTAAATTTTCTGTCTACAATTAAGATGTGCTAAATTAAAATCACAATATAAATTCTTTTTTATTAAACTTCAAAATAGCTTCCATTCTAAACTTACAATGTTTATGCAAACAGATTATGTTAACATGTAAAATTCTCTTCACATTAAAATAACACAGTTTTGTAATTATTTCTGCAACATATTATGCAGTAAGAAGTAAACGGAACTTATGGACACATTACACTAAATAAAACTTAGCCATGATACGCAATAAAGTTATAATATAATATTTCACTGAGCTCCATACACTGAAATAGAAAACCCGAACGTACTGTGGCACCTTTCTGGATTGTTCTGGTCGCGTCAGGGAGTTGCGCGCGCATCTAGCAAGAAGGAAGGCGCAGGGAAACAGAAACACGAACCCTTGACACTAGCCACAGTACGGAGCAAGGGAGGGAGAAAAGCTACTGTGGCTGGGCAGAAGTAAGGAAGCATCGGGACGCGGAGCTCTCTCGAAGATTCTGTAAGCCACGCTAGAATCAGTCTTCGGAAGTCAGTCTACAAGTGAGTCTTCGAGCGAGCAAGGAAGTCAGCCATTGAGAGCATCTGGAAGACAGGGATTCGACATGCAGAGAACAGCAACTGGGAAGACCTGAGTTCGATGTGTCGTGGTCTGTAGTCGGAAGACCGGGGTTCGACATGCAGTGAACTTGAGTGAGTGGCAGTGTCCAGGAGAGTGCGACGCATCCAGAAGACCTGAATGAACTTGAACAGTGAGTCAGAAGAACTAGCCAAGGCGAATGAACTGAGAACTGACAGTTTTGTTCTGCATATAGTGCAATGTGAACATTAATTGAAATTAGGAGTACAATGTTGTTCTTCTCAACAATACACGTCGTATCTTCCCATTGTCGTCGTGTGGAGTGCAATAACGACTACTGTGTTGCTGTGTTGAGTGGAATACCCATTGTTGACGGGTGAATTATTAGAGGTAAAAGTCACATTGTTATCAGGTGTGTGTTGGTAAAGGTAGAAATAAAAGTTACAATACATTACGGCCTGGTCTAGATCGAAAAGGCATTGACTGTGCCGTATTTCGCATTGTTGTGAAATGTTGTGAAAAGTTGTGTAAACTGTGAAATGTTCGTTATCGGTTGTAATAACTGTAAATGGCTAAAATACAATAATTTGAATAATAATATGGGACAAGGATATGTTTGTAGTACTATAAATTGTAAGAAAAAGGGGTCATAGTTATCCTTCTTCCAAAAGATCCAGGAAGGTGAGCTTATAAAATATAATATATACTTTATAAATAATATAAAAATGTTATGTATTTCATGTTTCAATAGTGGAAAGAAGACGTTATTTTTTTCAAAAGAACACGATATCGAAAGTACAATACATTTTATCGTCTGCTAGCAACTATCTATGGATGCATATTTACTACGTATTGAGCTTCGTGACTGTATATACTAGACTGTGCCTATACTTGATATACTCTAAGTGTTCTTCTTCTTCTTCCTTGTCCTTCTCAGCATCATACTGGAAGCACAGGCTGGTTCCAGTTTCTTGAAGCCCCTCCACATGCTCCACACATCACTCTGATATTCTGTCCAGCTCTATTTGCTGCTTGACTGTGCGGACTGCACTGCAATGAAGGAAGGCAGGCAACAGCCTGATGCTTTCTCTCATTTGCCAACTATCCTGTTCATTAATTTTCTCTTAATTTTTGTATGAAAGTACGTGTCTTAATAGCTCTACTTTTGTTTCATTTTGCATTATCTATTACAATATCAGAACCTTCCTTTAAATTACATATGAACACCTTTCAAATTTGCATTCATCTGTGTGGCAGTCTTTTGGTGATCTGAATGGAGATACCCACTTGCTCTCCCACAGAAATTCTGTTTGGGCTCATCCAACATAACAACTAATAAGACAGCTTCCTTTGCTGATGGGAATTTTAAGTCATCCTCTCTCAAGTCCTGTTAATAAATTTTTAAGTAAGATTTTGATTGAGCCACGTCGCATACTTGACACTAGCTGCAACACACTGTGGCACCTTGAGACTTCTTATACTTGAAGCCAATTCTTTTTAATATCCTACAAGTCGAAGATCTAGAGCTCTGATATTTAGCCTAATCATTTAAAATATAATTGATTTTACGAACAAAGAGTAATGGAACGGAGAAAAATTCTCTCCGGCGCCGGGATTTGAACCCGGGTTTTCAGCTCTATGTGCTGACGCTTTATCCACTAAGCCACACCGGATTCCACCCCAGCGTCGGAAGAATCGTCTCAGTTTTAAGTTCCAATTCTTGGGTTCCCTCTGGTGGCCGCCCTCTGCACTACGTCATAGATATCTATGAACCTAGGACCGAAGTCCACACATGTGCTGAGGTGCACTCGTAATGAGTGACTAGTTGGCCGGGATCCGATGGAATAAGCGCCGTCTTAAATCACAAAGATTTACGCATATCATATATATTATTATAATGTACCGAAGTACATATATTTCCATACAGATATTCTGCGTCATCATACAAAGAATTTTTCTCCATTCCATTACTCTTTCTTCGTATGATGACGCAGAATATCTGTATGGAAATATCATATATACTTCAGTACATTTTAATAATATATATAATTGATTTTACCGGAAGATGAAAATTCGTCAATATCATCAAATGAAAATAGTTTTCCAAAGAATATTTCTGCTAAGTTGTCAAGACTGCTAACAGGTTTGCTAGGGTATGCAACTCCCCTCTCATTGGCCTCAATGTTTATTTTGCAACCTGCCACACACTGCAGCCACAAGCTGCTTACACTGCGAAAAATTTATTTTTTCAAGCACAGTCATTGCGAATTTTCTTAAAATAATTACACACATTTAACATAATTTCCAGAAGTCAGGAAAACTGGCACTTGGGGTCTTGATAGTGTAAACTGTGGTTTTACTGCCCACATAGATTATTCATACAACGAAGTCCAGGTCTCAGCTTTGATCCATCACAGTATCCAGAGTGAAATGCAGACGCGGGAGCAGCTGGAATATCGACGGGAATCTTACTTCAGGAAACTGCCTCCCTGACTAATGAACTACGGCTGCAAACTTGTTTTTATGCAGAAAACATGAACAAATTAAGACAAAATGTGGAAGTTGGAGCTGTATATCCAGAATGAAAGCTAGACTAGTGCATTTGTATCTTTTGAGCACATATTCCCTATATGCCTTAACAATGTTATGGTAACATCTTCTACTGAGGTCTGGACGTAGAATTGTGTGCTTTTATTCATCAATAGAGAGATAATTTATGTGAAATAAATCCACTGTCTAGCTTTACTTCATCTAATGGAAGACGTACTTACGACTTTTCCAACTAAAAATACCACACCTGTGGAGTAACGGTCAGCGCGTCTGGCTGCGAAACCAGGTGGCCCGGGTTCGAATCCCGGTCGGGGCAAGTTACCTGGTTGAGGTTTTTTCCGGGGTTTTCCCTCAACCCAATACGAGCGAATGCTGGGTAACTTTCGGTGCTGGACCCCGGACTCATTTCACCGGCATTATCATCTTCATATCATTCAGACGCTAAAAAACCTAGATGTTGATACAGCGTCGTAAAATAACCCAATAAAATAAAAAATAAACCAACTAAAAATAAATTGCCCTCAAGACCAACAAATTAAAGAAAACATAAATCAAATACTGTGCTAGTACTGATGCGAGGTTTTGAAGACTTGCTTTATTGTCCAATAACAGAATACAGCGACATCAAGTCTTCCCCTTCAGTCTCTCCCGGAGGGCCTCCAGGGCACGGCTGTACCGGTCGCCCAGCTCTGCCAGCTGCGACTCCTCCACCTGCAGGCGCTCCAAGGCAGCCTTGCCTGCCATGTGCAACATGTCGTTCAACTGCGCCACCTGCAAGCCAGTCACATTACATCTGTAGTTAATACAGTCTAGTGGCTACAGCACTGGATTCATAATCCTGTGAAGTAACGGTTAGCGCATCTGGCCACGAAACCAGGTGGCCCTGGTCCAATATCCAGTCGGGGCAAGTTACCTGGTTGAGGTTTTTTTCCGGAGTTTACCCTCAATCCAATATGAGCAAATGCTGGGTAAATTTCGGTGTTGGACCCTAGACTCATTTCACTGGCATTATCACCTTCATCTCATTCAGATGCTAAATAACCTAAGATGTTGATAAAGCATTGTAAAATAACCTACTAAAATAATTTTAAAAAATTCATAATCCTGTGGACCTGGGTTCGATCCTTAACATATCCCACATTTATAACTTGTGTTGAGAAACAGGTAACACACAGAGGTTTCCTCCAGTTCCACTGTGGCATTCTAACAAATCTCCATCTTATGCAGGTGCAGCATAAATCAGCCTCCTTTGGCGCACCCTGGGCAAGAACTCAGTCTACACAACTGGCTTCATATGGGTGAATGGCGAACAATCAAGTACCCACCACTGGCAGAAAAAAATATTTAGTAAATATATTAAGAACGTTAAAAAATATATTTGTCTTATATTTGATTAATCGTTAAATACTTATTGAATTACAATGTCCACACAGACTGGTTACAAACTTGCTACAAAGTTGGGCTCTTTTGCCAACTCATACAGAACATCCACTCTTTTCTCCTTTTATCATTAAGCGGGTCAGAATACAACAAATTTTCATGGAAAAATTGCTGCTGTATTCATAATCTTACAAAATTTACTGCACAGGACAAAATGCTGTAATCTTGTCATAATCACATGTAGTCAGACAGGTGATAGCTGCACCACAATCCTAAAAAAGTGTTAAAATTCTAAACTGCAGAAAATATACGCCACTAATAAAAAGATTACCCACAGTTGATCCCCTTAGAGAGAAATGATACAGCAGATTTCTTGGCAACAAAAGATACCAAAATGACACATAATGTTATAACCAAAGTCTTTCATTCTATTCTGTAAACAATTCATTAAAAATAAATGTTGATTCATCCATAAGCGACATAATGAAGAAGTCAACTTGATCTGGTGTTAGAATTCCATACGTTCCCAGATATCAGTCAAGTGTGGATATACCACGTCTTCTTGAAGTTAGCCTTTCTTTCTTGTGGATAGGTATCACTGAAGTCTTTAACAACTCTAAGGCTAAATTTTTCCCTGAATTTCATATTTCATCATAAATATGTAGTAACCACTTCTTAGATCTTGTTCCGTAATTTTTGCCACTTCTGGAAATATATCATCTACTCCAGATTGGGTTTCTGTTTTTAATTTTCTGATGGCTTCTTCTAACTTATTTAGAGTACAATATTGACTGAATAGTCTCCTGAGTCCTCAGATATTTATTGTTTTAATTTTAAAGTTCGATATAATTTTGCACTTTAAAAAAACTCACTGACACGAGGAAAGATACTGAACAAATCTACAGTTGTAGTCAGGGCACAAATGCAGGTATTATACTCTACTTACGGTATCTGCAGATACATCTCACATGACATCATGTATGAAGTATACTATACTCAGGACTCTCAGAGCACAAAAATAAACTTTTCAGAAAATTAAACTTAAAGTCTCTTATGTATAGTTAATTACCCGTTAAAGGTGAGTGTTATTTTAAACATCTGCACCATTGCAAAGATTCTTTTATGCTCTGAAAGTAGCCTCATCTAAGGTATGCACAGGCGAAATATCTTCCTACTGACCAACAGTGGACTTGACTCCCTTGTGCTCTGAACGCCCCACATTTCTTGGCTGTTGACATTCACAAGGGCTTGGACATCTTCATTTGCTTTCCTTAAATCCTTGCCCTGAATTTATTTTCTCTTTGAAAATTCTAAATTGATTTGCATATAGTACTGTGGAATTCAGTGGTTATTGTTTGTTGTTTGTGACCTCTTTATCTTGATTATTATTAATGGTTCAGTTTATCTCTGCTTCATTCTGATTCTTATTGTTCTGCTAGTTTTTCATTCGGAAGGGTTTGTAGTCGAAACAATATATTTCGATGCATACTTCTAATTTAATGACAAGAATATCTAAAAACTGTGAATAACTTAATCAGATCAGTTTTTCAATAACATAAACATAGGCAATTGTATGAAGTGGTGCATGAACCTAGCAAATAGCTATTATTTCCAACTATGACCAGAGGCAAGTTGTTCTAACCCAGGCCAGAAGTTATTCTTGATTTCTGCTTTTGGGTTGTCAAAATAAGAAGTAAGTTAATGCATAAGGAGAATGCAGATTAAAAAGTAAGCAAGTGTAGCATTCACACACCGAGGAAGAAAGTCAATATGATTGGCTAATCATACTTGGGTACAATAAGTTGAAACAATATGTCACACCTGCCATTTTCCATCACTCCACAGACGTGACAGACTTGGTACAAATGGCAACACTGTCACAGAATTGACACATAATTTGTCATTACTAGATAGCTTGATCCAAAAACCAGCTTCACTTCCTACTGATGAAAGTGACAGTTCCTGTAATATCTCTAGTCATTATACATAGGTTGATTAAAATAGTTCCCCTTCATAAAGACTACAGTGACAGTTCATGTAATATCTCTTACATTACTACATACGTTGACTAAAATGGTTCATACAGACTAAAGTGGCAGTTACTGAAAACTCAAATGTTGTTGGTGTAGTGAATCCTATGCACCAAAAAATGCTCTATGGCAGTTCAATATGATACAAAATTGTGCTATAAATTGTGAGTAAAGGAAGCGTCTCAGTCAACAGTGAATAGCACAGTTTCGTGAAATCATTTTAGTGAAGAGGCAGTATTATAAACTCGAATCCCACCACCAGCAGAGCAACTATTGAACAGAGACAAGCCAGTTCACCAAGACGGGATTCTTAAGGAAACACAAGAAACAAGTAAAGAACATGTGCTGCACTCTAATTGTGCAGGACTTCTCGAGGATAAGACTGAGCCGAACATGCGGAACTTGCTGCAAGGTTTTGCACTGGACACCACCAAACAGTCCAGCTTTGTCTCCAGTAACTTTTGCCTCTTTCAGGTGACACTTCACATCTGATGAAATTACCAAATAGGTAGTTGCAATAACAGGGATGTATTCTACTGTATGTACGAGAGATGGACAAATTACATGATACAGCAAATGACGCAAAGCACATAAAGACTATCTTGAGAGATGCTTGCCTGAGTCTCCAGCAGCAGTGTGACTGCGGTGCCTGGCTTCCCCGCCCTCGCAGTGCGGCCCACGCGGTGAATGTAGTTCTTGATGGACTTCGGCATGCTGTACAGGACGACATAGTCCACACATGGGATGTCCATTCCACGGGCCAGAGCATCGGAACTAACCAACCTGGAACAAAGCATTATAATCAGATGAAAGTTGCATAAACTGACAAGGAATATGCATTAAAAGCTTTGGACTAAACACTTAAACTTTTATGGCACTGGAACAAACAAGCCTCTGCATGCGTGCATGGATGGATGGCAGAAGCACGAGATTGCATATTCAGGGATGTCCTTCCTCCTCACACAGGATTCAAACCTAAGTTCCCAGTGCCGGTATCGATCCAGAAGTGTGTTGAGCTTCCCAGATAGCTGTTTTCAGTATATAAAATGTTTGTGTGTTAAATGAATTTCCTCAATGATTTTATTGAACTTTTAAGCATCCAATCAAAGATATCTAAAAGTTTCTCTTCTAGAATAACTCTTCTTGGGTTCTCAGCCAGGTGAGTTGGAGATTAGATTCCCAGCTTTCGACGGCTAGCTCTGCCATCTTCTTCAGGTAAGATGGCAGAGCTAGCCGTCGAAAGCTTGGAATCTAATCTCCAACTCACCTGGCTAGAACCCGAGAAGAGTTATTCTACATCAAACGCCGGGAAAGCCTCAAGTCATACAGTTTTTCTTCTGTTAGCAAATTTAATGATACCCACCACTCCTTGCAGCCTCTCACAGAATTCATTTATCAAATCAAAGGCAGTACCCCAGTACCGTAATTTAGAGTTTGGAACCTGCTGTATAAATTGTTGTTTAATTTTCTCTGTGTATTTCCCACCTTCTCTAAAAATATGTTGTTCTGATGTAAACATTCTCAATTTCGTCACAACACACTGATTCAAGATGGCATGATATTTCCTGGACATAGCTCATAGTTGCATATCTTTGCATTGAAAAATAAC
>JAJSOF020000003.1:202739377-202990351 GCA_025594305.2 Periplaneta americana | reverse complement strand
CGATTATAAAAAAAATTAAGTAAAGTTGAGCATATTATTCATATCTGGATAATCTATCTTTAGTCTTTTTCGAAAGAGTTACTCTTATAAAAGAACCGGTGTTCCACAGGGAGATGGCAGCACCACTCGTTATGCAGTGACCAACCTTCACAATGCTTTCTCTCTTCCATGTTTTGATTTTTGTCAACCACTTGTGTTCAGTGTGCACAGTTCAACAAACACTGAAGCATGTTACATTGGAATCCGACAAACATATTTTACCCTAATGGCAGAACTAGGCTTTTCGCCATTCACCCATATGAAGCCAGTTTACTAACTGCCATGTCATAGGAGGTGGTCTGAGCTACACCTGTTGGGGTGGAGCTCCCAGAGAGAAAACACGTGTTACTGGATCATTGGCTATGGCAAGGATCGAACCTGGTCCACAGCATTCTAGCCACATATAAAATGTGATGCAAATACTGTAGTATACACACAGTAATGGACGAGGACCTACTTCAGCCAGCACAGTCTTGGTTGTTTGACAATCAGATTCTAGAGCACCGGCACCGTATTGTGCTGGTGTTACTCACACATTGAGTTTGCCAGAGCTGAACCTATGCAACAGCTTCTCTCTTGCAGTGCGTGATAGATCAGAAGAAATCTCCGCCACTTTCAGAGTGTCACGCCCCAGATGCATCAGCAACAGTGAGAGGCGATGTGCTTCCTTCTTGGAGCCAACAAACACCAAAACGTGCTGCCAGCTGTTGGACGAGATAATGTGGTACAGAACCAGGGGTTTCACTTCTGGTTCCACAACGCACACCTTCTCTGTCAGCTCTGCAGGAGTCGTGTACTTCCCTGTGAAAGCTCCCTGCAGCGTGATCTCTGTAATGACACAAGCAGCAGCTTCAAACTTAAATGAGGATGACAACGATGACAAGCAGGAATTTCTTGTGAAGTGAAAACAATGTAATTTTAGTATCGCCACAAGACTTACATTAGCTTCTAAACCAACCTTCGTCTTTAACAACAGAAGTGAACAGCTTTGGCTGGAAGAGTCCCAGCTGCTGAAGTTTCTCAGGATCCTGTGTGAGCGTTGCCGAGAAGAGCAGCTTCTGGGGCCGAGGGGAAGAGGCTGACTCTAGCATTGCCACCGTGAGGGGCGGAGCATGGCAGCCCGCTGAGTCGTCTGCAAATAAATTAACTTTGTAGAATCAAACATTTCGTGGATCATGACGGCACAGTTGTGTGTGTTGAACGCCTAAGTAATTTTGTTTATGATGCACCATTGCTAGAAACGGCTGCAGAAGAGAGAAAACTGACTTTCTGTGTACTTGTTGTCATCGACTCTTACCACGCATGAGCATGAAGAGCAGAAGGCCACGGATGAGTGAGGCTGCCACTCTTTTCTGCTAGAGGCCTTCACAATCTTTATAGTGGAGACACTTGTCACCAAAACTTGAGAATGGAGTGACAGCAGCCCTGGATGTAAAGTTTTATAAATCTTTATTTGTGAACAAGGGTCCACAGCTTTGGAGTAGTGGTCAGCAGCCTTGACTGAAACTAGCGAGTCCAGATCAACTCCTCCTGGCATAAGTTGCATGGTTGAGGTTTTTTCTGAACCCTAAATGCTGGACCCCAGGCTCGTGACCACCCATCTCTCCTACTTCCATACTCATGGCATCCCATCAGACCTCATGGGTGCCCCAACCTCAGAACAGGATTCTTCATCATAATAACCCTCTCAAAAAAGTAGGCAGAGGAGCAAATGACTACATGCAAACATGAGGCTTTACAATGTAAACTGCACTTGGGGTCTATAGGACATACAAACCCACGTCCTCGGTCACGACATTTCAATCACGGAAACCAGCAAAATTGCTGGAACAGTTCGATAAACTAACAAGCAGTTGTTACACAGGAGGTGCTGCAGCTGCCAGTGGAATGCAGAAAGGCATTCAAGCAAGCAGCACGATGTCTTCAGAGCTGCTGATTACTGCTATTCGTCACATGTAATCGTAACATACAGACGTGGACAAATTATTAGATTAAAATAATTATATGTGCAACAAAGCTGTATTTAGCAGCAGAAATAATGAACAAAATTGTATTTTGCACAGAAATAATGAATAGAAAATTGAGTCTGGAGGTTACTAATATTTTGCGAACATTCCCTTATTCCTTATTAACACGCTGATTTTGTCAGGGATGCTGGAAACCAAAGTTTGACACTTTCTTTGAATATCATTTAGCCTCAACATCATTTAGCCAGATATCAGACAGTGCTTATGAGTCCATATTTTGTTGTAGGCCTCTTTTTGTTCACAAACGTTCTTCAGTATAGACCACACATTGTCAATTTCGTTCATATCCGGTCTTCTTGTAGGCCATGGAGAACAGACTGTTGAATATCTTTTTGCAGTATATATTAAAACACCAGTACCAACACAGCCAGACGAAATATACTTAACCATTGGAAAAATATACCAGAAGATGTAAACAATCATATATACAACAATAGAGACTCTGTGAATTATACTGATAGTTGATATGACGAATTATATTATGTTTCAAAGAAAAACGTTTTAGTCTAATAATTTGTCCACGTCTATATTTGTCCACAGACAGAAGTTCTAATGCTCATTCAAAATAACTGAGAACTCCCATCAGTGGTAGTAGCGTCCACTCACCTTCAATGTACGAGTACAGGTGGTACAGCCAGTCGTTCTGCACGTTCTCCAGCACACGATCAGCCTCGTCTATCACCAGAAAGCGCAGGTGCTTCAGTGTGAAGCCTGGTGTACCATGTAAGTGGTCCACCAAACGTCCAGGGGTGGTCACCACGATGTCCACCATGCTGCGGTACCCAGTCACACCTGCAATGTCAAGGGACTCGACTGTATCTCGTTTTTGCTAACTCCAGTTTTTTCCTACGCTCCGAAAAATTTCCCACGAAGTTAGGATAACTTTTTCTGAGAGACATAGACGATCAAAACTGAACACCTTTCCTCTTCCAGAGTTCCACACTTCGCAAGGATTATGTTTAGCAGTCTTAGTGATTATCCTACAGCTTTCTGGTCCATTGCTCTCAACGGAGAACTGACATTTGGAGTTATTTTCAATTACACGAATAGTTTACTTAGGTTAAGTAATGTTTCGACATAACTCTTCTCATTTATTATTAAAAATCTGCGAATTCTAAAATTCTGCATGCACAGTGCAAACACATGTACAGCTGTAAGGAATTTTTATTACTGTTCTGGTATTTGATTTTTGATCTGCAGCATGTAACATAATAGGAGTGCGGAAATTACCGAACATGCAGGCAGGCATGCATTCATCTTCAACATGCTAATTTGAGCAGTTAAAAGTAATAGTAATGATATAAAATATTCCAGTATAAATTTAAAGAATTTATATTTATCCTGAACTTACAGAGAGGCCAGGCATCATAATAAAAATTTTGTGAAGGAAACCAAGAGGGAATTTTATAAAAATATTCTTCTCAAGTCCAGGAATAAAAGCAAAATGGCATGGAAAATCGTTAATCAATTAATTAAAAATAACATGAAGACCAGTAACATTACTATTAAAAATGAAGATTGTATTATTGATGACCCACAGAAGTTGCTGAGAATTTTAACAGATTTTTTAAAGAAGCCCCCCTTAAAGTAATATCTAATTTTATACATCTTGATTATACAACTTTTTAACACTGTATCACTTCGGAATATGTATGGTAAGTACTTTGTTGTGTTAAATTTTTAACATACCTTGTCGAAACATGTTAACAAGGTACGTTAAAAATTTAACACAAGAAAGTATTATATATTCCGATCTAATTTTAATTTATTACATGATATTTCGAATTTAGAGCATATGACACAAATGACGATTTTCCACCTATGTTCATTTATAGTTAAACCACTTACTTATCTTGAAAATCTTTCTTTCAGCTGTGGTGAATTTCCAAGTGAATTGAAATTAAATAAGATAATTTCTATATTTAAGAAAAATGATAAATATAATCTGGAAAATTATAGACCAATAGCATGTACAGCAGTTTGCATGCTGGCTAGGCTTCACTGATATCTTAGATAGTAGCCAACAGGGTTCAGATTTGATAAATCAACAAGTTCTGCAATTTATTCTGTGTTTAATAAAATTTTGTTATCTCTTGATGCATGTGAATACCCTGTTGTAACCTTAGTAGGGCATTCGACTGTGTTAATCATAGTATATTGAGAAGTATGGTATTCATGGCGTAGTTTTAACATGCCTGAGAGAGAGATATCAATATGCTGAAAGAACAGGCAAGTGTATTTATTTTGTGACAATGAAACATTCAAAATTAATGTGTTTGTCTTCCGTGTTTTATCACGTGGACAGCATGGCTGCTCAACTGTGCCATGCATGCACAATGCTTAGGTTCGTCGCACAGTAACATCATACTAAGAAATATGTAAAGGATATTTACCACATTTTCAACAAGAGTACACAACGAAGATTAAGGAATAATGTATTTTGATAATTTGGCAGCCAAGTGGCCTGTCATAGTGTGCAAATGAATAAAGGCTTGATTTTTTTTTTTTATATATTCATGTGACACTTTCCTATCTACAGTGTAAACGGCCTTATTAATACCAGTTTGCTCATCAAAGGCGACATTTTCCCGCCAGTGGAAATTCTTTCTGGGTTAAATTTGAATGGAGTCATGCCATGTTAATG
Organism: Periplaneta americana; assembly: GCA_025594305.2. Classification (NCBI taxonomy): domain Eukaryota; kingdom Metazoa; phylum Arthropoda; class Insecta; order Blattodea; family Blattidae; genus Periplaneta; species Periplaneta americana. The sequence continues at coordinate 202,985,641 of JAJSOF020000003.1, read as the reverse complement.
CCAAAACCAAATTACGTAAGTTCTATTGAATGCGATTAAGTGATTTCCATGTTTAAATTCAAATTTCTTCTTCACGATTTACATATTTAAATGCCTTACAATAGTTTTATTTACTGATTCTGATTAATTTTATTCACCGTTTTATGGTGTCCCCAGTAATAAGCAACACATACTTGAGCCGACAAGCTGCTGCTGCTCCCTGTGGAACGAGGTCTGGCCCGTGAGCAGGATGACGCGCAGTTCCGTGTGCTGACAGTAAGTGAGGAACACGCGGTGCACCTGCACAGCCAAGTCCTGCACTGGCAGCACCACCAATGCCCGCACCTGCACCACCATGCGCCGACGAAGCATCTGCGCAAACACAAGTAAATCAAACCGTGCACCAGCGTCTGCTGAATCAGGGACTCCCGAATGATGCATTATAGCGTTAGTTGATTACGATTAGAAATGACAGCATCTTTGAAAACCTGCCCAAACACCATCTTCCTCCACTTGGACGTGAACCTAGGTCTCCAGGAAAACCAATGCTCTATTTGCTTCCACATGTAAGAGGCATGCAGCATCCACTGGGTAAGTTATTTGTCCTGGTGGCAAAGAGCCAAGTCTCTGTAACTGATACGAACTGAGAAGGGCTCCCTTCTCACGAGATGCGCGCACACACTCCCGAGGCAACCAGCACAATCCAGACTGGTGCCACAATATGTAAAAGGAGTCTGATAGATATTGGAAGAATGGATGTAATCCCAGGACTTCTGTGTTACAGGACTAGAAAGAACTGCATAAGTATTTGTGAGAATGAACCAGTCTTCAAGAGCTTCATCTATGTGACAGATCAAGGCTTAATCATCGAAAATGGGGAGAATAGATCTGACAAAATTGAGGACTCCATATGCAGAAGACAAGAAAGCTGGTAAACAAATATCTTTGACAGAAACAGGCAAAGTTACTAAGAGACGTATATTTAATACAGACTCCAAACAATTGCGTATGAGAATTAGAGTCGGGCAAACAGCCTCCTACTCCCACTCATTCTCGCAGGCGATACTAGCTGGCCGATAACGCCAGTTCCGAGAATCATATTCTCGAGATCGCCACTCTCGGGCACGAGGAATACCGGGTCCCGGCCTGTTATCGCACAGCCGACTTGTTATGAAATGCGTACACTGACTGCCGGCTTAATTACCGCTCATCACAACAACTCGTGACTCGTATTGAAATGTTAATGTTTATAAAGTGTGTAGGCTACACAATAATACAACATATTATGATGACGACATTCTTGTAGAATTCATATTATTTTAATTAACTGTTGCCTTTCTCGGGAAACAAAATATTGCAGCATTTTCAGTATTTGCCTAAAGCTCTTCAATAACAAGCTGTGACTGGATCTGTAACGTGTTTTCTTGTTGTCAATATTTCGTTCACATTGTTTTTATTCATTCAATAGTGTTTTTGAATACCGCTATTGTAATGGATATCACAAGAGTGTATATTTACAATAGTAAGTAAAAGCTAGTCCGCCTCCTTGGTCTGATCAAGATGGACCGGGTTCGATTCTCGGTCGTGAAGTCAGGGGTATTTAATTCGGACCTCTTCACGGGGACTGGCTGTCTGTCCATTGTCCAAGTGTGTGTGGTGTCTCACAGTGGCCCCCGAATACTCTGACCCAGTAAAGGGGGAAGTCCTGCAGTGTGTGCATGTGTTCAATATAGTTGTGGGTCTAGGAACAATAAGCCTCAGGCTACGGTTCCGAAATTAGTAAAAATAAAAGCTAATTAAACAGTAGGTACTGGACAACAAATTACACGAACGATTTTACAATAAGAGCACATATTATAAAACAAAATGATATAATTTGAGTTAGTATGATTGACAATAAAATAATTAATACGGCAATATAATATGTTAGAACGCATAATAGAGTAATTAGGCATTCGAATTTCATCATTATGAAATAAAATGACAGAAAAAATAAATTGAGGTAGTAGAATATTGGCAATAAAAAATTAATTATAGGACGCATAGTAGACAAGGAAAGTATTCCAATTTTTCACATGAAATAAAACGTTACAAAATGAAATAAAGTGAGATAGTATAACTGGCAATTTAAAATCATTAATAATAGGAATTTAAATGTTAGAACTCATGAAAGACAAAGTATGGTTTCAAATTATGTCATTACAAAATTAAATATTACAAAATTAAATAATTTGAGATAGTATAATGAAAATTTAAAATCATTAATAATAGGAATATAAATGTTCGAACTCATAAAAGACAAATTATGGTTTCAAATTATGTCATTACAAAATTAAATACTAAAAAATGAAATAATTTGAGATAGTATTTGAGATGGTAAATCAATAATAATAGGAATATAAATGTTAGAACTCATAAAAGACAAATTATGGTTTCAAATTATGTCATTACAAAATTAAATACTACAAAATGAGATAATTTGAGATAGTAATTTTAAATATTTAAGATTTAAAAAAGTGTACTATTATAAATAAAGTAAAACCAACCCCAGATGTTAAGGCTTCCACCTTTACAGACATTCCGCATTTAATGGCAGTAGGGATGTCAGTCCTACGTGCTCGCCGCCTTTACCTCCCAATGAAGTATGTCTCTAGTAGGCCTACTCATTTCTGTTAGAGATTGAGTAGACCTCAGGGCCATAGTGCGGCTGGAAGGATTAGATCAGTGGAAAAATCCATGACCCCATCGGGAATCGAACCCGCGACCTTCCGGCTTCAGCGTTACGCCTTAACAGCGACGCCACCGTGCGTTTCTTTACATACAGTAAATACTAGTCTTTAATTCACGAATTTATAGTATTACCGTGGATTAGTATTATTTTGTCAAAATGAAATATTATAACTAAAGAACAACTTCCTTAACTTCCTTAAAAATTCATACCTGAAAATTTATCCAACATGCACTTGTTTTGTCATTTACAATCTTTCCACTAATTTGTAGGTTCCATCCGCTAATTTACTCCTCACGGTTTCTTTTGTACTAGACTGCATTGTATTTAGCAAGCGCAACTCATCACCACGTATAGCATACTGGGTTAATGAGTGATCTCTACAGAGTCTACACTTCATAAATAGCTTGAGATATCGATGACATTTGCTCTTGAGCATATCGTCCAATCTGCGAAAAAATGTGACGGCTGTTATCATCTCGCATCCAAGTTGATCCGTTTTAACCCAAGTAACCATAACACAGATACCCGTCTCCATACGTCCTTATTCCCTGAAGGTTATACAGTTTGTGTTGAAATCGAAGTGAGATGTACTATGTTACACTTGAGCTTAATTTTGTGTTTGATTGATTGATTTCACAAGGGCTGGATCCGGGATGGATCCTTGCACTTAGGCCAGTTAGGCCCATTGTACTCCCTATATGCGATGATTGTCCGAAAGATGGCCCGGGTGGCATCAGTGTATCGATACTGACAAGCACGCCATCCTTCTTGTACCTTGCAGGCAAGGTCCCATAATCTACTAACAAGCCCAAACCCGGGGCCCGGAGCTTCAAGCTCTTACAACCTCGGTAAGCTTCGGAAATCTGCACTACTCCTGGATATCATTCCAGCCTCTCTTTGACTATTACAGATGATAAGTGAAATGAGAGAGGGTGGAGTGTATTGGTGGGATGAATGAGAGAAACGGGAGTAACCCGAGGAAAACCATTTGCAACGTCTATTTTATCCACAAATTCCATCCAGACATGACCAGGGTGTGAACCCGAAACGCCTAGATCAGTGGTATTCACTAGCAATTATTGAAGAGCCAACATTGAGAAATGGTTATTTTCAGAGAGCCACAATGCATTTCATAGTACTGAAGCTTAACAAAATACGTGGATTTATTATTATTATTTTATTATTATTATTATTATTATTATTATTATTATTATTATGAGTTATTTAATAATAATAATAATAATAATAATAATAATAATAACAATAGTATGTGAGGTGTTTCTGAAAATTAAGGGCGAACTATGCTACTCTTCTGCAAAATCACATCAATAGTACGAGAAGGTTGAATTGTTATTTAATCTGTAATCTGTTTTTAATTTACAAATTTTGAAAATAAAGTGTCACATAGGCCTACAGCTGAAAGACTCCTTTAACAATCCCCGCACCTGTAAATGGCTTAATTTCTGCTACGTGATACGATACTTTGGTTTTAGTTCGTTTTTATGTACAGTGGAATACATCGATTTCTGTTCAGATATCACAGACATTTTTAATATTTTCAGCCTCCTGTTCTTGGATGAGAATATTTTGGACACTTCTTATCAAATTTTGAATGTTTGCTATTGTAATATATATTAAGATCAACATGTTTACAACCCATTATTATATCAAGACATAATAGGCACATGGGACATCATGACTATCCTTTTATAAAGAAAACAAATAGCTACATGTAGTAGCTGAAAATCTTCATTGGCAGTAATGATACAGGGTAACCAAAGTTTTCTCCGGTGTACATTATTACAGAAATATATATATATATATATATATATATATAATAGTAATAGGCCTATTAGTTCAGGGCCGCAATAAAAGTTTCTGAGAGCCGCAAGCGGGCCGCGGACCGCGTAATGAGTACCACTGGCCTAGATGGAAGGCCAGCCTCATGTTATACATACTATATTAAAATACCATTTAATACCATCCGTACAATAACGGGTTTTCATGCGTTGAAGGGTTCCGTACAAATTTTACAGAACAAACGTTTGAGTCATGAGTCATGCACCAACAGCTTCTTTGGTTAACTCGCCATTATTCGAGAACCAGTAAAGATTTTGAGTGGCCATCACTTTTAAAAGTAATTTCCATCCTTTCTCAACATTTCTCTCGCTTTGACCCCCTATCTAACGTGAAAAACAAAAAAGTTTTCCGCTTACCAGAGGTGAAGTTGCAAATGTCTATTCTGAACAGATCAATCTCCATCGAAGTTAATATTTTTTTTCTCACTTTCCAAAAAATATTTTCAGTTCGATTTTTTTTCTATGCTTTCCTTAGACATTGAGCTATCAATCCAAAAAATTACAGCGCGATTGATTAAGTATTATAGGAGCTACGACGTGATATATATAGGACCGGGAAATGTATAAGCCAATGCTTCAACCACGGCCCAAGCGATATTGCTTCCTTATCAATACTACAGTCCCGTCTAGACCTCTGAGACTGTCGGGAGTGATCTAGTATTGGTAATCTCGGGACCAAGAGAATCTCGTGTTTTCTATCAGTGAGTCATTTGGCTACGTTCGGTACGCGCGCACTAAGTGAGACTGTGGAGATTACGCAACCGAGAATGGGCGATAATATGAGGCAGTCTGCCCGACTCTAATGAGAATGTCAGTTTCCAGAATGAGGAATGGGAAAAGCCATAAAGGAGTTGTACGTAAGAAATATGGTTATTAGAGGAGAAAAATTCTGTACGACCAAAATTTAATCTTTACGTAAGAAATTTATCCTTTGTAGAGGTGGAAAAATTCAAATACCTGAGAGCAACAGTAACAAATAACTTTTTAATGTATCAAACTTTCCTCGTAAAAGGGAAAATACCTGAGCCAAGGAGCGTGACAGTGGATTTAGATATTATTTTAATTCCTGGAGCAACTGTATCAAACTCAAACACTACATCTTATTTTCGAACACCCTTAGCCTCTGTTCCTCTCTTAAAGTGAGAGTGTAAGTTTTACAACCATACAAAACAACCAGTAATAGAACTGTTTTATAAATTCTAACTTTCTATTTTTTTTAAAGCACAATAAATGACAGAGCTTCTCAACTGAATAATAACAGGCATTTCCATATTTATTCTGTGTTTAATTTTCTCTCGAGTGTCATTTATATTTGTTACTGTTGCTCTCAGGTATTTGAATTTTTCCACCTCTACAAAGGATAAATTTCCAAATTTTATATTTTCATTTCGTATTACGTTCTGGTCACGAGGCACAATCATGTACTTTCTCTTTTCTGGATTTACTTCCAAACTTATCTCATTACTTGCTTCAAGTAAAATCCCGTGCTTTCTCTAATAGTTTGTGGATTTTCTCCTAACATATTCACGTCATCCGCATAGACAACAAGTTGATGTAACCCGTTCAATTCCAAACCCTCTCTGATATCCTGGACATTCCTAATGGCATATTCTAGAGCAAAGTTAAATAATAAAGGTGATAGTGCATCTCCTTGCTTTAGCCCGCAGTGAATTGGAAACGCATCTGACACAAACTGGCCTATACGTATTCTGCTGAAATAATAATAATAATAATAATAATAATAATAATAATAATAATAATAATAATAATAATAACAATAATAATAATAACAATAATAATAACAATAATAACAACAACAACAACAACAATGGAATTGCATGTCAACTGACAGGCATGTCAGAAGTTACCTGCACGATGGGGAGGACAAAGGCCAGAGTCTTGCCGCTGCCAGTGGGGGCCGACACACACACGTCACGTAACCAGTACTGCACGGGCTTGCTGTGTACCGACAGCAGCCAGGGAATCACTTGTGCCTGCACTGGCAAAAATAAACAAACCAGGGTAAAATCAAATATGCAACTAGATATTCCTGACAGCCTTCAAGTTTCTTTCCTATGCAAGCCTGTTATAGTCCAGAAACTTGTACAGTCACGTTATAAGGTGGGGAAATGAATCGTATGCTGGCCTCTCTGCACCTGCAATACTCTCAGTCTCCTCTTGAGTTATTCCAAATTCCTTCACAGTGTGTATGTAACCTAGTTTTAGTACTCTTTAATCTTCCAGCCTACTAAAAGTACATCTTCCTTATTATATCTAGTAAACTCCAAACTGTCCTTCAGCTGTAATAAGATGTATCCTAACTCAGTTTTCTTGTTCTCTTACAGCAATGTTTCTCAAACTGACCCCTAAAATGTAAAATAAATAAACAGAATATAATTCATACTCTTCGTCACTCCTGTAAAAAAATAAATTAATAATAATAATAATAATAATAATAATAATAATAATAATAATAATAATAATAATAATAACAACAATAATAATAATAATAACAATGAAACTTATATCAGTAGTAACTATCTAGCTGCCTTGATAGTGACATGAATGCCATGTACACATCTCGACATGTTACACACCACATTTTCCCAGTGCCTATAATAAAAGAAGTGGAACATTTTCTACGTTGGAACTCCTTCTTTCATTTAATTTTCAGATGTGTCATTTCAGATTAATTTTATTGAGGTTTCGGCTTTTAGTGTGCACTCAGCAAAAATAATTCGTGAAATGAGTAGCTTAATATCAAAGACGGACATCTGTCGTCTCCATAGTTTTGATCTAGAGGCAATTTTTTAATTCACAGTGTTCTTTGTAATATTTAACACAATTTATTTTATAAATGTAGTGTTAGAGTTTGCATATGGTTTCACTATAACTGGAAAGAGCATGAAAAATTGTATAAAAAAACCACAGCTGTCTAAATTTCGATTGAGGTCAGATGTCCGTCTTTGATATTATGCTACTCAAATATTTTCTTCAATGCAAAATGGACAAATTTGTGACAAAACGAACCAAGCCCCCTACATCCAGTGAATTGGAAATAAAAAGAAGAGATTGCATAATGACAGTTATTTAAAATATGGATGGTAAGCCACAATGTGTTGTCTGATATTAAAGTTAGTTCAGCACTTGAAAACCAAATATCCATCTCTTGAAAGCAAACTATACTTCGAAAAATCAACGAGCTTCTATTTGTGAAGAAGGCTGAGTGATAGCATTACACTTGACGCAGCCTATCGCACTGGCAGGAAGCCCCGCAAGACATCCACACTGCTTGCTGCTGTTCATGACCCAACTGAAAGCTGTTTCCCTTCCAATAATGTCTCAAGGCAAATCAAAGCTCAGAAGGTGGAATCAAGTGAATTCAACAGATGTGCCGAACATTTTACATTTTTGTGTTCTGTCAAGAATGAATGTGATGGATTAGTTGAAGAAAGCACAAGTAGGTAGTATTGCAAAATAGCAAGAGCTTTATACCAGACTACAGAAAACAGTGTATGGACTGCATAATAGCACATATCTGAAATTCAAACATAAATAAGCCTCTACTGTAAGCAGTAAGAAAACAAGGTCTCTGATTACATTTTTCACCGAGCCACAGGAGGTCTAGACATCAGCATATAAAGTTTTTTTTTTTTTTTTATAATTCTTCAGAGTATGGTCAATGGAGCTTAAGTCACTTTCTTTTTACAGTTTTTAGTTTCTGGTAAGACATTAAAGAGGAAAACTTTAGCTTTCATTTAGTGTTACGGATTCGTTTCCAGATAGAATACAAATCATAATGAAGTAAAATGCTCAATTTTCCTTGAGTCTTATTTTCTAACATTTTGTCGATATTTACGGTTTATGTCACATATGCCCTCATTGTATGATGTGCTGGAGAAATGTTATGCTGACCACTTACGATATTTCTCTGTAGACTAGAATCAAATTAAAAATCACGATTGTAATGGCTTATATTTATGTAATACATACAAATGGTTCTGTGTGGGTTATTTTTTATCTACTACAATAAAATTTTCTTCGAATTTCAGTTCTCACAACAATAATAATAACAAAACGTACGTGAAGGATATTGCACATACTGAATTCCTACGAAACTTAAATTTGTTACAGATGAATGCTGTGATGATAATGAGTATTGTCGTCACCAATCACACTAGGAACAATTGCCAGATAATCTACTATTAGAGGAAAACATCTGATAAAAGGTCACAAAGCAAACCCAAGATCTTCACATGTAGATCTTACAGATTACAACAACAACAACAACAACAACAGAGACAAAACACACAAATCAGGATCAGAAAGTGAAAGCAGTCTGGAGGAATTAATACATGAGACAAGGGAAAATGCAGCTATTACTAAGATCTCCCACTGGTTCAGATCTGCAACAAGAGCATATTTTGAAAACTGTAGTAGACATATCTCCTTTGAAAGATGAAGTTGAGCTTTCTTCTGTGAATATGGCAATGCTTAAACCAGTTCTTCGCACGTGATGTATGCACTGCGTACATCAAGCAGGCAGCAGTTTTCAAAGGGTGCTGCGCAAACCATCCATTGCCTGGCATTGAATTAAATCCTAGCAAACCTGTGTGCACTGTGCTTGGAGTGACGAAAGTGCAGTTTGGGAGGTTCGATGTTGCTGTGCAATGAAATGGGAGCAAACATCAAAAACATTCCTTTTTCCACACCAAGGTGAGCAAAATGGCAACTAGACTTTTTGACCTGATCACACTGTTGTAGTATTAAAACATTTCGTTCTAGATAACGAGTCTGTGCTGCTGTTGGCTCACTCAGCTCATATATTTTCGCATTTAAAAGACTGAATTTGAAATTACAAGGACGTGACACTTTGTTAGTGACAAAATCAATACTTTCACTGAATCTCCGAACTAGACAATTTTGTTGTTTGTAAACAGGTGTAACACCAAACTAACTCGCGGGAAAATACAAGAATAACGCATTTTCCAAAGAAAATATAATAATTTTGTGAAAGATCACTTCATGTACTTAAAGGAAATATGAACGTTTCATTCCAAATGATTTTAAAGTTCAATGCTCCTATCCTTCATTTCATGAAATGAACAGATAGTGGACACAGATGCATAGCAGTCAGGACCAAGTATTGGGTACGTGGACTCCATCAAATGAGGGCATAAAGCCATTAGCAGGAAGTAAATGATGCCTTCGTTAGCGAAATGCATATTCACGCCCGTCATTGTTCCATTTGTAACAGCTCACCACCATGGCGACTGCAGACAGCAACATGGTGAGATCAGGTCTCGCCCTTCCACAGCAGCCAAACACGTACAAGCTGAGGAGAGGCAACTTCTGTACCTGGGAAGAAGTGAGTGATGTTGCTGCGCTGCAGGGCCTCCACGATGTCTGCGTCGAGCGCAGGGACAGCCGTCACAGCCGTGGTGAGCTGCTGCAGATCCACCTGCACCACTGACGGGTTCGCCAGCCACTGAGGCAGCACTCGCTTCACCTGCAAAACAAGTCAGCTCTGCAATGGGGAACTGTCCATGACAAGAGGAGCACTACATCACTAGAAAAGAGAAAAAACAATATTTCAAAGGTTTGACTGTACTCCTGGTGTTACTGACTACTGTCTAGCCAGGCGTCTCAGAGCATTTTCTCCTTTCTTTCTTAATGTAAGAGTGGAATGAGATGCAAGAGCAGTTCATATATCTCCAGATGACGTCAATGACCGTGACATTTGAATGAACAGACATCTCCAACGGCTACCATGTAACAGTGTCATTGTGTTCATTTCCAAGGAGAGAACATTCTTATTACCACAAAGTATCAACAAGTAAGTTTTGGGTGTAATAGATCGACTATTGACAAGGTTTTTTGCATTCCACAGATATTGGAGAAAAAATGGGAGTACAAGGGTACAGTACATCAGTTATTCATATGATAAGAGGGAAGTTTTATATAATATTCTTACACAATTTCGTATTCCCAAGAAACTAGTTTGATCAATTAAAATGTAATTAACTGATGAACTAGTGGACTTACTCGTGTTAAATATGTAATATTTGTCCGGCTTACAGCTATTTCAGTGCTTCACGCACCATCATCAGAGCCTATTTAACACGTGTAAGTCCACTAGTTCATCAATTAATTATATTCAAGTGTTAAAAGTGGTGTACGCAAGATTCAAAATGAATTAAAATGTGTCTCAGTGAAACGTACAGCAGAGTTCGTATAGGTCAGTTTCTATCTGATGCTTTTCCAATTCACTGCGGGCTAAAGCAAGAAGATGCACTATCACCTTTACTTTTTAACTTCGCTCTAGAATATACCATTAGGAAAGTCCAGGATAACAGAGAGGGTTTGGAATTGAACGGGTTACATCAGCTGCTTGTCTATGCGGATGACGTGAATATGTTAGGAGAAAATCCACAAACGATCTATAGGGAAAACACAAGAATTTTACTTCAAACAAGTAAGGAGATAGGTTTAGAAGTAAATCCCGAAAAAAAAAAAGTATATGATTATGTCTCGTGATCAGAACATAGTACGAAATGGAAATATAAAAATTTAAAATTTATCCTTTGAAAAGGTGGAAAAATTCAAGTACGTTGGAGCAACAGTAACAAATACAAATGACACTCGAGAAGAAATTAAACACAGAATAAATATGAGAAATGCGTGTTATTATTTGGTTGAGAAGCTTTTATCATCCAGTCTGCTGTCAAAAAATCTGAAAATTAGAATTTATAAAACAGTTATATTACCGGTTGTTCTTTATAGTTGTGAAACTTGGACTCTCACTTTGAGAGAGGAACAGAGGTTAAGGATGTTTGAAAATAAAATGCTTAGGAAAATATATGGGGCTAAGAGGGATGAAGTTACAGGAGAATGGAGAAAGTTACACAACACAGAACTGCACGCATTGTATTCTTCACCTGACATAATTAGGAACATTAAATTCAGACAAATGAGATGGGCAGGGCATGTAGCACACATGGGTGAATCTAGAAATGCATATAGAGTGTTAGTTGGAAGACCTGAAGGGAAAAGACCTTTGGGGAAACCAAGGCGTTGATGGGAGGATAATATTAAAATAGATTTGAGGGATGTGGAATATGATGGTAGGGACTGGATTAATCTTGCTCAGGATAGGGGCCGATGGCGGGCTTATGTGGGGTCCCTTAAAAGTCATTTGTAAGTATTAAGTAATCAACAAATAAAAGATTTCAGAGGGAAAGTAAAGTTGTGGGATTCGCAAGTATCAGTGGATAACTGTAGTGACAGTATACAGTTGAAAAATTCCATTGCAGATTGAAAAGTTACATTTTTTAGATTAGATTTCTGCACATTTAAAAGACAAAACTAAAGTTATTTCAATCATTTATTATCATAATGCAGTGCTCTCTTAAATTGACTGAGCATATTGGAAATTAAATCAATGGTTTTTCTAAAACATGCTAAATGTCTCATATAAAACAATCCTTATCTCGAAAAGGAAGCAAAAACGAGCAAAATTATATTAAACTTTGTTGTTTGGAATATCTCAAAGAATAACCCACTGAAATTAATGACATTACTTACGGTCCAGCCTCTACATTACGAGTACCGTATGTTCCAAGCCTTTCCATATTGTATTTTGTCATACGTTAAATTGTAAGCATGTTCTAATTTAAAATAATTATTTATAAATTCCCAAGATGTTTAGGTTATTTTTTAATTGTTGAAAACATTTCGAAACATATTAAGTAATTATTACTGTAATTAATGTATTAATATTGGCGTATCATAAGAATACATACTTCAACAACCAATCCGGAGTTGCGTTCGGGCGCAGGTTTGATTCCCGTTTGGGCTGATTACCTGGTTGGGTTTTTTCCCGAGGTTTTCCAACCATAAGGCAAACGTCAGGTAATCTATGGCGAATCCTCGGCCTGATTTCGCCAAATATCATCTCACTATCACCAATCCCACCAACGTTAAATAACCTCGTAGTTGGTAGCGTCGTTAAATAACCAAGTTAAAAAAAAAAACAACAAGCTTCATTGTAATTTAAATATTATTTAGCTGATTTTTATTTAATTAAATTAGAAATGTAAAATAAAAGAGAGATACCTAAAACCACTTACCTAGAAATAAGAAGGGCAGCACTGCTACTTACAGATCTGTTACTAAATCTACATATTACTCTGTGAAAAGATTTATTAAATCTACATACTTAGACTTCAACAAACAAAATTTGATAACACAATCTCAAGGAAAAAATGGAACTCTCTGCATCACAATCCACAGTTAATTCCTGATTTACCACGAAAATCGTCTGTAGCTGCATTTAGATTGGCAACAGGCCATGATTGTTTGGCCAAACACCTGCATAGAATTGGAATATATCAGTCCCAACTGTCCATTGTGCAACTCAAACCAAGAAATGGATTTGGAACACCTCAAAATCTGTGCTTCAGTGGCTGACCATGATAATATCTTTGAAAAATATTGGAGTGCGAGAGGTCAAATGACTTTATTGTCAAACGCCTGGCATTAGAAAACAACAACAACTTACCTAGAAATGAAGTATTGTGCTTAAATAATTGAGTAATATGTATGGTCCTTTATGTTTCGTGATCATGTTTCTTCTTTTAATCATTCGCATATCATTAACAAATAAATTATAATAATAATAATTATTATTATTATTAATAATATTGATTTGTTGTAGCAAACAGGGACGTCGCTAGAGGGTGCGAAAGGGTGCGCAAGCACCCATAAAAATCGGAGCACCCCTTTCCGCACTCCAAAGGACAATTTATTAAAAAAAAATACTAGGCATAAGTTATTTTGAAGAACAAAAACAAATAAACAATTTCTTGGATGTGAAAAACTACGTCCCTTAGTGTATCGTTATGGATGTGATGAGCAATAATATTAATAATAATAATAATAATAATAATAATAATAATAATAATAATAATATTAATAAACAGATGTATAGTATGCGCGCAAGTGCATGAGAGAACATTTTTTTTTATGTACATTTTTACAGCTCGCACCCCATTTTTAAATCTCGCACCCCATCCGCACCCCCCTTGCTCTGATCCTGGCGACGTCACTGGTAGCAAACAACATCTAGGTACCAGGCATATTATGTTCAGCTCGACAGTTGTAACTTAACTCGCTCATGCTTGTAACATGAATCAACAATCGGCTATCTTCGGGTATTGAGCATATCTGACTTCACTATTTAAACTTCCTCTCTGTAACAGCTGCTGCGCATTGATCTTGAGACGGCTGGACTAGTCGAATGGAATACTTAACTGACTGTCTGTTATAACAACCTAATGACTAGAACTCCATGCAGACCATGCTTCCTAATGTCCATAATATTGCCTGTGCTCATATAGCACAATATCTTTAGTAAGACCGAGTAATGATCCATGGGAACCCACCTTCGATTTCTTTCGGAATCTGTCACTGCCAATAACAGTAAATCCTTTCACTTTCTCTCCAGTTTCGTTTTCTACATTTCGCTCTACATTCTTCTCATCTTCTTCTGAACTGGGTCCTTCAATACGGTTTCCTTTACGCTTCTTTTTCTGAGCACTTTCATTGCCTTTCTCTCCATACTTCTGTTTCTTAGCCACAGGCAACTCAGAGGAAGCTGCAACATTGTCACTGACACGAAGAGGGGAGTCTGAACTTTCCTCCTGTTGGTATTGTCTACCAAGTTCTTCCTTGTACTTTTTTCTTTTCTTGATTTTTGACAGAAGAAGTGAAAGTTTCTCTTTCTCGTCAAGGTTTTTGCACACTGTTTCTTCATTTCCAAGGTACCTGATAACACAAAGACAAACATAAATGCACACTGAAAAAATTTAAGAATAACATTTTCCACTATTATTAACATCTTTTTAACTTAAAATTCTGTATTAAAGAAAGACGAAACTTGAGTTTTTCATAGACAAGTGAAGATACTAATATTGATGAGTACGGTAAATCACAACAACAGGTTTCAGTTTTCCTGGAAAATATTCGACGTGAAAAATGAGTGACGGAAAATGATTCAATTCAACTATCAGAAAAAGTCAGTATGGGCTGACTGGTAAGTGCTGCTCATACTAATTCTCATGCGTGCCAATGTTACTTATGTCCCGCCCACTATAGAGATATAGGTCAATTTTACACACATTTAGTATAACTTGTTGCTTCTTTGACAGGTTAGGTTTGGTTAGTTTAGGTTTTTGTTATAGTCTACCTTGCATATACGATTACAGCGCAACATTGGCAGTGATAAAAGTGAAATATTCGTTCAGTGGGCGTTGGATACTCTACAGGATTCACCATGTGCAGCGTGCAGCGCGCTACTTTTGGCTTACGTGTGAACACGACACGCAACTTCTGCAGCTGCAGTACAAAAGTTGTGCGGTCAGCAAAAGTAGCGACGTGTGACCGTACCTTAACATTGACATAACAAATATTACTTTGGTTACTTTAACCAACCCTAACCTGTCAAGAATGCAAGGTGTTTCCATTTTATCTTTAAAATTACTCAACTTACCTCTTCACGACAAACAAGTCCATATTCCACCACAAACTTATAACTGAATTAAAATCCAATGCCTGTCATGTTATAATATCCGTGGTTCAACACGAATTATTCAACTAACAAATGCAGCACCACACGAAATCAAGTCTATGTGTACCAAAAACTATAGTTGGAATTTTTTGAATACAGATTAAATGTTTCTTATAATTTCATTTACACTGAAATATTTTTTCAGTTGCGGTGCGGTGTAATATGAATTTAAATTACAATTCTATAACTGAACGAAAATATATACACAAATTACACGCTTTAATCTTCCACCACCATAGCTCAAATCAACAGGACTGCCAACATTATTATAATAATAGTTTGGGATTGCGCACACTGCGCATAGATACTGCCAACTGCTGCATAGACAAATAACAGCTGCATTCAGTGTTGCCAACCCATAAACTCGTTCATCATTTGCAAACGTTGTGGTCTCTATATTTTACCTTCTTTATTTTTTCCTATGATCATGGACTTCGTCTTGTTTGCATTTATCTTCATTCCATACTGCTCACAGCTGTCATTTAGCTCCAATAGCATATCCCTTAGTATCATCTACTCTTCTGCTAACTGCCATATCAGCAAATCTTATACACTTTATTCTTCTTTCTCCTACTATCACTCCTGCCATGTTTTGAAACAGTTCTTCACTAAATCCTCCAAGTAGATGTTGTACAGGGTAGGTGACAAAGGACATCCTTATCATACTCCTCTATACCTTAGGTCGAAATTGGAAGAAAGAAAAAAAAAATGTACTTTCAAAGAAAGATTTTGAAAAGAGTACAAGTAAACACATCTATTATTACAATTCTCTCTTTCTTGCTTTTGCAGAATACTCATTGAACGTTGGGATGGCTTACTACAGATTAGACATACTCTTCCCTTGTCAATATATACATTTCTACAGCATCTCAACATAAAGTAAAAATAGTGTACCATTATTTTAGGCTACGTTAGGACTACATAAAATATCAAGGAATTATATACCTGGATGAAAATTCATCAAAAGGAAACTTAGTGCTGATATTTACTTTACCTTCTGGGGGGGGGACCCAGGAGTAAGGTTATTATTTACTATAAATTACTGTATATTTTTAATTCTGCTAGTATGTTTAATAATTCATAAAAAAATTCCCACTTTAAGGAAAATTTTCACGTTAAAAAAAAAGCCTTAAATTATTGAAACAGTATACAATTAAAAAAAGAGCTAAATTGAATATTTTTATAGTAGGCTAAATGATATTGGGCTTAATGTGAGCTATTGCGATGACACTATAAGAATGCAGGACTCCACTGGCCTCAGTCGAGTAATACTAGTCAGCGATGTATGCAATGGAGGGGCAAGGAACTGGCTTAGTTCTCATAAGTGATGCCTTATTGGTGCCATGAGTTTCAAATCTCTCTTCGGACAGTTGCCTGACAATAGTAAATGACTTTTCGAAGTAGCTGCATTGGTCACTCACTAGAACGATGAGTAAAAATCGTCGGAAAAGCCACTAACTTCTATAATTTTTAATATATTAATAAATCGATTTTCATTATCATTAACTTCCTTGCCTTATCTCATATTAGTCATACTCCTCCTCGTCCTCTTCCACAATGCTTTCTCCTTTCTACGAGAATGTGTATTAGGTATATGCCTACTGTGTCACGGTCACAAAGAATATGCAATTAGTTTTTCTCTATCACATATTGTTTAAAATTCATACTTCCCCCTTAAGAACATAGACGCGATTGTGTAAAAAATAATCCTAATTTATATTATTATGTACTATGTGGAGAACTTACCTTCAAGACTAGAAAGTGTAGCCTTACACCTTTGGTTAGAAAGGTACAGAATATGAACTGTATTTTGGATGTTATGTTGAGTACCAAAATAAGTCATGGACACCTTGTATATGCTGCAATTCATGCTTCAGAAACTTGAGAAATAAGCTATAAGTTAAATGTAATGTAATGAAATTCACTGTACCTGTGGTTTGGTGAGAACCTCGGGATCACATAGCTGATTTACTTCCCTTAGATAAACATAAAAGATCTTGTGATCACTAGAAGGCCTTCATGACTTTGTGAGGATTTAAATGGCAAGCAGAACTGTTAGGTCCAGACTGCAAGAAAGGAATCTTTTAGATAGGAATGTTATATTACTTCATTTAGAAAATGACTGAATCATTATATTTAATATTTTTCAGAGTGAAGGAATAATTTTTTGCTAAGATGTGAACAGCTTACTCCAGGCTTTGGGCCATGAACATTATCCAGAAGACTGGTGATTGTTTACTGACTTCCTGTTTCTATCATATGTGCTGTTCATTTGAGGTATGAGCACAATACTAAATGCAAGTGCCACATATGTGAAGAGCTGCAAGGTATTGGAATCTTACTCGGTATGCAGCGAGGCACACAAAATACTGTTGCTTGTTGTGCGAGTGGATAACCGCGACAAAGCAAACAATTACATCTGTAAACAATGGCTTGCAAGACAAAGCTTCATTCCTGGAGTCAAAAGCATTTCCCATGAACCACTTGTGAACCCCCACGATGTCTTCCTATCACCAATATACATTAAGCTTGGACTGATGGAGAATGTTTGTGAAGACACTAGACACAGAAGTACAAGCCTTCATGCACCTCATGAATAAATTCCCAAAACTGACAAGGGAACCGTCCCAGATCGTGTAGCTTGAATTTAATGAAAATGCGTATTTAAGCTAATATTCGTTTAAGTAACGTGGTAATAGTCATTCGTTTCGCTTTTTTCCTCGTTTACGAAAGATATTGATTTGAAAATCATTGCTACTATAATGCTTCTTGCGCGCACTCAGATCCTCATAGCTCCCTGACACCGTACCACAGCTCTCTCATTAATGCTCTAGTCAATCTGTTTTCTCTAACACACATTAATAAAGGAGTTGTGCAATCCATGGCATATTTCACTCATTCGTACATTGTTCAAATCCATAGGTATGCAGCTGGAAGTCTAGGAACATGACTGTACATATATTTTTTTTAGGCACTATAAAATTGTAATTTGCAGGCTAGAAGAGTATTTCAAACAAAAAATTATCTGTGAAAACATTCCAAACACATTGCAAGGTTGGAGTTTCATGACATGGAAATTCTGTTGTGTATCAACAGTTTCATTCACCTGCCCTCAAAAAATGCTAATATATGCACGGCAGAGGTGAGGGTATGTGATGGAAAAACATGCGAGAAAGTTTGATAATGTTCTTGCAACGATGTTGTATGTTGGAAACAGTGTGTGTTACAGAAGAGTGTGAAAACCAGCCTATGTAAAATGTTTGTATTCTTCAATGGTTCCTTGTCCCAACCACTTCATTTCGAATCCCACTATTTAAGGTGAGGAACAGAGTTAATACATACTTTAAATTCAAATTGAATTTGTATTTCAGCAAGAATCCTGTATTAATGTGAGTTAAGAGACAATGAAAATAGACTAGAGCATTAATACAAGAGCTGTGATACGGTGTCGCGGAACTATGAGGATCCGAATGCGCATACGAAGTGGCATAGGTAGCATCGTTTTTCAAGTCACTGTATTTCGTAAACAAGGAAAAAGGGAAACAAACGACTATCACCACGTTACTTAACAAACGAAAATTAGCTTAAATATGCATTGTCATTAAATTCAAGCTACACGACCTGGGACGGTTTCCTTGTAAGTGATCCAAAGATTAAGGAAGAAATGTTTATTGGTCCACAAATAAAAGCAGTCATGCAAGATAAAGTCGTCGAATATGAACTATTGAAAGTGAAAAAAATGTCCTGGTGTACATTTAAATCAATATATATATATATATATATATATATATAAAAATTAGGTTATTTTACGCTTTAGCAACAGCTTAGGTTATAAATCAATATTCACAAACTTTCTCCAAAATAGAAATCTGTAGATTATAAAGTTATTGTAAGTGAAATGTTACACTATGTTCATGTTATGACATACAATATGTCCTTCAAGCTATATTTTGTGGACAGTCATCTGTACTTGTTTCCCAGAAAACTTCACTGGAAGATGGAATGCAAGTATGTTCGGTGAATACTGTTGTACAATCATCATAGATACCCCAAAACCTACCTCAAGCACAACTCATTAAGAAAGCCATTTTAATTTTTCTGCTTTGTAAATTTTTTACATTTTTTTTGTTAGTCCGTGAAACAAACGTAAGCAAAAAAGTGTTTTTACAATGACAATGGTGTGCGTTAGAAAATTTTGGATTTTAGAAATGAATTCAGTGCATCTCATTTTGTTAAAATCACATAGTTTCACCCAAAGGACAGGAAAAAAGTTTAAATTGTTGCACAGTGTTATCCGTAGAGATATAGAACCAACATGTGTGAGAATGGTCTGTTCCAATCTTCTCAATAAGAGTACAGTCTTAGAAAAAAGTTTTGACGCACAGCCTCTTTATAAGTCCTGGAAAGAGGCAGTGCTCATGATCAGAGGACGAGTGACCTGGTTCACAAGAGGAGGACTAGTTGAGGCAGTGATATCAGTTTTGTTTTGTTGTATGTCGTCCTTTAGTACTTAAAACAAGTTCCAGGGCAACGAATTCAGCTTAAATAATTAGTGCAGTAAAGACTGTTAACAAAGTTTTAACAAATACAGAAAAAAAAAAAAAAAGGAATGCATGACAATTTGTCATTGAAGGTTGTCTTCTATCTAGAAGAAGAGAAATGTAGTATATAAATAAGTCTCCAATAGTTATGAATGGTTATAAGAATTTATATAAGCTATATTGAAAGTTATGGATATATATTAAAAAAACTTGGTTGATATTTGAAAACAACTTGTATATATTACATCTTGGGGTTATAAAGTAAAATTCAATAATATCAAGACACGAAATTGTATAAGGTTTTAGTTTTAAAATATTGTGAATATTATGTAGTATGACGTTATAAAACATTTAGTCATTGTTGAATTGGGTAATTGAGATAGTTATTAAATTACATCAAATCTAAGAGTGTATTATAAGAACATTGACGAAAACATTTATACAAATAGTTAATTACAATTATGTAATATAAAGGAATTATACCTTGTATATGGCATGTTAAGACAGACTGAAAAATAATAAAGCTATTTAATTGGGTTACTAAGACTTATCTGAAAAAATCTCTCTCTAAAAAAAAGAACCTTCACATTTCTGTTTTTCGATCCACCAAATTAAGGAATGTCAGTCTGTATTATGAAGTCAGGGGGAGTGGCAGTCCAGATTGTCCAGTTGTGCATGCTGTGGAGTAGCAACTAGCGGTGGAGAGAACATTTATCCTCTGCTCTCAGTAGCTTTTTAATGTGCCAATTGATATAAACAGCAATAAAATGAAATACAAATGTTTGGTATAGACTTGCAAAACATAGATTACCGGTAAAAATTTTCAGTAATAAAATTTGTCACAATGTCGAAAGTCAATTAGTTGAATGTTTTTTTTTTTTTTTTTTTTTTAATTCAATGCCACCAGGTTGTCTTTTCGACATTTCTGGTCTTCTCTCCTGGCCGTGGCTTAGTTGTAACCCACTTCTGAGGTTGGGGCGCCTGGAAGGCGGAGTTACATTACCCCGATGATGTGATAGGATGATTATGATAATGTGGTGCCAGGAGAGGTCTTATATCTAAACTTAACCTAAATTCCAGACCATGGACGAACACAGGAATTATCCCCTTTAAGGAAAAATTCCTGTGCTCTAACCGGGAATCGAACCCGGGACCTCATGAACTATAGCCAGAAGCTCTGACCACTAGACCATGAGGCTGGTCAAATTAGTTGAATGTTTGTGAGTTGGACAGTAATATCTTCCCCTTGACTGATGATAGAGAGTGTGAGTAGAGGGGAAAGGCCTATCAACCAAATTGAAATTTGGATTTAATTAGGTTTCTACAGCTAAAGAAGCTTTTCACATCTGCGCTGGAATGAGGAAATTCTAATAGGAAAATTGCAATTTCACAAGTTCTTGGAAAGGGTTTCCACCTGTTAAATCACGGTAAATGTACACTCCACACCAAAATTTTACAGTGTAACTTCTATTTAACATGATTAAGATTTGTCTGTTTATAGTAAATTACACTAATATCCGGTTCACTAACAAACATTTTTGCAATGGAATCTTTAATTTGTTTTAAGTACTCCATAGGGATGAGAAGAAACATTCAGAAGCAATCCTCCAAGTCCTCCACCTCTAATGTCTTCAGAATTCTCTCCATTACTTTCAACTGTTTCTATGAAATCAAATCTTTTTCCTTTCACAGCAAATTCAATATAAAGACAGATAGAAATCTGCTGGGACCAATCAGGAGAATAGAGTAACAGTGCATTGTCCACTGTCATGCTGCTGGTTCCAGGAATTGTGTCAATTCCTTCTCACTTGTCCCCTCAACAAAATACTTCTGTAATACTGGTTTATTGGTTGGTCCTTACAAGCATAATTTTATTGTGTGATGAATATTTTTGCTATGAGGACAATATCCACAATCCAAGGCTCATCACCATTTGGTTCTGACACACAACACCTTCCATTCGTCTGTCAGCAGTCTTAGTCAAGTCCTGCAGACAAACAATGCACATGAGGAATTTCGATAAAAACTACTTTGCCACATAGAAACACAAAATTTAGTTCATTTGCCATCTTCCTAATGATCTCACTGTACAAGTCCATACACTATCACCAGTCTTCGAACTCAAAGCACGTCCAGAACGGTGTTAATCACTTCTGTTCTCATTATCTCTCATACCTGGTGCAAACTGTGTTTCTTTGCATATACTTATCCTCAAGTCTTTTTAATATGCAAAAGCCGAAAACCTACAACAGCAATACACACACAAAATCTGTTCTGACCTTGCCAGAAAGTTCGTTTGGGATATTATTTATGTAGAGGATAGTTTTTTTCCTCCCACAACCTCAATTCTTTTTACAAAGAGTTTGTTAGTCACGAATATGTATCAGAAACTTTTCAACTGAAAGTACACATATGTATTTCAGTTAGTTTGTGTGTGCGAAGTTCGTTTGGGATATTATTTATGCAGAGGATAGTTTTTTTCCTCCCACAACCTCAATTCTTTTTACAAAGAGTTTGTTAGTCACGAATATGTATCAGAAACTTTTCAACTGAAAGTACACATATGTATTTCAGTTAGTTTGTGTGTGCAAAGTTCGTTTGGGATATTATTTATGTAGAGCATAGTTTTTTTCCTCCCACAACCTCAATTCTTTTACAAAGAGTTTGTTAGTCACGAATATGTATCAGAAACTTTTCAACTGAAAGTACACATATGTATTTCAGTTAGTTTGTGTGTGCAATTCACTTGAAAATTGCCAAAAAAACATATTTGAGCGAATAATTCCATGGATCTAAGGCAAATTGTGATGTCATTTTTTGCAGTTTTCCAGGAGTGAGAATTTAAAGTGTGAACAACCGTACAAAACCATAGTAAACATGTTAGAGAGAAGAGTAATACAGCATGTCATCTTTTGCCACAATAAACATACACCAGGATGCACAACATACAGAAAAATCTCATTTTCGTCAAAAACTGACAATCACCTTTTGCCTTGGAAGCACAGAATTCTTTCTTGTACTCACCTCAAAGTACTGAAAAAGACGAATGCAGAGAATGAAGAGCTGATCACACACATTGTTCGGACGCTGCACGAGCACTTGTTGGTCAATATGCTAACGAGGAAACCTTCAACTGTCATGTTGAGGTTCTTTTTCAAATTTTACACATTAAAGGTCTTTTTACAACAAAAAATTAGCTCATTACCTACACTACCAGGCCCTTCTTTTGAAATAAGTTGAGTAGTCTCATACTGAGTAGTATGCACACACTTCACCAGCACCTGATGTTTATGTTGCACTGCAAGGATGGAAAGTCATTCCGATATGATTTGCAAAATGTTGTCACACTCGTCATTTTCAATTTATAAAACAATATTATTAAAATAAAACGAAATAATATTTTTATCTAGTAGGCACATAATGAACACCCATTAGACGATTGCATTTACAGTGATATGAATGACCTTAAATACACGATAATTAAGAGTGTGAAAAAAATCCAAACAACGCTTTATTTATGTACCATAATAGGGAACATGCTTAATTTGTATGCACAGTCATCTTTACGCATTCATATACTCTACTATGTACCATCTTTAATTGAAGATACGCGCTGATTTAACAGCTGATAATGGAGGTCTGGAAATTACAACACATTTAAAATAACTCTACAAATTAAAAAAAAACAATAGAGATAAACAGATTAACTATTATCGATTTATAAAAACTTGTACAGTTTTGAAGACAAGTCTGAAAAAATAGTATGATGTCGTCTGTTCTTCCCTCAACAACGCAATGAAGGAAACAAATGACAGGCGCCAACACCCGGTCACAAAAAGAGAAATCTAGGGTATTTTAAATTTTAATAACGAAATGAAACAATATTTCAAAACAGAATGACTTCGCACATACAGTAAACCACATTCAAAATATGCAAGAATTCACTTGATCACATAACTACACTGATATTAAGCTATCTGTGTATATGATAATTTAAACAATTTTGCTCACAATATGGGAATGACAATTGTATTATATGTAATAATTTTAACTGATGTAAATATGAATGTGAATATATATACTAGAATAAGTAAGTAAATAATATGTGGTTTATGAATCAACATGCAAATAACAATAATTAGGTTGTATGATATTTAACAAGTGGATGTAAAAGCTGAACTCAATAACCTAAACATAATAAGGTGTAATGATGCTGAATTGATATCAGTAGGAACACTGAAGATGGGATACGGGTTCGTTTATAAAGAGAACAAGTTATTAACTGTATAATCCAGTGGTCATCGCACTCACCGTTTCTTTAACATTTCTCTCACGAAAATAGTTCATAGCTAGTCGAAGTACATTAATGGATTCAATGATATTGAAGACGTAATAAAACATGCATAGGTCTGCGTCAGTATGCGACAATGTGGAATCTTATACTAACTAAAATAAATACCTGCATGCATGCTTTTGCCTGATACCAGTTGGCCACTACAGGGAGGGGCGCTTCAGGACTAGAAAAGCCAAGCGTACGAGTACAGCCATTGGGCTACTCAAGTCCTCCTTTTGAGGACCTTGTAGTTTACATAATAAGCCAATTTTTTGGTATTCGTTCTTTCATTCCAGCATCTTCCTATGTAAGAAAATTGAATGAAATTCACAACATGACAGGTTTTTTAAGATTCCCTTGTAAGGGGTGCCTATTTTCTGTAGGAAGAAAAGTGCTATTAACACAATACAACAAAATGAATTTCAGAACGGACAGGGAATAAGTTTGTCTTAAGACAGGCTTTAGAAAACTTGTTTTAATATGAAATTCAGAAATAAAACTTTACAGATTACATGTTGTGTCACAATTCTGACTACACTGCGAAATGGACACCGAGATGCATTATAAAAATAAACAATGTGGCATGGCCATAAGAATGCCACGAAAAGGAAAGCACAATAAGAACAGGGATAATAGGAAACTATGCAAAATAGCTTCTTTCTTTGAGCAACTTGCTTATAAAACATTTTATCAATCTAAGACAAGGTAAAGGGCAAGTACATGAGCATCACCCAACGAACCGATTCTTGCATAGCAACCCAGACATGTATTTGCTAACAACCAGCAAGTTCTGTGGAAGACTTTCCGAACTATGATTTCTTTCTTACATGAACATATGCATTTAAAAGAGTGCAATCAATTCTGAAGATCAGAAGAGCAATTTTTTTCAAGAATGCTCACATCTACATAAACAACAAACAATTAGATCTCTATCAATATCTGCGTCACCTTCATTCCTTGAGACGGAAACTTGAATTATGTCACTTGCTGAAAGTCGGTAGCATTTGCAAGTCACAAAGAATTATTTCAGCATTCACGTTTTTCATAAGTCAGTGGAAAATGAAAAATCTTCAAAACAAGAAAATGAAAGAAACTGATGAACTTCTATTAAAAATGCTATGCTTAATTTTTATCTTTCATTAATACAGAACATGTGAAATCTTGATTACTATAATTTCTTCCAGATAAAAAATCTTTAAATAAGCTATTTCTGAATTCAGGAACAAGGAAAATGTTGTATCTCTCGAAATTCCAGCTCCTATGGCACTTCTAGAAGACGAGATTCGATGTTGGTAATTAGAACACAAAATTTGTAGTAAGGCAATTTTCTAATTCCTGTAGCACTTCCAGAACTATAATTAATACACAAGAACTGTGGCAGTCTGTGAAGTCAAAGTTTCACTGTACTTACACACTGAACAAGTCCTGCTGCACTTTAACAAACTTGAAATTACCCCAAAATATGGTACGGCAATGTATAACATTAAATATCAGGAAACAAAAAGAGTGACACACAGTCACCCAACATGAATATTAATCCACAGCCAACGAGATTCACAATTTGTACTTTCCAGCTCACCAATCTTCTTCAGGTTCCAGAGGTTGGGGCTGCACATTGCTCCCTCCTGTGCTTTCTTCATTATCAAACTGAAACACAAATATTACCAAATGTGGGTCCTGGCACACTTACAGGCACCGGGCCTACTTTTTTCCACTCTCTCACACAACACTTTATTATTAAACTCAATCCAAGGGAATTACTGTACACTTTTAATACAAAGATGCCACCAATAAGCATTACGAAAATGTAATGAAGGGATCTCATCCCACTTCCCAGTAACAATCAAATAAAGATGTTCCCTCCATCCTTCCTTCTGTGTATTTCACATATCATTGGTTTACAAGTCAAAAATATTGCTTCTGAGAAAGAGGCATTTGAAGTTTTTGACAAAACTGAATTCTCAAAATTAAGTTGTTTCCCTTTACGTGTATTTAATTTTCCATTTCTAAGTTTATGTACATTGTATATGGGCCTACACCTTTTCTCAGAACCAATATTTTTGACTTAACGTGTTTTGCTTATAAATCGACGATATCATGTTCGTATATGGTCTGAAAAAAATAAATAAATCACAGGGGTGAAAGGACTTGCTGCCCCTCTGGATTTAGCGACTATTGGCACACCATGTGATTGTAACTGGCGATACACAGCAAGTGCATGGAGAGCAACAATTGGATAAATCACAGAAAAATCCTTCCAATCTGTATTTTTTTATTAACTGCCTCCAAAATTTTGCATTTTTACACTTTACATATATACTTTACAACAAAAGAATTTTTATGTATGATTCGCATGCGAAAACGAATCTTGCAGGGAAGTAAGACGGCGATTTTTATCAGAATTGCAAGTGTGCCTGCTCCATGGAGAGGTACTGTGTGAAAACTGTAGAGATTCGGGATCTATTCTAAATAAGAAAACGAAGGATAAAAAGGCATGTCCTTACTGAGAATAAACTAGACGAAATTGGAAGCATACTCCTCAAAAATGCCTCTGACTTGCACAGGAAACAGAGATTTCGATACGTTCAGCAAACTCTTAAAATTGAAACCATACAAGGTCACTCTCGTCCACGAATTGCAGCCAGATGATCATTCGGTTACATTTCTGTAATTTATTGGATGTTGTGTAGAGTAATTGATCCACACTTAATATTCTTTTCTGAGTAGTATTGGTTCCATTTACATGGTCATATTTCGACACAAAATAACAATATTGGAGCACAGATAAACCAGATTTTATACATGAAACTCCCTTGCATGACCAGAAAATCAGAGTATGGTGCGCAGCAAATGCATAGAGTAAGAATCGACTGCGCGTGCATACAGCTGATGAGTCATTACATTTTTTAAGATGGGGTAATTAGCAAGTGATTATGGTCCACATAGTCCTTGATCTCTACGTGATTTGTATTTATTGGGAAATTTGAAAAATAAAGTTTATGAAACAAACTCCCAGACATTAGAAGAACTGAAAGATATGAGGTGAAAAATTGAATCAATTTCGGAAGATGAACTGATGTGTATGAATGGCAATTTCCTAAGAATATCATAAATGTGTGAATGTAGCAGGACAACATTTCTAACATCGTAAGGTATGTGCTTATTTTTATTGTAATTGAATCAGTTGCAAGGATATTTTATCCGATTCGCTGGGAGTTGCTGCTGTAACCAAGAAGGGCTTGTAGGCTGTAAGTGATGTGCTCAATTGCAAGCTCTGCAAGGATGTATAAAGACTAGCGACTTTCTTTACACAGTCTGTAGCTGATTCTCAACTGATGGATAGTTCCGAATATCTCCAAGATCGAAAAAGATTTTTGGTAGATAATTTTCAAAGGCTTCCTTTGTTCTATTTACAACAAAACCAGACCAGACCATCAATAATGGAACGTTTGAAACACAACACAAGGAATACCGTACGAACCGAGTGCAGAAAACAAAGATATGGAAACATGGGAGAATTAAAGTAGTTAACACTTCCTACTGTATGGCTGCTAAATTTCTTGTATGAACAGAAGTGATACTACGTACAAAACAGAAAGCTTTAAGAAAATGAGCATGTCGACGAAAAATAAATAAATAAATCGAAGGACATTGTGGAGCATGTCGACTCCACTCCATTTTACAAAATGCTTCCACTCTGGTGCAGGAAATACACGAGGCAGCAGAGAACAATCAGTATTGAGATCAAAATGCAAAACAAAGATCGGTAAATTAAGTCTGCAACTACTGAGTGCCAAAAGGGATACAGAGAAAAGTTTTCTGAATCAGAATTCTTAAATGCACAACTTTCAAAATACAGAAACTGTTCTTCTTGTCCACTCTTTGTATAATAATTTGGGATAAAAATTGTCATCGATTTTATACAGAAACATGTTATTTAATATTAATTGAGTTTACTTGTACGGCAACATACAATGTACTTATATCATACATATGGGCTTACTTGTGTCTGATGATGGCTCCATAGAGCCGAAAACGTTCAATTGATATATTATGTAACAAAATATTGTATAACCAATATACTTGTTAAATAAGGATAAGCATAGACGGCACATGAAATAAATTTTAATTGTCACTAATAATAATAAAAATTGTAGTTCTGTAACTGGCTACAAGCCACACAGAAGAGAATACAGACAATAAATGAGGAGCTCTGGGGAGTACGATCGGAGGTAGACCTCAGAACTCTCTTAAGGTGGAAGGGAAAGGACTCAACCGCCTTACCTTTCGGAAATCTCTTCCTCCAAAGTGACCTGGACGGGAGGACCCATATGAAGACCCAGAACTGGAAGCATCTTTCTCCAGCCAAGATGGTATTTCCTGGTTAGCCTGCAATGTCACAACACACCAAGTTTCGTTTTTTAATTAGTAACGTCACTTTTTGAACAATACTGTTTTTATAATATGATTTCTGGCCTCCCTCAAAGCAGCTCCTGCTCAGAGATCAGAATGAGTGATTATTTTAAATTAGAAAACCTAAAATCTGTATAATTTCATTTTGAAGTGGAGTTGTTGTTTTCTAATGCCAGGTGTTTGACAAAGTCATTTGACCTCTTGCACTCCAATATTTTTCAAAGATATTATCATGGCCAGCCACTGAAGCACAGATTTTGAGGTGTTCCGAATCCATTTCTTGGTTTGAGTTGCACAATGGGCAGTTAGGGGACTGATATATTCCAATTCTATGCAGGTGTTTGGCCAAACAATCACGGCCTGTTGCCAATCTAAATGCAGCTACAGACTATTTTCGTGGTAAATCGGGAATTAACTGTGGATTATGATGCAGAGAGTTCCATTTTTTCCCTTCCCTTCCCTTGAAGTGGAAGTAAACAATGTCCTCAACACTGAACCCTCCAGACACGTGCACTACTATCTGTCCTGAGTCTCTTGCTATCAGTTTTCAATCCCCTCGGCACCCTCTATAGAGGATTCCATGTTAAGAAAAAGCATTGGTCTTATGGGCCTTGTCCAATACACTGTTCTCGCAAGGTGCCTCCGTTATAAGAAAGAGTCTCACTCTCTGCATAACACGTATAACAAGTCCGCTCCAACGATAAAAAACTCTATTAATGCCACAATGATTCCTGAAAAAACATACATTAA
Source organism: Periplaneta americana (assembly GCA_025594305.2). NCBI lineage: Eukaryota > Metazoa > Arthropoda > Insecta > Blattodea > Blattidae > Periplaneta > Periplaneta americana. The sequence continues at coordinate 202,956,408 of JAJSOF020000003.1, read as the reverse complement.
TGTTTTATACACATTATAACTAAACTTCGGACATTTAGGCCAATAACCAACTTTTAGGCACTTCAAATATGAAATAATAAAAAATTGGCATTAAAATACAGTTTAGGCACTTAAAAATACAATTTCAGGCAGTCAGAAATACGATTTTAGGCACCTAAATATTTTTACCCACTCAAACTACAATAATTATAACGATACAAATAATTAGTACAACGCTATACAGTGATAAAATTATTGTGGTTGAATTATGAATAATCAACTTCTTATAAATGAATTCATTGGTCCCATTGCTCCGTATGGCTGCTGATATTACAATTAAACTAATTAATTTCTTATTAACACATTACTCGTAATTGTCCTGCAAAGGACATAATGATCATGTAGGCCTAACTTTACCTTTTGTTAGTTTTCCTCTCATCATCATTCCACAACTAGGGTTCAGGACCCCACCATCCACACAACATATTGTAATTACGACTTAATTTTCTGTAGTATGGTCACAAAAATACACAAACTTTACAATGTGCAACAGATAACATATTACTACGACACAATTACACAAGAGAATCACTTCGTTACTTCATCCTTACTCTTAAACTAGTCATATTTTCTGAAGATGAAATTTTCTTCAGCATCCGATATTCATGAAATTGCAAGCATGACATGTCTTCAAAATTATACTGAACCATCAGAATTGCTCTAATGGATTCAATTTTCAGCCTATTCCTGTTATCTGTTCATGGCATATTCTACACATGCATTGCGGGCAGGTAAACAGAAATAGAACTGGGCAATTTTTAGTAATTCTGCATGTTGCTCACTAGGATGTATCGAATTTTTTTTTCTTTCTTTCTTTCTTCCCCCCCCCCCCGAAAAATGGAGGTGGCTAGTGCGGAAAAGTTACGACTTGTGGCAGAAAGACTGTGGAAAAAAAGAAAATAGTAATCTGATAATTTCCTGTGTCTCCGCATCAGCTTTTTAGCTCTTCGCTTATATCTTTAAATGGAACTCTCTGCATCAAAATCCACAGTTAATTCCCGATTTACCACAAAAATCGTCTGTAGCTGCATTTAGATTGGCAACAGGCCATGATTGTTTGGCCAAACACCTGCATAGAATTGGAATATATCAGTCCCCTAACTGCCCACTGTGCAACTCAAACCAAGAAATGGATTCGGAATACCTCAAAATCTGTGCTTCATTGGCTGGTCATGATAATATCTTTGAAAAATATTGGAGTGCAAGAGGTCAAATGACTTTATTGTCAAACGCCTGGCATTAGAAAACAACAACATATCTTCAAATTTACTGAGGGCTCACCACTGCACTTCCACCCACTTGTAGTAGTTAGTTTTACACTGCATAGTCAGACTCCATTTCAAAACACGGCACTTCTTTCCTTGACTGCAGTCTTCCTCGAGTGAAGCAATCTCTAGCTTCTTATCTGCATCAGTTGCCACTCAACACATCTGAGTGTGACATGCAGATCTGCAACTTGTCGCAATCAGAGCACACTTCTCATCGACGCTGAAGGTAATACAAGCGAGCCGAGCAGCAGGCTATATCAAAAGCCTACCCATGTGCCTTCGTTTGTGCGATTTCAGAATATTCTGATATTTACTACGGTACAATTTTACCATTTCCACTACTCTACACTTGCTGATGGTAGGAAGACATGCTGTTTTGCAAACTCCGATAAATCTGATGGCAGTTGCATGAGCGATGTCTTTTACTGAAGGGCGTTTTCCACTCAGTTCGTTTGTTTTTAATTCTCTGATCTAAATAAAATGTGTTATCACATCCTTATAGGTTGGAAGTTGCGACTCTCTTATCAGACCTGGTGTACCGAACAAAGGACTCATCAACACAGCGAGTACAGAATTATTTTCTTCCACTTATGACAACACGGGGCATAAAAGCTATTACATCCATAACTAAACCACTAGCATGATACACAACTTCACAGGAACAACAGCGTACAAACCTAGCCAGCAGAGCCTATTAAATGCAACGTTACCCTGACTGTCAGCATCCCTCTCATCCCTCACTCCACCCTATTAACATACAGGCCAGATGCTTCCCCCCTTGTACTCTAGCTGCTTACTTGTAACAGATCTAGCTGTATAGGGCGCAGACTGTCGTAACAAGTTTTACAAGTATGCATTACAAATTCGAATTTTCAGTACTGATGTGGAGACACAAGATATTGACTATATTTATTTTTCTTTATCCTGCTGTCTTCCTGCCACAAGTCGCAACTTTTCCGCTGGCCACCTTCAGTTTTCAGCCTACTGCTCACCACTTTTACAAGAACCATCCATTTATCACTAACTAGTTTCTGCATTGAATTACTGTCAGGTTCATTCAGTGTTTCGTTCACAAACGTTATTAAACACATGCTATGAGTCATCAACTTTGTAACCATGGTTCAGTAAGTATTTAACAGTGCCTTCTATATGCCCACCCACCCCAAGTTGGTACTTCCTCTAAGGGCAACTTAAAATTCAGGACATCAGCTGATTTGTTGAAAATTGGGCGAGACACTTCTCCACGCTCTAAAATACAGGAAAGTCAGGACGTATGACTACCCTATGCACAACACCCAGGCCTCCAAACAAATACAAAATGGCTGATAGTTGTACACATTTATGTTCAATGAAGGCTATTATTCCTACACGAAAAATTAAAAACACATATTAACAAAATATAAAGGCATTCTTTTTTACTCTAAAATCTTAAAATAACTCATAATGGAGAAAAATAGGTATTTTACGCACCATAAAGCCCATTCCAAATGTTAACACTTTACGTAAAATGTGAAGCTATTTCAGCAGTGCTAGTTTAGTCCTGCAGAAAAAATAGATATTTAGCTTAAAATCCAAGGCCTAATTATGGCATATTACAAGTATGTATTTCTAAAGATCGCAGACAATGTTGTACGTGTTTTAACAGTGCAAAATTTTGGCCTTAAGTGTACCACCCTTCCTTGTCTATTAAATTCCACAGCGGGATGTTTGGTAAGAAAGCGGAAGGTTATTCCACCAATTTAGGTGTTACCCAGTTAATTGCAAATTAAACATATGGTAATTTTAGAGGTGTAACAATATTTTAGTGCATGAAATCAATATAATTCTCAATAAAATTGTGTTCAATGAATTCAAGAGAACTAATTAATTCCCAATTCTCAAGAAAAGATTTATAAATACCTTATGGAATAGCCCCCATATGTTCAATGCTTTTTTTCTTAACGTGGAATCCTCTGTACGAAAGCTTTTTGTGTACCAACAGTGATATCTGTCATACACTCTTGATTTTATGGTATGTTCTATATTCATCCAAATAATATATTCGTATTCCTTCTTGCATCTGAGAAACACGCGGCACTATCAGATAAGATCTTACATTGCAGAAGAGCTGTAAAAAAAAAGACCAAGATATGTGAGGAAGTCCACGGTCTGGCCACAAGCAGTAGTTCACCCAAACAGCCTGACTGCTTTCAGAGAGAACAGCAAACAGGGACTTATTCTGGATCATCAGTCCGATCTGAGCACCACAGAGGTCAACCAAGGAAAGAAAAATATATGCGTCTAAAATTCCCTATTATACATTAAAATATCATCTTCAGAAGCAAGCAGTACCATAGCTCAACAGTTCGCAGATACGCAGAGGCAGCTCGATCTACCCATGAAATAGTCATTATGACTTTGGGGTCAACTAGAATTTGGAGGAATCATCTCTATACGGAAGGAAATCTTTCACTTGATAAAACTTATCACCAATTATTTAAAAATCAATGTCATTTACATATTTAATTATACATACATACATGTGTTCTGCCTATTTTGTCTCCACGCAGATACTGAGAAACTTGTCTGGAACTCCTTTGCTACATCTCAGATTTATTAGTTACCGTATGAAATGAAAATATGATCCATTTACACAGTACACATTTTTTAATCTGACAATGCTTTGAACTGTATTGCTAAGATGATGTGAGATCTTTGGTTTTGAGCATCATGTCATTCCATATTTCAATGCATAATCGTCATCACGTAATGGACACACTCTTGTTTATAGACAAAGTGACCAGAATTTTAAAATTTCACCGCATAATTGTTGCACGAACATTTCTGTTAATCACAATCAAGAATATTACCAATATTTAAAAATAATTTGCTGCCACTGCAACACAAAACACCTTTACACCGTTACAGTGGTGGCCACTGATGAAAGTGCATGGCGAGATGTTAGCACCACGGCAATGCCTTCATCTCAATAGTTGTTGGTTGTGCAAATACTTTTGTGCGAGATCGTGCGTATTTGCTTGCTTTCTGCACAAAACCAATACGTGGTAAGTGTGAAATACCACGTTCAGTATTCCCAACGTAACACACAATAATTTCCCTCTTCTTACGGCTTAAGCGCGACATTCATTTTACTGCTTTAGGCTTTTAACATATTATTTTTAGAGACGTTTAACATAGTAATAATTATAAACTGGAAACTTACCACTGCAATTGCACCTAAATTGCACTGTTAATTATTGTTTTTAAATATTTGCAAAAATTCAGTAAACTCTACTACTCCACTAAAGTTATTGCATTCGTGATGCATGTAACATTAAGGAAGCCGTGAAAAAATCAACGATTCCAGATGCCGATGTTATTACTGCAATATGTTATATAAATAATTTTCTTAAAGTATTAAAATGAAAAATAAATCATTACATAAAATTACCGTTTGTTTTAAGTTCGCGTTTATAGACTGGGGGGGGAAAAAAGACAGACGTATATCACAGCCTGCTGGAGTATAATAAACACAGAAAACATTTTATAGGAACAATGTTGAAGATAAATATATTTGTTTTCCAAAGTTGCCGTCATTGAACAGAAACCAAGATGGAGATTTCATTGCAACTAATTAGAAATTCCTCTTTCAGGTATGTAATAAACGATCTTCGCACAAAATAATGTACGATACACGAGCGGTATGTTTGTTTTCATGTTCTCGAAAATTAAAAAAGCTCAACTACGTTTCACTTTTTCAATCTTTTCCTCGAACATGAAAACATCAACATACCGCTCTTGTAATGCATATTACTATTTTTAGGCCTAGACCAATCATCTTTCCAGTGTAGCAGATGTACTGGTACATGTGATTCAACAATACTGTGAATGTTTAAAAAAAAAAATGTTTTTAATTCAATAATACCGCAGTAATTTTTAAAGACATTATTCACATTATGGTTCCAGCATCCCTCTTTCCCCTTCGATTCACGCACTCTCTCCCATTATATGGAAGCTGATCACAACCAATCGGCCATTTTAATTTATTCTTCACATAATGGTTGCACTGTGTATTTTCACTAGAAAAAAAAAAAAGGACATTAAAAATGCTACAATTATGCGATGAAATACAGAATGTGCAGGAACATTCACAGTTTCACAAAGTTACATATCAACAAGTAAAATTCATCTCGATAACATCTCTTCTTGGAACCTCCAAAATAAAGTATGGCTACTGAATAGAAAGACGTCAAGCACGGTGTTGCCTTACACATCATGCAGACAAGCATATGCTACACTGATCCATGTTTTCATTTCTTCTAAGTGCTGCCCATCTCGCAATGACAATTTGTTTCTTGTTCTCAGTAAAGAACCATACATGAAATGGAAGCCATTCGAAATTGCTTCTTTCTTCAACTTTTCTTTTAACAAAATCCGAGTGTAATACAATCAGTTATATCTAATATCACGCCAAATACTGTGTTAATTTGAATAATTATAAAATTATAAGAACTTCAGACATAACCAAGTTACCAAAATAGTTTACCAACAATTGGTTAAAGAATATAAGCTACTTCAATCACTTGCTCCATACAATACCATCCATAGTCACTGTACTCTACAGATTACAATAAACTACAGTGTTAGTTGATATGTAGAAAATAGATCCTATACCAAACTAGCCATCAGCAAGCAACGGGGAGGGGGGAAGTGTGCAGAGAATCTGAACTTCAGAAGTACTCAGTCTGCTTGAATGAAACTTCACATTATTTCAATTCCAAATCAACAATATTTGCATTGTAACAGAAAACAGAACTTACTTCTCAATACACACTTCCTCTTCCATTCCATTCATTATTCTGTTAATCTTTCCACTTCTATTTCTTGTTTCTGAGATACTTTTCCTTATTGTTCCCATTCACTTACATTTACTGACTTTAACTATGCGCACTTTTTTCTATTTCATTTTTTGTCACTTCAGCATCTACCAGAGAGGCAGGATACTAATCTATGAAACACTGATTCGTTACTGTTCGCCACCTGATGGTACATGGAGATTATCTCACCTGTTTCAGAATCTTAACGAGGTCTTTAGCCAAGATAGAATCGACATCTGGGTCATAGAAACTCGTAGCTTTACCCCTGTTGCCAACACGCCCCGTCCTTCCGATGCGATGAACATACTCGTCAATACTCTTGGGCAGATCATAGTTCACAACATGTGCTACATTCTTGATATCTGAAAGTGCACAAGGAATTAAGTAAATGCAGGGAAGAGTCCACTACAATAAATATTGCATCACGACATTGTCTGCTAGAAACCTATATTACTTGGCAGGTAATATTCTCTGTGCATGTTTTCTGTTTTCATTACTAAACATTCCTGACATCATCTAGAACAACAGCCCTCTAGAGGTCATAAGTACACTGAAAATAAGGTAATTAAAATTTTGAAAATAATTTTATAAAAATTTCAAGATGTGAATTTTATACGCCAAATAAAAAAATCCATCATTATATTGCAACCTTTTGATTGTATAGTTTAATTTTCAAACCAATTTATTTTCGTTACTTACATTAACAACATGAAAAATAAAGTACCTAATCATTATAATTTCTGTTAATTCCATATCTTTAATTTATATTACTAGTAGCAACATTATAAAAACGAATTCTGAGAATTCTTTGGTGCAAAATTACAGCAACAACAGGGAATCTGTAGTGAAATTGTAAATATGGTAGAGAAGTTTCAACAAGAAGCAATTTATTGTTCACTGTTGAGACAAGTTGCAATATTCTTCTTCCCCGTGTATTCAAAGCACAGCTGAGCCTTCAGTTCAGAACAGAAACAACTTTGTTCCAAAGCTCCTTTTTCTAGCACAGCAAGAGCTTATTAAACAATGTATTTATTTTTCCATTGTTACATTCTCTCAATCTTCATTTCCAGTTCTTAATACTGTGCACACATTTCGTCTCTCCACGGTGGAACCCCTTAACTTGGCAGCTTCCTATCAGGTCACTGACATGGCCAAGGGTGGGGGATGCTGTACACAGGTTAACTGTCAATCTGAAAGCCGCGTTTGTCACAAGTGGTAATTTTTCAGTTGTGACGATATTTCTATTGAAGAGCTTTATGTTTTTAGTTGAACATGTTTTCTGGGAAGGAGATAATTTTAAGGAAAATGCAAAGGTGAAACTTCAAGAAAAATTTTCAGATTCGAGGATTCCAAATTGTGATACTGTGCAAGATTTCATTGGAAAATTTCGACTAACTGATCTGTTCACGAAATCCCTGAAAGTGGTAGGTCTGTGATTTTAAGTGAGAAAAAACTGTACGAAATTTCAGATGTTTTGCTGCAGAGCCCTACTAAGTCAATGCGTAAATTGGCATAACAAGGCAGTTTATCTGTAGGAACAGTACAGAAGGCTGTACTTACACGCATATACATAAGTCTACAATGATCTACCAATCACAAGAGACTGATCATGGTAAACAGGTGTTATATTGTGAAAGGTTTTAACAATTTACAAGTCTGCATGGATTTGAAGTTTTAAACTCTACATTTTTCACTGACAAGGCGTGTTTAACATAATTACACATAATTATGCACAAAATTAATGTATTTGGTCTTCACACAATTCCATGTCCAGAATGGTAATGAAGATATATAAAGAACACGTTGCTATTTTGCTCTTGTTCAATAAAATAGTCTAAAAATGTTTCGTAACACTGCAGAGTCCTTGGAAGGAAATGATTTTTTGACTATTGAAGTTTTATTCCTCAGAAAACAAAACAACGAATATAACATAGATTTTTTCTTGGGTTCAAAACTGTGACCTGTCTTAATCTTCTGTCAATGAAAGATATGCAGTTAATGGAGGTAAGGTTCATACACTGGCATACGAAGGCATTAGAGTATTTGACATCCAGATTTAATGCTTAAAAAAATAACTATGTTTAAAAAGAATATTATGTCATTGGAAAAGAAGATTAATTTCAACTCTACTCTTAAAATGCATCAGGAATTAAAGTTGAAAAGTAAAATAGATGTTCATGAATTGTATAAAAATTTCTTTTACCTTCTCAGCACTGCTGTTAAAAACAAAAATAATTAAGAGTCATGTTTAAATAAATAGACAGCAATCATCAAATTCACTCCTTGAAGGAAAACAAAATAATAGAAACGCAACTAGGTCGACCCAGTTCCATTAACAAGTGCATTTGTTGATCGAACTTTCAGCCAGGAGCTAATATTATGGTCAGATCTTTAGAATAGGCTTCACATGAACACAGCTTCAAGTAGAAATCAACTTTAATATGCTATGTAAAGACTTTTCCAATACTGTATTAATGATAAGGACATTTTGGCATATACAAGAAGCAACAAGAAATATACATTTAAACACGAATAATAAAATGTACGCTTTTATATGCTTCTAGAAATAAATCAGTAGGCCTATATAACTGTCGTCTTTGGAAGAAAGTCTTCAGTATTTTAGTAATATTCTAGAAATGTGTTAGTAGGCCAATCAACTAAAATAGTAACTTTTGTCTTTTGAGATCTATGTTAGTATAAAATGTTCTCTTTAGCATTTTCTGATTGAAAAATGCAAAATTAGATCTGTGTAAAAAATCAATTTTGCATTTATAAAAGAAGGAAGACGGTAGAATTAAACTCCATTCCACGCTGTGCTGCGTCCCTCAAAATCCTCTTTTTTGGCACTCTTGTCCCTCATTCTTCACCTAAGGACATGGTCACCATAAACAATGACGTCAGCATTTCCAGCATCATCTCTGAGGTCAGATAATACTAACTACCAACTTAACTCCATTTCTAAAGTTACTCACTACTGGACGTATGCACTGAAGTTTACACATTAAACAAGTTTTTGCCCTGTCCTGAAAAGTAGTTTTTGTGAATGAACTGCTTTTTAAAACATGCTGCTCAAATGTAATTTGGGATTTCGAAGACAGTGAATTCTGCTGTAATTTTGCTCCTACAATTTTCCTTCAATTGTATAAAAATTTTATTTTATTTTGTCCTTCCATTTTTCCTGAACCCATCTTTGTCCAAAGTCCTGCCTGCACCATCTGGACCTGAGGTGAGATACGAAGGATGGTGGGCATCACTTAGTTCAATGTAGCGTATTAAAATGCCTACCTTGCTTCTTCTATTAAATATGTTCCTTCACTTGCTGTTTACATGTACCAGCAATTGCTTAAAGTAGTGATATATAAACAATACAAAATACATAAGAAAAACTATCGTAATTTCCACAACTTTCTGGAATATCACTACAAACAAATGACACTCATATCTCACCCAGGCCACGGGCAGCGACGGCAGTTGCCACGAGCACGCCCATGTTGCCCGTCTTGAAGTCGCACAAGGCCTCCTCCCGCTCACGCTGCAGCCGGTCGCCGTGGATGCTCGTGGTGGGAAAGTCTTGCTCCGATAAGTACGCTGCAATGAAGTCGGCTGTGCGCTTCATCTCCACGAACACCAGCGTCTTGTCTCTACCTGAACACACAGTCGACTTCTTGTTGAAATGAAGTTCCCAAATTTATCTCTCACCATCTACACAATCGAATTTGGAATTTTCTTTCTCACAATACTAGGGCCTGTCAGACACTACCGTTTTTTTAAATTAAAATACAGTTACCTAATTCAACAGACACAGTGAATTACATTCGCATGTAAATATGAAACTCAAACAATATTCAATTATTTGAACTTCGTTTCCGAACTAGTTTACTGAATTGATTTTCTCTTACTACAATGAACAGTGATTATATTTAATTATAATGTCTAAATTATAAAAGTTCTATAGTTGTTCCAATTATTGTGTGGAATATGGTATGCACAGGTGAAGTCCACAATTCACCTCTCTGCCTCATAATATTAAACTTCTAATCACTGTCCAAATCTCAAGTGGTACAGCCTTGACAAACCTGTTCTGCTTAGTTGCCAAATCCAAATAACACAATTAATTCCTGTGACATACTCAGACAAAATATTACACTCTGACATCAAAGACATATCTATTCTATTTCATGGGCTGTCCCTAGATATCCTTAGCTACATACAGTTTTCAATCTGGAGCTGCACAATTCTCACTATCTGCAACCAAATATATGCCGGTAATTTCAACTTGAAAATCCAGTTACTCTTCTACGATTACTTTGTTCCAGAGAATGGCATGGAAAAAGTCAAAATAGCTTCTAGCACAATGAACATGCCACAAACCTTCCTGTGTGAGGAGTTCTGTTAGCTTTGGTCGTTTGTCGAACTTGGAGACCATGTGGAAGCGCTGCTCCACATCCGCACAGGCGCTTCCCACGATGCCCACCGCCAGGAACAGGTAGTCGTGCAAAAACTTGCCGGCCAGCCGTTGTATGTCCTCCGGGAATGTGGCTGAGAACATCAGTGTCTGCCTCTCGCCCTACACACAAATCACTTCCTTTTACTTTCTCATTATACAAACATGATTTTGTGAAAGATGCAGTGTTAGATTTTCAGTTAAAATCCACCAAAAATTACCATGAGGAAATGGAGAGCAATAGATTTATTAAATGATTTAAAGAACACTTCATTTCTAATATTCTATACTCTGTTATTTAGCTTAATATACATGAATTGTAGATAATGGAAAAAATCAATCTAGTTTTACCGTAACAACTAGAGTTAATGACCTGACTGAATGTACAGTATTAATTTTTATTTTACGAGTTAATTGAAGTAAGTTCGTAAATAAGTAACTAATGGGTGTTAATATCAAATGTTATCATTTAAGCATCTTAGCAATCATTTCTGATTTGTTAAAAAAATTATATAATAAAACAATGCATTTTTGTTGGTTATGCCTTTACCAGTTGTCGCTTGGGTCTACTAACTCATATGCAGAACATTTTATATTAATCTTCTAACTATTAACTGTCCTCTTGATCATTAACATTTTTACAATACAATATTTTAATTCAAATTACATTCAAGCTCACAATCATTACTGATTAAAATACAATATTTTATTTGTTCAAGTCAAATCATTAAATCTACTATCTACAATATTTTAATTTAAATTACATTCAAGCTCACAATCATTACTGATCCTCTACCTAGCTCTCACATTCAATACAATTTTTATTTCAAATTACATTCAAGGAAGTGCTTCATTACTGATCCTCTAGTAATCACTAAATTTTTAATTCAAATTACATTCAAGAAAATCTTTGATCCTCTATGGTACAGATTATTTTAATTTAAATTACCAATTTTTGATCCTCTACCTGGCTCTCATTAACTTCAAGTTCAGCCTACCCCTCTTCATTACCACGGATAACACTAAAATCTTTTATGAAAGTTCTTTTTCGATTAACTGTTCAGAAAACGAAAGTAAGACAAAATGAAAGTAAAATAGTAGACAATTTGATAGCAGTCTTACCATAGGAACCATTGTGGGATGTGCCATCATCTTCTCCACCTCTGGCATGAAGCCCATGTCCAGCATGCGATCAGCTTCATCCAGCACAACAAAGCGCACGGATGAAAACGTGATCCTGCCCCGATTCACGAAGTCCATCAGTCGACCAGGAGTGGCAACCAAGATATGACAGCCCCTCTGGAAACGTCAATCAAGTCATTCATGGCTTCTCTACTGAGGTGTGATGTTATACACCCTACATGCCGCGATTATAGTTTCCATAATACCCATGTATACTTACGCCCTTCTTCCAGTAACCACACACAGTCTGTACGTGATTTTATACACAACAGTTTCTTGAGACCTCCTGCTTCCTTCCATTAATGACGCAGTCTGTAACTACTGGGTGTTCAGTTCAAAGTGTGTCATGGCTCGCTGCATGTCGTCATGTGGCTAGCCGATGAGCCTAGAGAATTCAATCTTCCTACACTTCCGCAGAGGCATATTACCTATGTGCCAGAGAAGTTGCCTAGCAAGTATGGCGTTCATTCTGAAGAGTACATACCGATACGTACGGTAACGCCAGTAGTGGCAGGAATGTGAACTGTTTGGAAACACGTACTGAGGTGCGTTTTTTTCTTACTGTCGGGATATGGCGAGAGGGTTAAGACGATTACTTACATATTTATCAACATTAACTTGGACGGTCAACATGGACACGGAGCATTTGATTTGTTTTGATTAACAAAAGAATAGGGTTACATCCACAGGAACTTCTGGTTCAATTGTTTCAGTATGGTTGCTATGGCAACTGAAATAAAGAAACAGCTAATGAAGCTGTTCTCGTAGCTAACAAGAAAGACAGGCTACCAGTGGCGGCTCCTCCATATTTCTTAAGAGGAAAGAAGTTAACGGCACAAAAGACACCTTCTTGAATGAAACATACTATAAATTAGCCTACATGCATACTTGTAAGACCAGATAGTGTTGGGGTTAGTCTTCCCTTTTGTATAGCAAAAATCTGTTCTTGTAAACTGAGTTTCCTAAATTGTCCAAAATATGTTTTCACTTCCATTCACTGTTCAATAAATTGCACACTGCACCCACCAACATGGTCTGTGTTGTCACATGTACATTTTACATGTTCAGTATCACATGCTTTTGAAAATGTCAGTTCTTGTAAAGTCATACTACCATTATTGTTAAAACATAGTTTGAGCATTTAAGGTTTAAGTGAGCTGCTGGTGGCCGATTAACTTTTTTGTGTTAAAAATAATGTAGCTTGGAGTACTTTAAATTTCAAATATGTTTGTACAAAAATGACAACTTGGCTGTCACCCTGTCTAGTAGACAATGAATGGAAGTGAATTTCAGGGGCCAAAAGATCTGCGATACTAACATAGAACTACTTCCTCTTCATTTTACATAAACCCGACTAACTTTCAAACATCCTCGAAAGTTTCATATCATGAATAGTAGCTCATATAAAGTGCAATGATTTTAGGCCATATTCATAGACATTCTTAGCGCGGGCTTCTGGTGAATGATCAGTGAACTAACGTTTTTCGTATTCATAAACCAGTGTTAGCGATATGATATGATATGAATCCTGTACAAATAATCAGTCGATAGCCAGGGCTAGTTTAGCATGTTCATAGTGTGGGCTAGCAAAAAGTCTATGCATAGCACCTTTATAGTTTAAAAAAAGTTTATATGGTGTCTTTCACAGCTCTGCATTAAAACTGTTTTTATTGTGGCTCCTATATGTTATAGTCAGCTTGCTACACGACCAGTCTGTCTCTGTCTGCTACACTATGTCCCACCTATGCGCAGAATCAAAGGAGGATCTCCTCCCTTCCTGTTCATTTACTTGCTTTAAAACTCTGCTTCTTTCTCTGGCCACTAGTGCGCTGACGTCTGTGTGTGTTAAAGGCAGTAAAGGACGAAAGGATTGGCTGTCCTCCTCACAAACAATATCGCATCCTTGTCACAGTTTTCACGCAGCACATCGTTTAAAACTTGATCAACCGAGGTTTTCTTATAGCTGTGAACTTCCACTGTTGCAGGCTATGGCACCAATTGGAGTCACGTGATTATCTTGGTCTAGTCATAGCCATCATTACAATTGTATAATAATAAATACATGTTCAAAATTGTAAAAAACAAAGGAATTGTTATATTAAACTCCTGTTAAACTTGCATTTATATACAAACCTGTTCAGTGTTGGCCATGTTATGGCTAAGAATGTGACGTCGCACTGTAGCTTGTCTTTCTCGTTAGCGACAGCTATTCATGAGTGGGGTAATGCATGTTTTTTTTTGCAAATAAATACCAGAAAATAATGGTTTCGCCTTTACAAATGCAAAATAGCCTTATTCAACGTTGTGAATGTGATAAAGGTTGTTCAGCACACTGACAAGATCAGAAGCAAAACTTTAAATAGACTGAACTATGGCAGATAAAAAACCTAAGTTACTCAATACTGTGGCCAATTCTGAAACATTTATTTATACTGTATCTGAGTAAATTCCGCCCTTTTCAGAAACCAAACAGTATTATTTAATTTATTACTTCGTGAATTGCTTGACTTTTTTTATTCTGTGACATTTTATCAACTACTATGGTTAACTGAAGGTGATAATGCCAGCGAAATGAATCCAGGGTTCAGCACTTGTCTTAACCCTCCAGTACTCATGCGACATATATTTGCAATCAACTGTTGATTGTTACATCATCACACCTCTGCTTTCAATGCTGATGGCATGAAATTTTCAGTACCTTCCTGTTACAGTTCAGCTCTAACGTCTGCACTGTCTGGATATAATTGTGACTTTTTTCTGGTAGTAATATATATGTTTTCAGAGTCAATTTTATTGTAATCCGTGCAAGTGCTAATGCCAGGAGAGAATACAAGACCATACTGTATTTTCGATTTCCTTATTTGTAATTTGATTTATTCCTATAAGCCGTTCATAAGACATTTTTACACGTATTTGCTATCGCTGCAGTGGTTATTTTATCCTGCAATATTGATAATATGAACATATGTGATAATACAGAACAAAGACTTCTCATATGAAACACACATGTACTTCTACTCAACGGTGACTTAAATTTTAGGAGCAGGATATAAGTCTGGGGTATAGTTTATAATGAATAACAAATAAGTCCACATAATAATAAAAATAGCGTATTTAATTACATTCCTTGCATCATAATGCCACCCATATTATATTGATATCATTGATTTTAATTTTAAATTTCAAATAGAGTTACATCACGAACAGTTTAATTGAACCAGAAGAGCAATATTACTATTACTGTAATGTATGTTGTGAAATACTGCAAGAGAATTTAAAAAAGAGAGAAGGATCACAAATGTAATCCGCGTGAGAACTGGTGCCATGATACTGAAGGGTTAACGGGTTATTGGAATGGAAGAAAAAACTGCAACCAGGTAACATGTCCTAACCAGGATTTGAACCCTGGCCCACTTGTTTCATGGTCAGACATGCTAACCGTTATTTCACAGTGGTGGATTGCTTGATGTTATTTATCACCAGGTCACTCCCGGTATTTTGCATTCACTTCCTCGACTTTTCAACTAATTTTTTAAAGACAAAAAAAAAGAGCAACAGGGAGGAGGGAAATTATGCGAGTAAATATGATGCACTCCATGTTCAGGCAGCATTGTTATGCATCTCTAATGTTGTAGTCTATCAGTTGGCACGTGTAAATGTGGGCTATTCAGGCAGTATTCACAAACATTCCTTACTTCTAATATCCTCCAAAATTCATACGAGAGATTTGATTGTAAGAGAATTGCACAATGATGTAAGAGCTACTCACCATGACTTGCTGAGCCTGATGGTACACAGCTGTGCCTCCATACGCCACCACAGTCTTCACAATCGACCCATGTGAGAACTTCCTGGCCTCATTGAATATCTGGAGCGTGAGCTCTCTGGTAGGAGAGATGATGATGGCGTGGGGTTCGGAATGCTCGCCTGTCACGATGAGGTCTCTGGGGTCGCTCAGCAGCACGTTGATCATGGGCAGCAGAAAGGCAGCCTGCAGTGCAACTCAATCAATTTCACTTTTCGGTCTCATGCAGCAACTTATGCTATTTCTAAGTGAGAGAGTTAACTGATTTGCCACACAGTTCTTAGATGTGTGTAGCCAGAAGTGAAACGTTGAAAGGCCTACCGTAAACATGAAAGCATTCATGTTGCTATTTCAGATTCACTCGCGGACAGAAGAGCACGAATATGATTATATGCAATGATCAAGACATACAGAGGTGACCCTGCCTGGAGAGAAATAAAAAAAAATAGGTTGTAGCCGCCAAATTACTCTTCAAGGAACGACCACTCACATAAATTGAGGGGAAGAAGACAGAGGACGGACACTAGAAAGTTTTCTTTTCTCAATCGTACTATCAGGAATGGAATGCTCTACCTGCAGACTTACTAAAGGCTTTACCAATAACAAAAATGTATTTAAAAATAGGCTTAAGGACTTTACTGATAGACGGTAGTATATCATGCACGCTATTTTGTTGTTTTACAAGTACAGTGAGTAAGCAGAGAAAATGGTGAATCTCCAGTGGTTTATATTGGATCTGCAGTGTGTTGTAGTGAGCTTCAAAGCAAATTCTTGAGTTACAGTGGCACAGAAATGAGTTACATTTACAGTGAAAGAGTGTGAGTTATAGTGAACGTGCTAAAATACCTTGTAATAGGGTCTAGGTTAGCAATTTTGAGTTCAGTATAGTAAGTACGATTCTACGAAAGAATAAGGGTGTAATTGTTTTGTTCTTGAAGTGTTGTATCAGTGAAGTTTTATAGTTTATAATGGTAGTGAGAAGTTTTGAACAGTGAAATGTTTTTGAAGTGTTAGTGAAATCAGGATAGTGTCAGTGAAATGTGTCATAGTTCCAGTGCAGAGTTGAGAGCGAAATGAGTGTAGTGATGAACGGTATTTGTGCATGTATGAACTCATATCATACATACTCATGGGTTTAAGTTTCGAACTTGGAGTTAAGTTACAAATTCAGTATATTCAGTATTGTACAGTCAGAGCACACAACATTGTGCAATTGACAAAATCAGTAATAAAAAGTAAACAACAAAACAATAAAATTAAATCAAAAACTCTCAACAACGTTGACATTAAAAAACTCATTAATTTCATAAAATGGTTTGTTGATTAACCAACCAGAGACAAGTCTGTTAAAAGACTTCCTTTCCAGATTAAAAAGATATCTCGGAAATTTATTAGCTATTTTTAACGACATAATAAAATAATTATTCATTGTTTTAGTTAGCCTACACTTAGGTATGTCAAAAAGGTCACGGTTTCTGGTGTTGTATATGTGAACATCATTCCTATGTGAATTTTCTTTGACGAAATTTAGGACTTGATAAATATACAGTGGTGTTAGTCATAATTTTTTCATTTACAAATAACGGTCTGCAGTGTGCTTTCATTGATGAATTAGTTATAATTGTAATAGTTTTTTTTTAACATAAGTACTGTACCTTATTAGTATGAGAACTATTACCCCATAAGAAGTATACTATGAAAATAAGAAAAATAGACAACTCTAATGTAATTCTTCGGAACATACATTTTCAAATTTCGCAGAAGAAATATTACTCTGGACAATTTTTTACAAACAGACTCAACATGGTCTGCCCAAGTGTGCTGTCCACAGTAATACCAAGAAGTTTAAAATTATTATTTTCCATGACTGTACTACTAAACAACAAAGATGCAGTTTTACTTTCATTTAAAAGAAATTTATTAGAACTAAACCATTTCTTGGCTTTATTAAAAACTGAATTACTAAGAGTTTTCAGTTCATTAATATCACTATGACTTGTCAAGAAAGTGGCGTCATCAGCGAATACCACAGAATAAGCAGAGACATTGCACATCAAATCATTAACCATTATTAAAAATAGGATAGGACCCAACACTGATCCTTGAGGCACATCATATTTTACATTCATGAGCTTAGATTTATTGCCAACAATGAAGAGAGACTGCTGATGGTTACTAAAATAAGACACAAATAATTTTAATTCATTACCTCTAATACCATAATATTCTAATTTTTCTAATATAACATCATGTGAAACACAGTCAAAAGCCTTACTTAAATCACAAAAAGTAGCAGAACTGAATTTATGGTCCTCAAGACCTTCTAAAATAGAACTAATAAAACTTGTTGTATTAGAATTAGATCTGAATCCATATTGAGAGATGTACTTTAATAATTAATTATGCATTTTAAGTGATTGTACTTTATTTAATATAGGATGCTCCTTTTATTATACTATTGTTACTTTTCTATTATTATTATTATTATTATTATTATTATTATTATTAATTGTAATTAGTTACCACTGCCACTATTTGCAGAGTGCATAAATACATACATATTTAATTTTTTATTTCACTTAGTTAAGAAAAGAACTTTTATCCTCGTACACATTTTATTATTTTATGTAATTGTTTATTGTATAACCACTGTTAATGTAAGGATGCTATTAATAATTGTTACTTAAATATTTCTGTTCCCATTTTAATGTGCACACACTGTACCTGTGTAATGAAAAATAAATTACTCTTACATCTGACACAAATACGGTTACTTTTCCTCAGATCGAAATTGTTAAATTATGACCACTATACAGCCAGCATGGCCGACCTTCAGACCGGAGGTTTGTGAATGAGATGATGCATGTTAAGTGTGATTAAAATTCCAACACAGAAATAAAGCCAAGGGTGTTGTGACAGAACCATGTCATGAAGGCCACTTTCCATTTGTTCCCGCTTTGCAGACAGATGTCTCTCAGGTCTGTGATACTACAACTGCCTCTGAAGACGTAATAAGAACCCGGCATTGATGTGAATGTTAACTACAAATATCCAACGAGTTTCTCCTCACTCCACTATCTTAGCCTAATATGAATCAATACACAGGATCGCAAATTATACAAATTTTATTTTCAAATTTTACTTCATATATTTATGAAAAGTAAATTAAAAGGACTCGTCATCCACTGCACTGTATTCCACTTACAGTTTTGCCCGAGCCAGTCTGTGCACAGGCCATCAGATCACGGCCATTCATGATGATGGGAAGAGCATGTTTCTGAACTGGAGTAGGTTTCATGTATCCAGATTTCTTCACATTATCTAGGACGAATGAACGGAGACCTGCAGATTGAAATGTGTCCACAGGACTAGGAACGTTGTCTCCAGTTACCTGCACACAAAACAACACGTTACACAAGAGGAAAATGAATTTCTGGCTATTGTGCCTGCAAGAATTCACAACTTTCCATATCATGTTTAAAAATGAAATCCTATTCATTCTTTTAGATCAGTCAGTACAACATGCAATTACGTTGTGTGTCCACACGTACTTACAAAATGTTATAAACAAACAGAACAATCTTTCTCAAAATCAGTTGTAAATGTAATGTGTTCATAACAAGAAAAGTTATAGGTAAAATAAATTAACGGAAGTGTTCCTCCTGATAGTCTGCTTTGAAAAATATGTTAAATCCAATTAGAACATTTTCAGATCATTTGGAAAGTAAACAAACACCCTAAGTTAAACGACAAGGGAAATACAATTCACTTGTATCAGACAGGGTTCTTTATCGAACTTCCCACACATTCTGAACTATGCAACAACTGAGACCCCACGGACTGGATCCCTTCTAAGTACTACAGTGACGCCTAAGACATCACTTACACCAAATAATAAATATTAAGCCTCAATTAGATGTAACACCTTCACAACTGTTCTTTGCCTTCTGAGAATATGAATGGCATTACAACCAACTAACAGGCGTAAGTATAGTTTCTCTGGGTTGCCTGTTTCACTCTTGTAAATGGACCGGACAGGAATAGATAGCCTGAAGAACAGTGAGTGAGTTTATTACTTAAGCCTATCACATCATAACACAATAGCATTCATTCTCTTACTCACTCTAACTTGAATGTTGTCATATTTATCAAAATTAATCCCAGAGCTAATGCCGCCTGCAAACATAGTCTCCTCATCATCGGTTGGATCTGGTGGGATGTAAACTTCACGTGGTTTGGTTGGACCATCACCATTTTCTACAAAAAAAAAAAAAAAAAAGAAAAAGAAAAACTTTTCTTTGCACACCTTCTCTGTAACCACACATATAGATTGACATATATTGCTGGCTCATTTGATTTCTAATGCTAGCACTTGACAACGAAATCATTAGTTCCTCACTTAATGGACAGCCATTTCCAGTATGCACAGGTAACATTCTTGGACCAGCGAAATATGAATTGCACGAGATGCTGTAAGATCACTCCCGCCACCAACCTGGAAACACGCAGAAAGAACATCACTGGCCTCACCTTTATCACCACCTCTGTGATTGCTGGAGTCGTTGTCATCTTCATCATCCCGTCCTCCACGGCCCCCACCGCGTCCTCCACGGCCACCACCGCGTCCTCCACGGCCCCCACCGCGTCCTCCACGCCCTCCTCTACCTCTTCCACCACCTCGTCCTCCAAGAAAGTCTGCATCTCCTCCATCAAAACTACCCCCATTATCAAAGTCATTCTTCATTTTGCTACCAGAGAAGTCGGGGATGTCATTGTCTTTCCAGTCATCATCACCTGCACCAACCACACCAGAGAGACCTCCTGGCTTGCCATTGTTGACACATGGGACGAAACCACGCCCACAGCCAATACTCCTGCCTGGATCAATCACAGAATGGACCTGCAAAATATCAAGTCACTAAGTGATTAACATTAGCAGGGCATTTCATTATCATTACAGTAGTATCATTTAGCAAAACATGCAGGTACATAAATATGTAATATCACATATGTAACACCAATTTATTATTTTGTTGGTTTCAACACTTAAGAGACATTCATGCATTAAATTTTGCAGCAAAGTGGACAATTACATATTTTTAAGTTTTCTGGGATCACTGATTGATGCCTGTCGCTCAGAATGTTCTTATATGCAAAGAATGATCTTCCTACATCGCATGATATAGCTGAAACAAATTTTAGGAAAGGAATTTTTCCTGGAGAAATGTCCTCAGGTAGCTCAACGGGGTTTCCTCTCAGAATAATTTGGCACACAGTTGGGTTTCTTTCCAACTCCATTTGCAATTTACTCGATACACTTGCACCAGTTTCTCCATGCACAACATGTAGTTTTTTAATATAATTTTCTATGACAGCAATAGAATCTAGTTATATAATGCAGAACTGCACGCACTGTATTCTTCACCTGACATACTTAGGAACATTAAATCCAGATGTTTGACATGGGCAGGACATGTAGCACGTATGGGTGAATCCAGAAACGCATATAGAGTGTTAGTTGGGAGACCAGAGGGAAAAAGATCTTTGGGGAGGCCGAGACATAGATGGAAGGATAATATTAAAATGGATTTGAGGGAGGTGAGATATGATAGAGACTGGATTAATCTTGCACAGGATACGGACAGATGGCGGGGTTATGTGAGGGCAGCAATGAACCTGTGGGTTCCTTAAAAGCCATTTGTAAGTAAGCAATAGAATCTTGCAGGGCAAGTCCTCAAGTTTGCAGAAGTTTGATGTTTTCTAGAAGCCGGCTGAAGTTGCCCCTGATGTAGGCAGTAGGGCAGACCACTTGGCACTCTGACATTCACGAACAGATGC
Organism: Periplaneta americana; assembly: GCA_025594305.2. Classification (NCBI taxonomy): domain Eukaryota; kingdom Metazoa; phylum Arthropoda; class Insecta; order Blattodea; family Blattidae; genus Periplaneta; species Periplaneta americana. The sequence goes on along the minus strand of JAJSOF020000003.1, from coordinate 202,934,976 downwards.
AGCACTTACAGGATCAAAAGAATCAACAAAGTCTTCATAGCATCCAGACGTTCACTATAAAATTTCTATCCATGCTCCCCACCTCGTTAACACTGGTGCTGGGGGAAACGGCATATCTGGCAGTTGCTGTTTGTAAGACAGCAGTCATCGTGCGGCTCTTAGAAATTATTAACTTGTGTAAACTTAGCTGTAATACATTTGGTCCATGAGCCAAGCACGTAAAACAGATCATTTTGGAACAAAGTACCTTCAGAGCAAATGCAACATCAGAACACAGCATTAATACCTTTATCTCTTGAATTCCAGTAGGCCATAAAACTTCCAGTCCACCATTCACGAATCTCGTAGTAGTTGAGCGATTTGTATGGTCCAGCTCTTTGCAGTAGATCAAACAAGGCTTAAAGGGATGTCAGATTCCAGCTTTTCTACCACAAGATTTGCAATAAAACGAACCCTTATCATCCGTAATTTCATCAACAGCAACCCATATGAAACCATTTCCTATGTACTCCCTCATCGTAGCAGACTTGAAGATTATTCTTGTGTAGTGTTGAATATCAGGAACAATATTTTTCGAGGAAGATCTGAATTCTGGCAATTCAAGCTTGTATCGTGGAATATTAGCAGCAATCATCACACTGCACAAAACCTTATAAAAAGAGTTACTGCATCTGTGTTTGAAGTATTTGCTTCTTTGGTAAACTTACTTGTTTGCTTTTTCTATGCAGTACACTTTGTATATGCTGCTCGAGCTGGGTTTTCACAGAACATCCAATATGTTTGTGCCGTGCTTGACAAACCACTGTTTTATCGTCAGCTTAAAGGACTCGTCAACTGCAACCCACGACTTTAACTTTGAAGCCAGCAAGGATGCGACCGGCGCCGTACTCACACTACAGTAAACTGATGTCAACCGTTCACTTAGGCTACTGTTCCCTTCAGCTGTTTTATTGAAACTAAAATTACTTTGAGATATTTCAAAATAATAAAGATTAGGTATGGTGTGTAAGGGTAGAGATGGAATTTCCAGAGTAACATAAAAGAACGGCATATCTCATTTATTCAGGAAAATATTTCGGGAAACACCAAAATGCAAATGAATAGTCCCACTGTTCAAATAGGGTTAAAGGAATAGAGGCGGTACACAGATATTGCTATTTATTACTACCTGGTACTGAAGCATGAAAGCGGAATATTTCTGCAGCTGTTTCTTTGCCTACAGTGCTCGGCCTTTTAAATGGCTACCACACAGCTTAGTCCCTGTACTGCAGCAAGTGATAACGGCCAGAACTTGAGTTTCGAATTTCAACACACACAATTTACATACAAGTGAATACGAGAATGCTAAATTATGTAATTTTATGTAGTATCACTAACAATATGTAAAATACCTCCAAATACCAACAAGTCAGTTCAAAAGGAAACAATTCAAAATTTAAAGTTTTGAGAGAACTGCACTCTAAAGTTTCATGTTGCTGTGAAAAATCCAATAACACACTCTAATTGGAACTTACAGTATATATGAAACATCATTAATAGAATTCGGAGTAATTTCAATTATCCTTGGATTTCTCACATTAACATGGAACTTAAAAATGCAGGTTTCTCAAAACTTTTAAATTCTAAATTGTTTTCTTTTGAACTGGGCGGTCAATATGTAAAACGAAACTCAGTTATATAATAACCCTAATATAGTGTTTCGTGGACATTTATGTTTTCCCAGCATCCACATGACAAGGAACAAAATATGTAATTACACAGAAATTCCAGCTCTAATAATTATCACCAGGAGTGTTTTGAGCTACAGGTGGAAAGTTTTGATGCATAAAACAGTGACAAGACTGGCTGTCAGAACAGACCCACACAGACATTACTGCCCCTCACATTTACTTGATGAACATACCCATTTGCATGCATAATCTACATTGCGAATATTGACATAATGACTCATCCAAAGTGTCCTAGAACCTTTACGCCTTGCTCCTCATAGTACAGTGCTCTCAATCTGCAAAGCTGCTACGCCTTCTTCTGTCACTGGTGATTCTTCAACCTACTTGAGAGTGAGCAGTGTCCATGCCACAGGGCTTCCTGTTCAATTTCTTGTGAAAACTGTGTGAACGAAGTAATCTCTACTCTAGACCGCTTGATTTCAAGTGCAGACATCTGCTAACAAACCAGACTCAATATAAACCGAAAAGAGTTCTTGAAGGTTCCTTCATATATCACATGCACTGTTGTGAGAAACTGCAATTCCTTTGAGAGGTTTCCTTAGGATACTTTTCTATGATTCAATTCGGATGACAAACTCTGCAAAATTATTTAAGTATCAGTTTTGAAATTCAATGAAAGACTGCACTCGTCTTTGTTTTCATTATTTCATCCTCCACTAAGTTTCTTCCTCTGTCCTTCATATTAATCATACAGTACCGGTAAGTCTAGTTCTTTGAAATATTCAACAGACCACACAGTTCACAAACAATTCCTAGATATCAATGTTTCACTTCGTAATTTCTTGCTTGTGACATTCATTCCAGTGACAATATCACCTCATAAACATGTCATGATTCCAATCTCAGCTGAAAAAAATTGCTGCAGAATCTCAATTGCTTCACATCACATGACCTCATTCCGTGTGATGTCATTTTCAATTTCAAAGTGGAAATTACGTGGTGGTATCCAAAATATTCGGGACTGGTGCTGCCATCTGCAGCAGTGTTTTGCAATGGTAGATGGTAGCACTAGAGTATCTTATGAGTCAGTGTGCAGAACTTCGTACAGCTGGGTGGATGCATTGAGATTTTATAATTTTTATTTTTTGATACTCTGTGGTGTGTTGCGATTTCACGATGGATCTGAGAAAGAAACAGTGAATGTGCATCAAATTTTGTGCAGAAAAAGTGCTAAGGAGACCCAGACAATGTTTAAACAAGCGTTTGGGGAACAAAAACATGAGCCATATACGTATTTTGAGTGGTATGCTCGGATCAGGCCTGCAGGACATACACTGAAGACGACGAACACTCAGAAAGAGCAAAGTCAAGAGCATGCTCCTCGTTTTCTTTGATACCAAGAGGATGGTGCACATAGAATTCATCCCACCAAACCAGTCAATTCCACGTACTACTGTGATATTTTGCGATGGCTCAGTGAAAATGTGTGAAGACATCACTCCAAAAAGAAGAAGAAAGAATAGAAGAAAAAGCACTGATTCAATATGAAAAACTTATCAGATTACCAGGAAACAATTGGCATTCATACAGTCCTCTCTGTAGATTGAAAACTCAAAAAAGTTTCATATCCATTGTTCAAGAATTAAAACAGAAAATCAATATCCCGAATTTAAAAGAAAACTTACGAATTAAACCAAACCCTTTAACTCTATTAAATATAGAATATAATCTAAATTTAACAGAAGAAATACTTAAATCAGAAGTAAACACTGAAATACTGAAACAATTGTCTTTAGAGACAATTAATATTAGGTACCCTCCACAAAACTGGCTTCATTTATACACCGACGGATCTCCAGAGAACAAGGTGCCGGTGCAGGTGTTACGTGCTGTCTCTTCTCACTTTATAGATCTCTTGGATATGGAACAACAAGTTTTGATGGTGAAATCATTGCAATAAGTGAATGTCTCAGGAATCTTCTATGCCACATCAATAAATTTAGGAATGCAGTTATATTGTCAGACTCTAAAGCAGCTATTCTATCAATCGTCTCTAAACACACACCTTCATCTCAAACAGCAGAAATAACTAAAATGCTCTCTCAATTAATATCACTCAATAAAAGAATTGTATTCCAATGGATACCATCCCATTGTGGAATCCTGGGAAACGAGAATGCAGATGCTTTAGCAAAGAAGGGCAGCACTGCTACTTACAGACCTGTTACTAAATCTACGTATTACTCTGTGAAGAGATTTATTAAATCTACATACTTAGACTTCAACAAACAAAATTTGATAACTCAATCCCAAAGGAAAAAATGGAACTCTCTGCATCAAAATCCACAGTTAATTCCCGATTTACACGAAAATCGTCTGTAGCTGCATTTAGATTGGCAACAGGCCATGATTGTTTGGCTAAACACCTGCATAGAATTGGAATATATCAGTCCCCTAACTGCCCATTGTGCAACTCAAACCAAGAAATGGATTCGGAACACCTCAAAATCTGTGCTTCAGTGGCTGGTCATGATAATATCTTTGAAAAATATTTGAGTGCAAGAGGTCAAATGACTTTATTGTCAAATGCCTGGCATTAGAAAACAACAACAACAACTTTGACGACAAGGAAACTGGCGCTGTTGCATCTTGACAATGTACCCTGTCGCACCTCCTTGTTCACCAGGAACTTTCTGACCAAAAACAAGATGACTTTATATCACCTTACTCGCCTGATTTGGCACTCTGCGACTTTGCTCTATTCCCTCGATTGAAAATCAAGTTGAAAGGCAGTCAGTCCGACAAGATTGAGATGATCCAAGAAGAAATGCAGCCAGTGCTGAACACCTTCAAAGAACACGACTTCCAGGATGCATTTGGAAAAATGTTATGTTTAACGATGCTTGCAACTGCAGAGGTTATATCAGCATCGCCGGATGTGCCGGAATTTTGTCCTGCAGGAGTTCTTTTACATGCCAGTAAATCTACTGACATAAGCCTGTCGCATTTAAGCACACTTAAATGCCATCGACCTGGCCTGGGATCGAACCCGCAACCTTGAGCATAAAGGCCAGCACTATACCAACTCGCCAATCAGGTCGACTGCATTTGGAACCAGTGTGTAGTGCAGAAGGGGACTACTTCGGGGCCCAGATGGCAGTACCAGTCCCGAATATTTTGGATACCACCTCATATCTCTTTCCATCTCTCATAAAGTTTCCGACAGGCATCATCACAAGCTAACCAACAAGTAGGCGAAGAATGTTTGATTATTTCTTTTGCAGTAGTTTCCAGATTCTTTCTCAGAATATCCCGTCAATGTGTTGAAGATGAGAAAAATACAAGGATATCAAAATATGTGGAAGAGAATCAACAATTCAATTTGAGACAAGAAATGTCCTGTGCATGGTGTGAATTCTGCCAATGGGTTTATGTTAAGAATCTTGCCTGAATCCTGTGTGCTTGGCAAACATGTTACTAGCATTATCACATGACGCCTTTTACAATTTCAAGCTCGTGCAAGTGGAAACTGCTCGTTGTACAACTCCTTAGGAATGAAATGCAGTTCATCTTCCTTCACATTCTGTGCATGATCAACACTAGGAATAGTACTTCACTACTTAATGTTCATCAATAATGCATTTGACTACTTTCTCGTGCATTGTTTTAACAAATTTCTCATACGTGACAAACTCTTTCCTTTATTTCCGCTTTTGGCAATGCGTGCAGCAAGAATGGGAACAAATTCGCCAGCTCTAGACACATAAGTACATTTTCATTATTGTCATCACGTATGTAAACATCTAACACAGAGCACATGAGCATCAAGTATGTGCACAGTCATTCAACTTCTTATTTGCAAGATAACAGTTTCTCAATATTACCAGCATAAGTATTGAATCACTTCATAATTCCACCTTGATTACTCAGACTCTCAGGGTGTTGCAAATGATTCTTTATGTAAAGATTAATTTTTTGATCCTACAGAATTATCTAATTTTTCTCCGTTAGTAACCTGTCACAGATAATTCTGTAGGAGCAAAAGCTTAATCTTAAGTAGATCATTCGCCCAACAGTGCATATGTTGAGTCCCAGCCACCAAGTCACTGCAATGTGTGGTGACTGTTGACTTAATATGTGTGTGTCGAATGGAGTAAGGCCACTAGGGAAAATACCAAAGGACGAAGTTTCATCCAGTCCTGGGGATTGAGCCTCGGCATAGCTCAGTGGTTATAGAGCACCCATTGTGTAGAAAAACTGGGGGTCCCGGGTTCGATCCCCAGTGCCGGAGCGAATTTTTCTTCATTAATAACCAATGGAAATGATTCTTTGTTATTCTTGAAACTTACCATAACTGGAGAATCACCATCATCCCACAGTTCTTCCATAGTGAATCACTGTAAAAGAGTTGCAATAATAATACAATAATGCAAATTACAAACGCAATATGTTGATTCTAAACTTCAAAACAGAAGAGCTGTCACAATACATGGCATTACTTCGGAGGCAATCACATCGTAAAGTCATTCATTTCTACTTTCATACTGAAAGAGGTGTACATGAACTTACAGCACAACTACTACTGAATTTAGGACCGCCAATAGGCTACAAGCACTGCACTGTTAAGATGATGTGGCAAACTAGTCTCGAAGATAAACCAAATGTGGAAATTCTTTCTCAAGTGAGGTTCGAGAATTTTTCAGTCTTTAAGTAGGATGCTGCATACTGCAAATGCGTGGTTTCCGAAAGTTTTTAAGTGGCGGCACACATGAAATGTTGCAACACAGCCAATATGAATTAATCTCCACAAATTGTTGCAGAAGAACCCCAAGTGAAGGAAGGAATGATGTATGGTTAGCAGATGGAAAGAAGTACCGAAACGGTGCATTGGGCTAGAAGGTGATGGAACAAACTGTTGATCAATACGAAGTCTGAGACACTATTCCATATCATCAGGGATGCCACTTGGTCATTGACTGCAGAGGTAATGTTTCGATACAGCTCAGAATATAACTCGGCCTTGCTGTGCAAGCCTGGTCTGGGAGACTCAATAAATTTATTAAAACTGTTCTTTTTTCCCGTTATGATTTCTTTTTTAAGAATGGCAGTCTTCTTCCTCCAACCTTGAGCATCTTCTGGTGTTTTCTGCTTTGATTCTTGCTTTATCTCTATCTTAATTCTGGATAACTCTGGACACAATAAGGCAGTTTGAGGAAGATGCAAAACATATATATATTCAAGAGTTTGAAAAATACAATGGTTCAAGTGCAGAATCCGAGGCCAAGCTGCCATCTACCCACAATAGATCCAATACTTTTCCGTTAAGAGTGTAAAGAGATTGATATGTCAATCATAAAAAAACATTGAAAATTTAATCAAAATGTAAGTATATATTAGAATGCGTCAAGAAATTCGAAGAAGCTAATATATCGCACAATAACATGACCAGTAGTGACTTATGGGTCTGAAACCTAGACTACAAAAAAAAAAAAAAAGTTGTTACTTGACACATGGGAGTGAAAATTCTACGGAAAATATGTGAACACATACAGGACAATGGTGTATAAAGATCCCGAACAAACGCTAAAGTAATTATATGCTTTATATGATGAACCTACGATTGTCGCTGATATAAAATCACAAAGACACCGCTAGTTGGGGCATTTGGAACGAATGACTGAAGACAGAGCAGCCAAGAAGTGTGGAGGCAGAAACCACGTACAGAGGAAGGCCCAGAGCAAGAACGCAGGATGCAGTGTGAGCTGAGCTCAAGCAGCTTGGGATACCTCACTGACAAGGATTATCTTAAAATACTAAAAAGAGCAGATGGTAATTATCTATACGCTAAGTACTGGTTTTGATTTTTTTTATAAAATTAACGTTTTAAAACTTTTTGTTTATTATTCCTAATGTGAAAATACTTAAAAAAACGTGAGCGGAAAATAATTGTAGTTTTCATTTTATTATGTTTACGTACTTACGGATATTGGCCGATTTGAAGTGGTAGTTAGCCATTTTATGTTTGATGTTTATAACAGGACAACAACCATTTCACTGTGGTGCATGTGCCGACCACACATGGAGTGGCCGTGTAGCATGATTTTTATGTGAATTTATTTTCCTGTGTACATTCCAGATCAAAACAAGCAGTTTCCTTCGTGCTCTGGTTACAAATTTTACATATACGAAGGTTAGGTTTGGTTAGTTTAGGTTTTTATTAGTAATTCATTGGAAGATTCTGTCTAGAGCCGGATATATATATATGAAATCGATATTTGATGAGGTCACATTAATTCGACATTCGATTGTTTTCATTTTGTCTCTGTCACGTTGACCTTAAATTTACTTCGTGAAGGTTTTGTGAATGAATCACTGTGTTAATGCAGTGATAATTCCATATAAATATAGTGCAGTAAAAATTTTAATGTGTTGTGGTTATGATAAAAGTCTTGAAAATTGATTTATAGCGTCAATTTGGCAGTGATAAAAGTGTGCAATAATCGCTCAGTGACCTTGACCAAAGTTTTTTTTTTCTTTTTGTGAATTTTTCGTATTTTGAATATAACTTACTTGCAAAAATTGGTAGTTTTCAGATTTTTTTCTCGAACTGTTACGAAATTTTAACACTTTCCGCTCTTTTTTCTAAGTGTTTTAATTTTTGGGGCAAAAATCGGGGGTTGGAATGTTCTTTTACTCAAAAGAACAGAACCAGTACTTACAGATTTACCACATATGGATTAAAATTCTGAGTCGGGCGCATTTTTGTGATCTCTTCCTCCCTCGAAGTTATTCTAGCAATGCAATTTGGTTTCAGAATTATGCAGTAATTGGTAGGTTAGTTACTTATGATTCTGATGGATGGTATACATCCCTTAGCATGGGTCTTGCAGATCCGTAAATTAAAGCAACACTCGTGCAGAAGAATCTTCCACGCGTGGAGCGCAAAATTGTAATACATCTACATCACTAAAAGGTTATACATGCAAATGAAACCTAATATTGGTAAACCAAAAGATCTATAGACAATACTTCATTATTCAACATTAACTAAAACGTACAAACATGGCACATGTTCCTATTAAAATAGGTTCTCACTGCTCCTTTACATGAATTAATTATGTACTCATCATTGAAATGTAAGATAATTTACAAAGAACTCACCAAATATAAGTTTTGATAATGTATATACACAGACAATTGTAATCAACAACTTTCCTTTGTAACCTTGAACCACCACATCCAGAAATTTACCCTTACTACTTCCCGCCACAGAAACACGATATAAAGCACCGCTAAAATGTCATAGTTACCGCCAGGAGGCGCAGAAATAGCATCAAATCCATAGAGGAATAATAATCTAATCACAGTACGGTAAACAGTTGCGAACACGTTGCGAAGCTCAATACATAGTAATTTTTTTATTCACTTTATATTCATACATGTTTATTTTAATTTTCTTTCTACAAAATTTATGTAAACATTTAATATTTTAAAATTCATGTAGGAGAGTATACTGAGTCCTTCTGGGCTACCTCCAATGGGAGGCAGTTATTAACTTTTTTATCCATACATACGTAGTTGCTAACCACTAGGATCGCTATTATCGCTTCATTACAGAAAATGCGAAATAGCATGGATAAATATATATTCATCCATGGAAATAGTACCTGCAATCTATTGTTTCTAGTACCCTCATAAATTCAAACTTCGTAACTGTATATGTGAGACTGTGCTTTAATAATAATACGGAAATGCGCACAATTTGTGCATATAGAGCTACAGTAGCATGCAAATTAATCCGAACAACGTAATTACTTATGCAAAAACACTCAAACGGGATAAAAAAAAAAGGGTCTAAGACATACCTCAGTAATCTATGTGGCCTCCCTTGTTCCTAATAACAGCTCTGAGACGATTTGGCATGGATTCCACTAATTTCCCACAAATATTCTTCATTTCTTCATCGCGAAACCATACACCAATGAGGGCAGAAATCATCTTCTCCTTTGTAGAACAATCCATTTTTTGCATTCTTCTTTTGCAAATTGACCACAAGTTCTCAAAGGGGTTGATGTCGGGTGAGTTGCCTGGCGAGGGGAGTACCTGAATATTCTTCTTGTTGAAGAATTCTGTAGTTTTTCGAGACGTATGGCATGGTGTCAGTCTTGTTGGAACACACCTCTGCCATCCGGAAATGATTTTTGCAGCTGGGGTACGATTCTGGTTTCCAATAAGTGAATATATTTGTCAGAATTCATCATTCCCTTGATAGGTATTAATGCTCCAGGCCCTTCATGTGTAAAAAACCCCAAAACATTACTACTTTAGGGGGGTATTTGGGTGCTTGTTGGAGATGAGCTGCTGTTACTTTTTCGGATCATTTCCGTACTTAATAAACACGGTGGCCGTGGACCTCGAAATGAGACTCATCGGAAAAAGTACATTCTTCCAGTCATTCACTGTCCAGTGTTGATGTAATTTTGCCCACATTAAGCGTTTTTTGCACATAACAGGGGTTAGTAGTTGCTTCTTAATAGGCTTACGAGCCCTTCGTCCAGCTTCCAAAAGCCTACGCCGCACTGTTGTGACGTGAATATTCGCCCCAGTGGTAGCCATTAACTCGCGGGTTAAGTCGACAGCAGTTAGTCTAGGATTTCATTTACTTTTCCTGACAATTAAACGATCATCTGCAGGTGAAGTCTTCCTTTTCCGGCCACAGTTTCCTTTTTTCTGGGGTATGATGGATCCAGTCTCCCTATATAGTTTTATGATCGAATTAACAGTAGCCAAACCGATGTGACATTCTGCAGCAATTTGCCTGTGTGTCATATAAGAATGCTCTGCTAATGTTATAATTTTAGACCATTTTCGTGGAGTTGTATCCATTTGTGAAGACGACAGAATGTACACAGGATTGCAGTATTAAGTCTTCAACACAACTGAAATGCTTATAAGTACAAAACGACAGGCAAAATGTCACATATTATAAAAAAGATAATGACAGACCTTCAACAATGGAATTACACGTACTACAGACGCCAATTAAAGCGGTATGAGCAGCTGTAAGGCCAACAATGACAGAAAATGTAAAAATATGTCGTGTTCGGAATAATTTGCACGCTACTGTACTTTCACTACACTACGCTTTTGTTTCAGTTCACAGTTTATGCACAGTCTAGTATATACAGTCACGAAGCTCAATACGTAGTAAATATGCAAACATTAGGTAGTTGCTCACCACTAGGATCGCTAATATTGGCTCATTACAGGCAATGCAAAATAGTACCGGCACAGTCTATTGTTTCTAGCACCCTCAAAACTTAAGCTTCGTGACTGTATATAGTAGACTGTGGTTTATGACTCCGTACTCAATGATTTTAATCATGCTTTAAGCACTTTTACGATTCAGTCGGCAGTGGTTGTAAGTAAAAAAAAAAAAACATTACATTGCACATGGAGGTCAACATTAAAAACTTCTGTACTTTCATCACAGATAAAATAAATTTTCCAAATTTTCAACGAGACAAATAACTATTAAATGGGAAATTTTAACGTATTTTATTTCAACTTCAGTATAATACCACAGTCTATTATATACAGTCGCGAAGCTTGAATTGTGAGAGTACTATAGGAACAATAAGACTGTGCAGGTACTATTTCGCATTGTCTGCGATAGTAGCATCCTTGTGGTTAGCAACTATCTATGGATGCATATTTACTACGTATTGAGCTTCGTGACTGTATGTGTCCACACCTGTGGAGTAACGGTCAGCGCGTCTGGCTGCGAAACCAGGTGGCCCGGGTTCGAATCCTGATCGGGGCAAGTTACCTGGTTGAGGTTTTTTCCGGAGTTTTCCCTCAACCCAATACGAGCAAATGCTGGGTAACTTTCGGTGCTGGACCCCGGACTCATTTCACCGGCATTATCACTTTCATATCATTCAGACGCTAAATAACCTAGATGTTTATACAGCGTCGTAAAATAACCCAATAAAATAAAAAAAAGTGACTGTATGTATGTATATACTGTATTAGAACTAGACTGTGATAATAGTTTGAGCAATTTCGAAGAATGCATAATTATTTTTTTAAAACCAACTTTTCAGATTGTCTTCTCTCTTTCAAGACCGTCGTCGTTAACGTATTCCTGTTAAGTCTTGGTTTCTCTGAACCGACGCATGCGAGGTGAGCCTAGCAGCTATAGAAACCACTCATCTCCTGTAGTCACAGTCTAGTCTAGTACATACAGTCACGAAGCTTGAGGTGACTTTTTGCAGTTATGCTCCAAGCGGTTAGCAACTGATAGTACTAGGAACAATAGCAACGAGGTGGTAATCTCTAACTCGTTGAATAATAGCCTGTTCGATAGTAGCGATCCTAATGGCTAACAACTATCATTGGATGCATATTCCCTCAGAAAAAAAAAAAGGCTTTAAAGAATAGTACCTGTTTTAGGCCTTTGAATGCCCTATTCAAGCCGAGATTTCAAGATGTGGCTTCGCACTTCGCTAGTCTGGCTTGGGCATGGGCATGCCATGCAGTGTTGCCAGGTTTTTCTTAATCACTTTGTCAATTGCAGTCAACGAGTGAGATACTATATTATACCACACTATGATCTAAGTGAGAGCCTAGGGTGAGAGCCATCTGCAGTGACAAGCCGGAGCATGGATAGGTTTGGCAACGCTGAGTGGAGACGAAATAATCATGACGTTTAACGTTTTAGAGCTTTGGTTTCGTTGTCACGTGTACATTTTCGATGTTCGTAATTATTACGGAATCCTAAATGGTATTTTATTTGACCTTCAGGATACCGCATAAGTACTTGCATACAGCCACTTGTAACTTTAAAAAATTAAAAGCATACATGTTCTTTTATTGAGGATACAAGGGAAAATAAATAAATACTTAAAGAAATGTTGCTTGTACCAAAAATTCAGATGCCTATGAAGCCAGTTTTCTAGTTTGAACCTGGCCAGTCACCATAACAATACAGTTATCCTGAATTGTTATAAACTTTTTAAAATATAATTTCAAATAAATATAACTACAGAAAACGAGCTAAGAATGTAAATTATGAAAATAAAATAAAAATATAAACAGAGGAAACTATTGACATATTGTAATAAAGTATGAGGTTGTACAGTCAGGCCAAATAAAAATACCTAGGAAAAACTGCAGAAACATAGGATCTCACGTGTTAAAATCATCCTTAGCTATAATTAGTAATCATTTGTACCCAACAAACTTTTATTGTAAATGATTTCCTAGGTTTTCGTATAATTTATCTTAATGTTTTCTTTTTCCATTCAAATTGTCATACAATTGGTTTTAATGATTATTCTTTATGAATTGATTAGTAGGCCGATCTATTCGAACCCTTATTTAGGGCGGCTTTTTTTGTTAAACAAATTCACAACAAAACACACCTTGAAAACCAACAAAGCGAGTGTAGCCTGTGCATGTACAAATTACAGGTAGTTCTGACGTACAGTAGGCATTCCGAATCTTAAAAAAAAACTGCAACATTTATGGGATCACAAAACAGCTGTTTACAATGAGCCTGCAAATCAACCGCGTAGCAGCAAGCGAAACCAACAATTTGGTTGGAATTCTGATACACCACAAACCAAAATAAAAATGTAGTTTATGAAATATTTCATATTTAGAATGTAAATTATGAAAATAAAAAACTTTGTCATCATTATCCGTAAAAATTGTCAGAGACTGCAACCATTTTATTTTCATATTTGTTGTCTTGCTTTTATCGCCAATACGCACTTACTTTATAACACATAAACAATAAACGTTTGGTACGACCGCGAACATAATTTTATCGACACACACTTGTTATAACATTAATTTATATTGAAAATCGACATTAACACAAACACGTGCTTTTGTGCTGTAGGCCTCCGCTTGACAGTTAATTACAGTGTTGCGACTCAATGCTCCGGCTTTGTATATAGATGGTCTGTCTAGGTCCATACGTATGCGGATTGACAGCTGGTGCGACAGTAGCGCTCAAGTGGCTAACAAATTAAACGTTTGCAGTGTACATTATGGTTGATAAGGAACACATCAGATAAAAGATTTTGCGTAGATTTGGTATTTTTATGCCATACATTAACTGTATACGGTTCTTATTAATTTTATTTTAGAAACCTACGAGAGCTATACACAGAGTTACCATTCATTCTGGTTTTCCGGGATTGTCACCGCTTTTGTGTCCACCGTCCCGGAGTCCCGACATATTCGTTAGGGACGTCAGATACCCCAATTTTGAGTTAGATTACAGTCTGTGTGTTATCTGTGGTTTAAGCTGCTTTGTATTTTGAGGTTGTGAGATTTAGCCGAACTTGCTGAATGAATATTGCATACTTTTTATCACTGGCAAAGTGGCGCTATAAACCAATTTTGAATACTTGTAACACAGCCTCAACACATTTCAATTCTTATTGTACTATATATATGGCGATTTTCATAATAATTACATTTACTTCGTTCAGTGTATATTTTGTAATACACTAAATGTGTTAAACACATGCACATTTAGTGTATTACAAAACATACACTGAACGAACTAAATGTAATTATTATGAAAATCGCCATATTTTCTTCCTGGAATTACGATCCACTTCCACTAGATGGCTACCGACACAAGTAGCAGGACCGGCAATACATGCAAACGAAATGGTACTAAATGTGAGGAATGTTACTAAAGGTGTATAGCAAATACCTTACTATAATAATACTGGACAGCTAGCAGTTCTGCGTGTGACGCTGGTGCTGCTACCTAGGTGGCCAGTGTGGAGATACGAAACAAGCTGTAATCAACTGCAATGTATATTGTTGCTGGGCTAGTTAATAGTTTTATTCATTAGTGCTGTGTTAAAATATCAGGGTGTATATGTGCTGTTTATAATTGCTACAATTACAGCATTCTTTAATAGGCCTAATTCCTTCGTCTTTGTGTTGATAGAAAAATACAAATTAGCTTTTTTATTTAGACCTAATAAATGTACAGAAGTTAAAATGTATCGTAAATTTTATCAAATTAAGTTTTATTGTTGTCCACATGCCTTTACTAATTATTACAAGCATCAGATTACTATCAATTTTATCTTTGCAGTTGTCAGCAATGCGTATATAAAGCATTATTGTAAGTTCATCCCTAATATCAGAATTGATTTTGTCTCACTAAAGCAAAGAAAAAATATGTAACAATAACGGAAAGTAATATGAAGATTAAATATTTCTCATAATATGCAGCTTTGATATAAGATAATAATTTTACATTAAATATTATTTAACATTTCTTAAGTGTTTTATATATTATTCCACATTAGTAACTCACGTTTTAAACAATAGTCCGAATCCCCCTATGTTAATATTTGTATATGTAGACGTAATTCCACGCCGCTCCGCTAGATGTCAGGTCCGCGATATTTTGCACTCACGTCAATGCTGCTAGTATACAGTTGTCCAGTATTATTATAGTAAGGATTTGTGTGTAGTATTGTGTGACATTGTGTGTGTAATGGTCTTATATTTTTATACTTTGTTTCATTTATTTTGACCTGCTGTTCACATTTTATT
The DNA here is from genome assembly GCA_025594305.2 of Periplaneta americana. NCBI lineage: Eukaryota > Metazoa > Arthropoda > Insecta > Blattodea > Blattidae > Periplaneta > Periplaneta americana. Next base: position 202,919,710 of record JAJSOF020000003.1, on the reverse strand, counting down.
ATGCTTTTTCCTTTCTTTCTTTCTGTTATATATTATGTCTGGTTTCTACTTGTTTACATTATTATTATTATTTTATTGTCTTGTGTGTAAAATTGTAGTGTACTTTGTAAATTGGTAGTGTTTCTTGTAACGCAGTTTTACTCTTGGCTGCGTGTTAGAGAAGGCCGTATGGCCTTAACTCTGCTAAGTAAAATAAACCATTATAATCATTGTGTATTATGTAACAGGTTAGGTTAGGTTTGATTAGGTGTGTAGTATTATTACTATGTTGGCGACACAAACCCACTGTTACATTAACGAAATATGGCCGTATTCTTCATTCACGCAAGGCGATTTTCGTATATAAGTAAGGTATGTATTTAAGGTGGGTTGGGTGGGCTTACAGCTCTCCCAGTAATCGCATCAATTTTTACTAATCAATATTATAAATCCAAGGCATGTTCAAGGTTTTTTTATCAAGTTCCTATAGTGGCTGGGACATAAGAAACATTCACACTTTTTTCAGATTAATTGGTTGTATAGCCAGGGTTGTCATGAACTTTCAAACTAAAACCAGGACTATAATTAAAATATCCACTCATTATGCAAAAATTGTTATTGGATTTAACACAATATTACTTGCTTCTTTTTTTCGTAATCATACCATTCATATTTTTCAGATTTACTTACAGCCTGCATGACGGATGGATATCTTTGCACATACATGTAAAATTGAAAACATGTTCAAATTTGTGTGATACTACAATATGCTTTTTATAGTGTCTATGGTTAACCGAAAAAAAAGTTATAAATTTGAGAAATTGAGAATAAACTTAATTCCCTTTGCTCCTTACTTTCTAGTGAATCATAATTTGAAATATATGTATGGCAAATCTATTCCTAAATGTATTTATGCATCATACTAACTCAGTACGTATTGAGAGTCTTAATTGACCAGTCTCGTTAGTGCAGTGTTGCCACTTCCCACTTCTCTGTCACATTTATGAATACTCTTTTATTAACAGCAATAAAGACGGGAAAATTATGCAAATATTTTTACCCAAATTTCAGTTTCTAAATTGAGGGGCTGGGAAAATTATGCGAGTAAATACGGTATTTATTTTAATCCCATTATAGCCATTACAGGGATCTCCTCGAATCCCTTGCTGTCCAGTGCTGTGGAGCGACAACATGTCTGACCTGGAACGAGCAGACCCGAGTTCAAATCCTGATTGGGACAAGTTACCTGGTTGGAGTTTTCCCCCCAAGTTACCTTTCAACCAACTGAAGCAAAATTGCTGGGTAACTTTCGGTACTGGATCTCGAACTCATTTCGCTATCATTAATTCAAACGTCGCTGTCATTACCATAGCTGCTGTATTCGTACAAGAGAGTGGCTGTTCGGCAACTAAATCAGGAGTGAATAAACACAAACTTCCGCAAACCTCTGGGTCCCTCCTCTGTAAAAAAAAAAATCCTTGCCACTTTTTATACCTACTCAATGCAGTCCCTCAAACTACTGACCGACACATCCCTAGCCTAAACCTCCATTGAAATTAATAGGTTTTACTACAAAACTCAATGACTACAGAAATGCCCAATATTACCGACTTCTCTCTCCATATATCAGTAGACGCTGGTTATTATTTACCTGTTTTACTATGAGGTACTTCACTGCCTCAGTGATTTTATGTTCAGCGACTCCACTTTGCAAGATGCAGGATTAAAAGTGGTGATCTCACTTTCCATGATTCACAGTAAGAAGAGAGAAAGGCAAATTACGTCATCAAAATGCAGACCCTGGTGACAACAGGAAACAGGCAGGTCAGTGACGGTTCTAGACTTTATTTCACGTCACAGAACACTGATGGTTTGTTGAATGTACAAAGACAACATCAAATTAATCGAATGCACTCTACTAATACCATTTGAAATGTATCCGTTTCCGACACTCTTACAATAACAATAGAAGTTCTTCAGCACTCAGGTCCACAAATGCAATGTGCCAACCTTAACACACCTTTCCTCACTGACGTACTAGCTAGAGTTTACAGCTTAACACTTCCTTGTCTACGATGTGAAACTGATCAAGAATTCTGATACAATTTTCTTCAGCTTGGCATCAACATCTTCAGTGATCTTTCCCTCCTTTGCAATATTCGCAAGTAAATCCTTGTGGGAAGTCCTGAAAAGGAGGACATACCGTACAATACATCTTTCACTTTTTAAAAATAACATATTTGCAAGAAGTATTATTTTATTCAATTTGTTTCCAATGCATCAATTTTAAGCATAGTATTCATCCATTTTAAAGCCATACAATAATGGATACTACACAAAACATGTAGAAGGTGTTTGGCAGTTAATGAAAATACCAGAATGGGCACTAGAAAGTAACATGTAGGCTACCTCACCTTTGCAGCAGACGACCAACAATGTTCTTGCAACCACTGTGAGTACTTAGGCCAAACAGTTACTTTACTATAGAGAGAGAGCAGTTCAAACCATGGCAAACTTTCTGTAAGTAGTTTTGCTCAATTCATGAATCTTACAAGATTTTCAACAAGTGTATCTAATGCTCAGGATATAATAAAATCTGCTTTCTTGCTTCCCAATATCTGGACAAGTGCTCATTTAACTTCTTTTGTGCATAACAATGAATTTGGAGAAATTAACAAATCAATTTTATGAAGATCTTTGCTTAGGCAATCGTGATCAGTAACCGATTTGAACATAGTTGCAGAGGATTTTCTAGGTAGGTACATATTTATAAATAAGAAATTTTTATCTTTCCAGGAATACTTCCAGCTTGAAATGGGCTGGATCCACTGGAAAATGTTTTTATTTATGCTTCGAATTTATTTTATAAATGTAATGTATTTCCTTAATTATTTTTGACGAACTCAGGGTATGAATTGCACTTTCTATCTGATAAGAGAAGTGTCTTCGCATTTGTAATGAACTATTCCACCAACTAGCCTGTACCTGCTCCATGGTCCAAAAGAGAGCATGTACACTTTCAACAGATGTCTATTGCCTTCATTTAGGAACTTTATATTCTGTTGTGCAATTCCTCTCAAGTTGTCTTTTGCAGTCATGCATGTGCAGGTCCATATTCGGAATTTTCACTACTTTCGTAAATTTACTGTAAACCACTGCAGAATTTACATCATGCTCTACGGGTTTTGGCCTACATGATATTCAACAGAACTCACTCACTTAGATGTATTGTATTTCGAAATGTTACCAAAGTAACAAAAAAAAGTAAACCTCACTCTGAGAATGGAAGTGGCATTTATCAAAAAGTTATGAGAGTTTCAAGACTACACTAATTTCTATACAATGAGTGCACTTACTTGATGTGCTGCAGGAACTCCTTCTCGAAAGCCGTGATCTTGGACGGATCCAGCTTGTCCAGGTGGCCTCGCACTCCACAGTAAATGACCGCAACTTGCTCCTCAATGGCCATGGGCACTGCACAGTCAGACATGTGCATCACATTATTTAGCAGTAAACCTGAGGTGCATGGGTTCAAACCTGGGCCAAGGCAATTTTCCAACTCATCACTAGTGTAACTTCAGTCATATTGCATGGCACTGAACTCGTGTCAATATGCTTCAGATAAGTATAAACATTAATTACATTAATTCTAGAGAACTGTATTTTCCATAACTCACCGTACTGGCCCTGCTTCAAGAGCTCTGTGAGGCGGACGCCGCGGTTCAGCAGCTGCTGTGTGGCTGCATCCAGATCAGAGCCGAACTGAGCAAAGGCAGCGACTTCTCGGTACTGCGCCAACTCCAGCTTCATGGAACCGGCCACCTGCACATATCATGGAGTGACAACAGATTCAATCTGACCTCTATGTAAAGGCAGTCCATGTAATCCTGCATGCCAGGTCAACAAGTTTTGTACGTTCAAGTGTGTACACATTTAACCGGCCACCTACCCCATTATCTCCTGGCCTAGTTGCCTCATAAGTGATATCTTCTTGGTATCACTTGTGAGATTCAGACCTGCCTTCAGACATCTTCTGTGCCCTTGTGTATATTAAATCACATTTAGGCACATAAATATCATCAATATATTAAATCAATTCTCACCAGATATATGCAGTAACATACATATAATATGATTCTGGAATCAACAGGCCTAACAGCTTGCGAACATGACTGTCATGCCTTTGGTTTAGTACTGGCCAAAAGTTTAGGCAATCTTCCTAAAAATGTATATATATCTGCTAAATTTTAGGAAAATTATGCACACCTGAATTCCACACAGACAACTGGAAGGTTATAATTTTATGCACAAATGAAAGTGAATTAAGATCATATTTAGAAGCAGATAATATTTTACTTTTTACACATTGTTTTTAGTCAGATGTTTTTTCTCTAAAGTTATTTTCATACCAGTATGTACTTTTTAATATCACTACAATGACTCAAAAATTATTTTAAGACCCCAATGAAGAAAATTCACAACATTTCTTGCAAAAGTACAAATATAAAATCTTAGGAACAGAAAATGCACATTAAGTAGACTAAAAGACAAATATGAACCAGGATCACTAGCTGAGCTACATCATAGATCATATATAGATAGATAGGTTGGCCTTATGGGTTTTGAAGTTAACAACTTTTGTGAGGTTTACTATGCTGCCATCTAGTTGTTACATAAGGAGTCACGTCATAATTCCCATTTGAATTGCATTGGCGACTGTACTGCTATCTCGTGTTCGTTTACAGAGGACGGGTGGCAATCCTGGCAGTTGTTCTCTTCAAAGTGCAAACAATTTTAAAATAGCGATGACCTATCTGTTACATATATGATCTAGGGCTACATCAAACTTACAAAAGAAATTCAACTTTCAAAAAAATCTAAGTGGACTTAATTGAGGAGGGGGGGGGGGCAGGATACAATATGGGTTGCAAGTCCTTCAAATGTGAGCCACTGGAAACCAACCAATTCACAAAATTCCGTATTTATGCAATTATAATATGCACTTTTTTTTGACAAAACATTGTCTTCAAAAGCGGGTGCATATTATATTTGCATGCGAACACTCAGACTGGAACAAATTTAAATTAATACTCAATTTCTGTTACAAGAAACAGAAACGGCTACATATTCATGTTTCCTCACCTCTTGTGCTCTTTTCACGTCCATTTGTGACAATCATTATTAATACGAATATTGTTTTTAAATACGGTAATGACTTACTGACACTTTTTTCTTTTATTCTGAGATTTTATGTAGACACCAACCCAGACCTGCTGACTGGAAGTCCAAGTGGGGAGGAATGTGATGTATAGCTGGAGGGCACATCAAATTGATGGGACTTGTGGGCTTTGAAGGCAACAACTTTTATCAATTTAACTGCATAAGAAACCATGTTGAATTGCATGGAGCAGTCATTACCATCAACAGTGGGGATGGCCATATGTGATCAGGGCTAGAGGTAAGGATGCCTTACAGCACATTAAGTGGGTTTTAACACAGGTGTGTTTTCTGGATTGGGGTGCATATTATATTGAGTAAATACGAGTGACTTACGAAGATGGTGCAATACTCTAGGATCTTATTCTCGACATCATTGTGAAGAAGAAAGTTAATTCATACATGTGTCTGATAGAATTAGTTCTTTCTATAGCAGCAATTCAGTCTCTGTAACATCTAGCAACATCACTCAAGTGAGTCACTGACTCTCATTCAGATTGTGTTAGCAAAGTACCATTTCAGTTTTCCAATATTAAATGCACAGATATGATTTATGTGTGACGGGAATGCTACAAATGAGTAACACAGAAGATTTCTGGGTGTAGAATGCTGTTTCAGTCACTGAGGGACATTGGTTCAGTCTCCAGTGTTGCGATGGCATATGGGCATGCAGTTGTCGAGATTGAAGGAGCACGCGAAAATATTCTTCACATGTACAATGAAGTCCACCCACAGTACCAGGAGTACATCCCGATGACTGGGTATTCCTCAAAGTAGGGCATAGAGCACTGAATGACGAAAGAAGGTATCCCATTTACAGCTACACAAATGCAGTTTTGTACATGGATAATGGTTATCAGTGAGTTCCATTGGCACATTTTCTTTAATGACAAAGTATTTACCTGCAATGGATTTTTCAATATGCATAATTTAGATGTTTGGTCGCAGGAAAATCCCACAAGACTGTGGTACGTAATTTACAGCACTGCTTCAACTGCAATGTGCGCTGTGATTTGATCAGTCCATACTTTTGTTGAGCATCACCTATTTGCAATTTTTTCGAGAGAATTACCTCCATTATTGGAGAAATACCATTGCACGATGGCACACCATCACACTTTTCACAAGAAGACGTGGATTATTTAAATGGCAGATGGTTTAAACACACTGTTTATACTGCAGTAGTGTGAGAGAGGACTTGGTACAACATATGGACCTAGGAGATTCATCAGAACAACGAATGCTGCATGCGCAGTTCATATAGTATTGCTGCTGAATGTGGAAACATACTTTAATACAGATTTTCAGGCGATTAATAACCCAATATTCTTTATTTAATTATAATGCACCAGGACCACTTTCGTAGATCATTTAAATGCTTAAACCTTCATAATTTCCAGGGAGTTTAACTCGCTCAATTTTTAAATATGACACATTTATATGAACTTATCACAATCAGATCCTGGAGCATTACACGATCTTCTAATCTGTCGCTGAACTACCAGCTCGTACTATGGGTCACACATATGTGCTTCCCAAACTATTCCCCCTTAAATCTCATGTACTGAAACCAGTCGTACTTCCCTAGAGGCACATCAGACACCTCGCTGAAGGTATCAATCACAGTTTCAGAGGTGTTGAAGGATAATCCGCGTATTTTTTACTTGATGGTTGGAAACAAGTAGTAGTATCATGGTGCTAGATCAGATGGATCATTAATTTCACGCCTCAAGAGAACAGTGCAACAGGCTGCATTGCCTTGTTACGTAGCCACACCTTTCTGCCACAGTAACATAATTCTCTATTATTTTCACATATTTCTCAGACTTCAGTGTGTCACTAACGAAAGCTGAATCTCCACCTTTCTGCAATAGCAGTGCTGCACTTTACAAGCAGTTCTTGTGCTTGCTCTCCATATCTCTTGCAGTTAGTCTTCTGTTCTGTTTAGCTACGTACATGCTGCAGTGTGGATAGAGCTCTGTGCCTGGCTCCTTCATAACTTGTCTGTTTCTACAATTTGCGATATCAATAACTATGAGAATTAATTTTTCTCCATTGTGTAAGAACTTCAACTTCATTTGTACTTCATGCTTCTACGAAACTTCAACTGCAAGAAAAAGGCAAATGCCATTACAATATCAGACTTTTCTTATGATCTGAAGAAAGGAATGGAAATCTCCACCTGTATTCTCGTATCTGGTAGAAGAAACATTTACGACGTTACAAATAAATCGAATAATTAAAGGAAGAAAATCTCATCTAAATAAGAGGACTCGGGGAAGGACGCCAGAATACTTGTAGCATTACCGCGCTGAATGGCGATACCAATGCACTGATGTAGATATTGACTGCTTTGACATTCTCAAAGTTCCGTATTCTCGTATCTGGTAGAAGAAACATTTACAACGTTCTCAAAGTTTTACAAAGTATAATTTGGATAATTTATAATGTAAAGTGTAAAAAAGTGAAAAACACAAAAACTGTAACTGTTATATTTTATCCCGAAAACTGCAGAACTTCCAGAATTACATCGAAAAAAATATTAGGTATACACTGAACTGTCAAACTTTTGGCCACTACTGTAAATGTGGCACACATTACAACATGCCGCTCACCTGTTTCATGGCCCTGGTCTGTGCAGCGGAGCCTACACGGGACACAGACAGACCCACATTGATGGCTGGTCGGATGCCTTTGTAGAACAACTCTGTCTCCAAGAAGATCTGTCCGTCTGTGATGGAAATCACGTTTGTTGGAATGTACGCAGACACGTCACCGGCCTGCGTCTCAATCACAGGCAGGGCCGTCAGAGAACCACCTCCATTTGTCTCGTTCATCTTAGCTGCCCGCTCCAAGAGTCGCGAGTGGAGGTAGAACACGTCACCTGGATAGGCTTCTCGGCCAGGTGGACGACGCAGCAGCAGAGACATCTATGCAGAGAACACACAGGACACAATACATAATCTGATAGTGGGCTGAAATCACGCAAACTGTAAAGGCCCATTCACAAAAGTTTGCAGTCAGATTACTGAATGGAATCATTCACAATGATTCATGTAAACACTAACATTTGGAAACATCGCACAATCAGAGAGTGTATTTCGATTGTTTGAACGGCTTTGCCTACAAGCTACATTTCGATCTATTGGTCGTGACGATAGCTAGACATGTGCAATATGGAATCCTTTGACGAGAACTTTATTATTTTGTATCAAGAAAACCCAATGTACTGTATATATGACAAAAAAATAAAACCTCACTATAATACATTAGAGGAGAACGTATGTAAAAAAAAATCGCACAGAAAATGAATAAATTTTGAAAGTAGGTATCAGTTATACATATTATTGCCAACACTGATAGCCTAAAATATTGATGTTTTATATACTAGTATGTGGATGTAGTTTGTATCTTTTCAATATCAAATTAAACAAGTAAAGTGCTACCTCTTTTCATGGGAAGAAGAAACCTGTGCTACTGTTGCGTGGTTAAGCTAACGAACTAATTAACTAAATGGATTTTAAGGAATCCGGGGACTCTTTACTGAACTAACATAATTCCTTCATCAGACTCTATCGTGGGCAAAGTTATCTCAATCCCCAGCATCACAACCCACCTCTCTCAAATCCTTTCTGCATCATAAAATCCATTTCCTGTAAGAGGTTATAAACGTCTCCTGTTGAATTCTCGTCTGATTCGATGTATGAACCCACCATAGTTTACATCTATGTTTCATTGATTTTAAATATCAAAGCCATATAATGAAGTCATTGTAGTTGGTAGAAACAAACTGAACAGCATCATATAAGTCATTGTTTATGTGGAATAGGTACTCTTGTCTTGTTCATTCAGTATCCTTGATTCCCACACACGTTTTTGTCTTCATGTTAACATTAAAACTGCATTGTGAATGATGCCTGACTTATGTTTTAATTTTCACTGTGAATGGGCCTCAACAGTTTGCTTATGACATGCAAGTTGGTAAATGAAAGATCTACAGCAAGCTGAAGATTAGTAAGGCTTGAATTGAATCTCTATACACCTCACAGTTCATGGAGTTCAGTATTTTCAAATAATGCAGATAAAGTGTTACACAATCTTGTCTTGCATACAAGTACTTAAATTTTACAGTGTTTCTCTTCATCATAAATTGTAGAAGCTTTTACTTCAATATCTGTATCGATTCATTATTTGTCGCATCTAACAAAGGAAAGTTACGAACTCAAACAATATAGGTAGGACTCCCTTGTACAAAAATTTAAAGAAACTTTTGACTGAAGTATCTCACACTTGTTCTGCTTGAATATGCCAATAAACTGTGACTCACTTTTGCGATGAAGAGTATATATAGGGTATTTCAAAAGTCAGTTCAAACATTAAACTGCTATAATATTGTAATATTTGAGGTAGGGGAAAAACAAAAACATCACAGTGTTGGGCAAATAACGGGGTTTACAAAACATTGGGAAGATGTCCGCCGTTCTCTTGTTCAATGTACAGCATTCTGTCTGTGGCACCATGCACAGCATTTTGCAGATAATGTCTTGGAATATTGGCAATTTCTTGCGAGATGGCATCTTTCAGTGGATTACCTTAAAGAACGAGTTTTCCTGACACATCCAACAACCTACTGCAACTGAAAGATGCCATCTCGCAAGAAATTGCCAATATTCCAAGATATTATCTGCAAAATGCTGTGCATGGTGTCGCAGACAGAATGCTGTATGTTGAACAAGAGAACAGCGGACATCTTCCCAATGTTTTGTAAGCCCTGTTGCTTGCCCAACACTGTGATGTTTTCTCCCTATCTCAAATATTTATAGTGGTTTAATGTTTGAACTTTATTTTGAAATACCCTATATATTTGTTGTTGAACACTGTCTGTATTGCTTACTGTAACTTGCAATTGATCCAAAGTTAGGACACTCCATTCCCTTGCCAGTTTTCTATCCAACATAGTGACTAACGAGATTTCTCCTCTACTTTATATACTGTTTTGTCAGGAACTCCATACATATTTTGTAATGTTTTCTTGTTTCATGAATGCCTCAGTTCTGACAACCGAATGCAACCACAGGCACCGTGAACATACCTGTCGATAGGCAACAGCCTGCTTCGACAAGTCGTCGTAGATGATGAGTGCGTGTTTGCCATTGTCTCTGAAGAACTCGCCCATAGCGCAGCCAGAGTACGGAGCCAAATACTGCAGGGGAGCAGCATCAGACGCAGTTGCAGACACAATGATGGTGTAGCCAATGGCACCTGTTAGCAGATTGATTATGGTGTTATAGTCTATGGTATATCTGTCTGTGTAATTAAGATAGTTTATTAGTACACTGCCAGTAATTTCTGAAAACCAGAGAAGGATGACATCCCTGCAATGTAACAAAAATACTGAATGCACTACTAATTCCTTTACATGTGAGGCTGCCTGTGAATCCCAGTTGAAGCCGGAAAATATCCATTTTTGGTTTTTTACTGTATTGAAAGAGAAGAAAATGCTGAATATTAAAAAAAATTCATGTTTCTAGGACAAAAATTACACATGTCATTGAATTCTGAAAACTTTACTTTTAAAATGGGCATTTTGAGAAAATTGCATTTAAAGTTGAACTTACAAAATTGGACAATAATACAACATGTTTCAACATGGTTGGCAGCCTTGGAGATGTATTTATATGTAGTTCATGACGTTATCTAGTAGATGACAAAGATATCAAAATCGATTTTTTTGTCCTTATTCACTTATTCTGCTCTATTGAAAAATTATGTCTGCCGACTTAATGGGGTTTTCCAGGCAGTCTCGCAACAGTTCCAAAATATACTATTAATGAAAATAAAAGTGCTACATCCGATTTAAATGAATTCCACTAAAATAGTAATTATGTACCCTATAAGCAGTATGAGCTAACATCCTAATACAAAATTTAGAATGCAAGGAAATGCTCGCATGTACTATTCTCCAGCACTAGTCTAGAAATGTGAACTTTCTCAAAGCTTGAAGGGAAGTTCTCCAGGTTCTTAGTGACAGCACTGACTTTCTATAATACTTATATATTTAGATTTAAGCATTCCAAGCTTTACAATTATAACTCACACTTCACTCACCTGTGTCAGTAAGCCTCTTCACGATCTGAGCCACTGTGGACCTCTTCTGGCCGATAGCCACATAGATGCAGTACAGCTTCTTCTTCTCTTCATCGCCATCATTGAAACGCTTCTGGTTGATGATTGTGTCGATGGCAAGGGCAGTTTTACTACAAGAAAACAAATGTGTGAAAGAAAGGCAATTTTTTCTATGATTCTTTGCAACGACATAACAAAGCTTCATGAATGTCTCACATTCTCCAGCACTTCAAATGATGTGGGTCAATCCAGACACAATAGCATAACATCCAGTATGAACAATCCAGGAGCATCTGCTGGGAAGATGAAGACCTCCCAGGAGTGTGGCTCACAATCTCTTCACATAAAAATTAATCTCGGGGGGGTGAGAAATATATATATATATATATATATATATATATATATATATATATATGTTAACGCAACATTGTCTCCTCAACTATCAAGACTAAATTACTGTCACACTTTCGATACCGAACACATTATTGAGCATTCAGACAGTAATCTACAAATATAACTAAGGAAAAGAAAAAAAGATAACTTGAACATTTCCGTCAACCAAAACCAAACTCCTGTTAGGGAAGGCACTTATTCATACCCAGTCTGCCTGTCGCCAATGATCAGCTCTAGTCATGTACGGTAGTTAAGGAATGCACTTATTCATACCCAGTCTGCCTGCCGCCAATGATCAGCTCTAGTCATGTACGGTAGTGTAAGGAATGCACTTATTCATACCCAGTCTGCCTGTCGCCAATGATCAGCTCTAGTCATGTACGGTAGTGTAAGGAATGCACTTATTCATACCCAGTCTGCCTGCCGCCAATGATCAGCTCTAGTCATGTACGGTAGTGTTAGGAATGCACTTATTCATACCCGGTCTGCCTGTCGCCAATGATCAGCTCTAGTCATGTAATAGTGTTAGGAATGCACTTATTCATACCCAGTCTGCCTGTCGCCAATGATCAGCTCTAGTCATGTATAGTGTAAGGAATGCACTTATTCATACCCAGTCTGCCTGCCGCCAATGATCAGCTCTAGTCATGCTGCAGGTAGTGTTAGGAATGCACTTATTCATACCTGGTCTGCCTGTCGCCAATGATCAGCTCTAGTCATGTACGGTAGTGTTAGGAATGCACTTATTCATACCCAGTCTGCCTGTCGAATGATCAGCTCTAGTCATGTACGGTAAAGGAATGCACTTATTCAAAGTCTGCCTGTCGCCAATGATCAGCTCTAGTCATGTACGGTAGCGTAAGGAATGCACTTATTCATACCCAGTCTGCCTGTCGCCAATGATCAGCTCTAGTCATGACTGTGTAATATGCACTTATTCAAAGTCTGCCTGTCGCCAATGATCAGCTCTAGTCATGTACGGTAGTGTAAGGAATGCACTTATTCATACCCAGTCTGCCTGTCGCCAATGATCAGCTCTGGTCATGTATGGTAGTGTTAGGAATGCACTTATTCATACCCAGTCTGCCTGTCGCCAATGATCAGCTCTAGTCATGTACGGTAGTGTTAGGAATGCACTTATTCATACCCAGTCTGCCTGTCGCCAATGATCAGCTCTAGTCATGTACGGTAGTGTAAGGAATGCACTTATTCATACCCAGTCTGCCTGTCGCCAATGATCAGCTCTCGCTGTCCTCGGCCGATGGGCACCAGCGAGTCCACAGCCTTGATGCCGTCTGCATGGGCTCCCTCACAGAGATGCGGGGAATGATGCCAGGTGCCTTCACACCCACTCGTGCCCTGTCAATGGAAGGATCCTCTTTGTTTTCATTCTACATTATATATCAATTTGAGAACTATTTTACAAAGACATAAGAAATCTCTGTTCTCCTGCCCCTCATTAAGAAAGTTTCGTCACCAAAAGTGTACAGTTTTGCTAACTTACATGTCTAATAATGTATGTGATTAATCCTTTCAAATTCATCCATATGCCTGTGCATGTAAGATAAGATGTGGAGATTTCAAATTTCCTAATTTTTTTTGCAATTTCTAAGTTCATTTTTGTCACCTTTTACTAAAACAGAATGGAGCAATTATTTTAACATTTTATTTCATAAGAGAATTATAGAAAAATTCAAATCAGTAAATGAATTTGTGTTTATTACCTCTTGGCTGATTTGAAAGGACCCTTTCCATCAATGGGATTACCCAGGGCATCCACAACGCGACCCAGAAGGTCTTCACCTACAGGAACGTCGACAATTGCTCCTGTTCGCTTCACAATATCGCCTTCCTTAATCAACTTGTCATTACCAAACACTACAACACCAACATTGTCAGGTTCCAAGTTCAGGGCCATACCCTGCAAAATAGAGCAAAACCATTAACTAACAAATCACAAAGAAACAACTTCCTTCCATACTGCGGTCCTCCTCTACATGTTTATGCATTTCTAACTTTCATCTCACTGGAAACACCGTATTTATTTGAAAGTATGATCATATCGTAGATTCACCTAATTTTCTAAAGCCAAAAATTTACTTTGCAACACATAGCAGTTCAAGGTCATGATCTGACAACGTTCCTTATATCTGAATTACAAAGTCAGCACCTCAATCCTCTCTCCTTATCTCTCGTCGTAATATACGTGGTAAATAATAATAATAATAATAATAATAATAATAATACACATTAAGTGCTGAAAATATCCTCCCTCCACTTCAATGCATAGCTAAACACGTCGTTCCATATTCCTGGCTGTTTGCTGCAGCACTGAAATGTTAATATCTTTGATTTCGCATATCATGGTCTCCTTCCTGTAAACTGTTCAAAGTTCGAGGGTGTGTAGTACAGACTCTTCCCTTCAGATAATCCTACATAAAAGTCTGCTGAGGTCAAATCTGGTGATCTTGTTGGCCAAAAGTTGCTGGAGATGATGTGAATGTCAAGGAAATCTTGGAATTTTGAATTCTAGTCGTTTCATGTTGGAATGCTGCATGTTGCAATGGCTTCACGAATACAATGCAATTACTCAAAATGCAAAAATAAAGAATAACTAATTTGATGTATGCTGGCAGATTTTCCTAGACATGTGCATTATTATTATTATTATTATTATTATTATTATTATTATTATAAATTACGTAAGTTACTGGGCCAAATAGTGCTGAGGTACTTCTCTCAGTATTTCATTTTATATACCTTGCATATTCGAATCTGTGACTGGTTAGGTTTGGTTAGTTTAGGCTTTTATTATGCCTAGTTTATACGATCAGCTGCATATCCACAAAAATCTCTTCGAAATTCAATGATTTTCATTTCCGAAATCATTAAACTACCTCAGCGCTAGCTTCACCCAATTATGTATGTTTACAGTTTTAGACAAACACAGGACTGTCATTTCATATTACCTTATTTGGATAACACAGAAAATGAAAGGGAAAAGCTGCAGTCAGCCACAGTAATCTATACTTAAACCATTTTACTACAAACATGAAATACTAATGATTTCTAGTACACCTAAATTTAACAAGTGTCACAAATGGTGCTCGTAACTTATTTTATTTCCTTCCCTTTCTGATTTCAGATGCAAGGCATGGTTAGAAGCAATGATAGGGAAGAACTATTTATCAGGGATTACTTCATAGGCCTACTTATGAATGTTATATAACAATCTGCTGTAATGTTGTCAATTATAATGTATTGAACTCAGGATCAAGAAATTTTTTCTAGAATAATTTCAAGGGAAAAATTGTTCCAGGGCCAGGTATCGAATCAGGGACCTTTGACTGAGTGTGCCAATGCTCTACTGACTGAGCTACCCAGGAACTCTACCAGACCCAGACTCAATTATTCACGAGCGCACGCACACGCACCCGCACCCCCATGGTGTGCACTCAGTGCAGGGTCTTTGACGTCTTGTCAACCTACTTGAGGCATGTGGACATAAAGGGAATAATTGAAGGGTAGCTCAGTCGGTAGTGTGTTGCCACGCTCAGCCAAAGATCCCAGGTTCGATACCCAGCCCCAAAACAATTTTTCCCTTGAAATCATTCAAGCCAGCTTCACAGGAAGCTATACCTGAAAGCCAGATCTGTATACATTTTTTTTGTATTATAATAAAACAGCAGGAAGTTAATTCTAATAAACATCTTTGTAAGTTTATGTATAAAAAAATATTCATTCATAGTGTTCAGCCCAAGGGCAGGTCTTTCACTGCAAACCCAGCATTCTCCAGTTTTTCCTATTTTCTGCCTTCCTCTTAGTCTCCGAATATGATTCATATATCATAATGTCGTCCATCATCTGATATCTTCCTCTCCCATTCACCATTCCTTTCAGTGCATCCTTCAGAAGGCAATTTCTTCTCAGCCACTAAATAAATCGAAAGCATTCTAACAACAACGGATTTAGTTATGTCTAATTAATTTGAAATTTCAGTCATTCTCTTCCTTTACTTTTGGCATATCATGTTGCCAAACCGCTGATGGTGTTGGCTCAAGATTTTTTCATATGAGAAAAAAGTTAAATTTCTAATAGGAATGATTACATTACAAGCAATGATGTAAATATTAATATAACTGGGAGGAATAGAGAAGGCTTTTGAAATTCGCGTTATTTTTTTCGTGCATGTGGCACTCAGTGGTGGTTTTCAAAAGCTTCTTGACAGATTGCACTTAATCCGGCTTATAAATGGCTGTAGTGTGAACTGTATTTTCAGTGATGACTATTTTGCATCTTCAATAACAATGACTACATTGCTATGGCACATGAAACGACAATGAAAAAGCAGACAGCTGCAAGTTGCGAAACAGCTGTGCCATCTCGTGATACAATGTGTCCTGAAGGTCAAACTCCAGGATTTCCCACATCATTTGAAAGGAAAATGAAACCTTGCGATGTATGTTCAAACAAAAGAATAAAGAAAAGCATGAGTTCTATATGCATCACTCTGTAGTATTTATTACATTTCATAATAAAATAATTATTGAATTACGCCTTTTCAAGTTTCTGTAACACTGTCGTCCATCTAATCCTACTCATTTTAGATCACGCATTTTCGGCAATAAAGTAAGATACAAAGAGGGTCTTGTATTTTAACAGATATTTTTACGGCATAACCTGCTATCTGTTCCCTACCACACCTCATACTCACTCTCGTCCCCTCATGAAATGCCATGCAAGATTCAAAATTACTCCGGTTCATTTCTTTCATTCAGGTTACCTGCTTCTCCTCACTGGTAAAACAACACTCACTCACTCACAGTAATGTGCATTGGCTAAGAAAATTATTCTGAATAAAGAAATTAAATCATAAACTAGGATTTAAAATGGTTCTCTCTACATTTGCTAATGATTAATTCTGTTCCAGGCAACTCGTGAGAGGCATTACAAGTCTTTGTTTGCCAGACTACAAAATGATTCCGATTTAGATCTTGGAATTACATTTTTGACTTCATTTTGGAAAGGTTGTCAGCTTGAGAGATGATTCTCCATTATATGTAACGCTTCCTGCCCATTTTTCCCTTTACACAGCTAAGGACATGTAACACTACATCCACACATAACTTATGTATCTCTTGCCCGAGAACATGGAACTTAATTTTCCTTCATTCTGCATCTGTCTCATTAGCTCAGCAAAAGCGTGTCACAGGTAGACTTGGCAGTCCTTATGAATATTGTAAAGACATAATGGAAAACTAAGAGAGGGGAAAGGAAGAATTAGAACAAAAATATATTTCTTCGTTACAATTTTATTGCTAGTGTCCCATGCACTCCTGTTAGTGGGACTGGTGAGGAAGTACAGTGCAGAGCTTGGAAGCAGCAGGTTTCAGATGCTCCCTATTTTTTCATAAATTATGAGGCAACAAAATTGTCGCTCCACACTTGGATGTCAACCATAATAGATTCTAATCTCAAATTAGACTGTTACAAAACCTCCAAGTAAATCCCAAGAAGCAATACTTCACATACTTTCAGCCCTGAAGAGAACTCCACCATCTCATCTGCCTGGATGTTCTTCAGTCCATACACACGAGCAATACCATCACCAATACTCAGCACACGTCCAGTTTCTTCCAGGTCAGCCTGTGAAGCACAATCAATGGCACTTCATTATTTAAATAACACAAAAACAATTATATCATTCTTGTACTATTCACTGTAAAATGTGATATCCAGAGAACTGAACTAGCCTAACCTAACCTTGATCACAGATGGCCTGCTCAACATGTCTGCTGTAAGTGTGTGAGATTGCGGTTTTGCTTATGTTTTATTTCCTGAACACAATTATCTACTTGTCCCCTCCTTAAGTATTTAATACAGAATAACATCACATAATAATGATGCTCCATACTGTATGAGAATGTAAACAAGCCACAGCCTGCATGTCGACCACATGATGTAAAACGTGATTTTTCACTCACTGGTGAAGCAGTGACAGCTCATTTTTCATCACGGTGATTTTAACCAGTGATTAGAGGCGATTTTCAGTTGCCAGTGGCGACGAGCGCTATAGAGTGGTCTTGGCTCAGCTGATCACTGTAAAGCAGTGACCTGTGAGTGGGGCGATTGGGTGCGAGCTGCGAGCAATCAACTGTTCTGAATTAATTATTGAAGAATGTGATCATGACCGTAGATGTATTGGCGTTAAAATAATGAAAAAAATAAGATATTATGGGTGTATTGACATTGCGGAGAAAAAGAACCCAGAAAAAATATAATATTATGATGAAATCAGACACATTAGTTGAGATTATCTGCGGAATTTAAAAATAAAAATATTTAACTTAAATACCGGTATTATGTAATTTTCATTTATCAGCATATACAATAACGGTGGTAAGTGATCAGTGTGGTTGAACAAAGTGATATTTGTAGGCCTGCATTGTTACATTAACCTTAATAATCCTAGTCTCACCCTTCATTTTATTCACATGCTCCATAGTTATTTAGTATGGTTAAACTACTACGATATAGGTAAATATTAGTGGTAATTCTCCAGGAAAGCTACATCCAAGAAGGTAAAATTTTCTTTAGCTTAATTGGCTTCTATGATATGTATATACAGTAGAACCTCTATTATCCGTGGTAATGAAAGGGGTGGAGTGAACAGTTAATCGAAAAAAATCGGATAATCCGTAACATATAAGGTTTTCATAAATTAAGTGTATAGATTAATACAGTTTCATAATTTCCTCCGTGGTCTTCTGTTTTAACATTCTAGATAACAGATCAGACGTTCACTAATTTAAGTCTGACTTTCAACGACAAAACTCCTAATGACGGTTGCCTGTAAAAAGATAGGAATAGCAGGCCTACAGGTCTCAGGTTGTAGATTTACATACTTCATACAATTTATATATAATTTTTCTTTAAATCGTGCACAGTTGTAATTCCTATTTCGTATTCTGATGCGAGATGAACCACAGTTTCTCTCTTTCCAAACCATTCAATTACTCGTACTTTTTTCGTAGTACAACACGTTTTCTTTTGACACCAGTAGAAAACATTTTGTATAGAAGTTACATAGTACGGCCCCTTTAAGAGTAGACCATACTGTATAAGGGTAAAGGTTTGTAAAGAAAACACTCTGTAGAAAAAATTCGTACTAATATAATGTGCATACAGTACTTCATATTTTTTCAAAAAAAAAAAAAAAAAAAGAGCGAGAGAGAAAGTCAGTCGGATAATCCATCAATCGGTTAATAGGGTGAGGGATAATAGAGGGTCGGTTAATAGGGTGACGGATAATAGAGGGTCTACTGTAATGATAAACATGTGGCTTTAGTTTGCAGGTACAAATACTTTCAAAATAAAAATCTTTTGATGCTTGCCAGTATATTCTAATGCACTGTTGTAGCCTCTTTTCTTTTGGTTATTTAATGACACTGTATCAACTACTTGGTTATTCAGTGTCTGATGAGATGGTATTTGACGAGATGAGGTCGAGGATTCGCCATAGGTTACCTGACATTCGCCTTATGGTTGAAAAAACCTGGGAAGATACCAAACCACGTAATCAGCCCAAGCAAGCATACACGCTACCGCCTGAGCTACACCAGTGGCCGCCTTCTTCTTACTAAGCCTAATTAATTTTTACTTGAATTAAAAAAAAAATCCGACTTTTTAATTGCTCTTCTGTAACTAACTAGTGAACTGGTTGAGCCACCATTTCCTTTTTAAAGCCCCGCTAATTACCAACATAACATGCGAGAGGGCTACAACGGTGCATTAGAATATAGCTACACTATAGCTATTGAACGATTTTTATGTTGAAGTGTTTGCAGCTGCAAACTAAAACCTGTTTATCATTGTATTCTTCTCACAGAAGTCATAATTTGGCAATTCTTCAAAAAACGTACTCTAAAGAAGGCACAGTTTTTATAACCACTTCAGGAGTTTAAAAATTATCAAAACTTTAAAATCTTCAAAGTCTCCTGGGCCAGATAAAATTAGTAACCTAGTTCTTAAAAATGTACCAAAGAAAGTTATGCCATATCACTCAGCACTCAAATTTCAATATTTTCCATCATTACAATCTTAAAAAGAACAAAAATCCATGTAATGTCAAGCAGTTAAAAAATTGCTCAACAGGTGGCAGAAGACCACAAGGTAAGACATTGAGCTATATATTGAAATCACTGATACATTACAGTTGTTTATGGTGCAGTGAGTAAATCACCGCTGGATCACTGTTTCACTGGTTAACGAACAGTTCACTCACTGCAGTGAAAGTGATATTTTAATCACCAGTGAAAAATCGCTGCTAGTGATTTTTCCTTCCATCTCTGGTACAGAGTACATGACCTTGCACTACAGTTTACATTCTCCAGCTATCCACTGCACGGAGCATACATCAATAACATGTAGTTGATATTTATAGCCTGTGGAATATTTCAGCAATAATGTAATCCAACGATAAGTAAGTAACACAATGTTGTGGTGTACTTGGAACATAAGTGCTAAATCTGACCGTAGCAATGTTGCATTGCGTTTTACTTGCACCGACATGTATTTCCGTAAATAATCCGATTTAAACGTTAGGTCAGATGAGGGCATATCTAAGTGACATGAGGCAAAGGAATGCGAAAGGTTCGAGTGGGTTAGATGAGAGGATAGCTAAGTGACAGGAGGCTGAGAGTTGCGACAAGGTTGTCACAGATGTCGGTAACTTTCCCTGAAACACACCTTTCCCCCCCTTTATTTCCTTTTGATAACCTACTTTAAGATCTTACTACATCTGCATTCTTTTTGGTGCATTCAAAACACCGCCATTGTACTGCATAAACCTTGCACTTGAATAATGGAGTGAATTATTTAAGAACATCAGTCACGAATTTTACTACCACCATTTCGATTGTCTTTTGTTTAACACGGCTTGGTGCGACCCAGTGACTAGTGGCCAGCAAACAATGACATCTACCAACATTGGTCCACCGTGTGTATTATCCAGTTGTGGGCGCGCTTTCATACTTAACATTCTGTGGTGGTAAAGTCGAACTCATACATACCTTAGGAGCAGCTCCTAAAATCCTGTCTTCCAATATGGAAGAAATTTCTGCTGCCCTTTGGCTGCACGAGACATGCAGCTTGCGGTTGGCTACTTGTGCTGCAGGCCATGTCAGGTTAACTACCTATAATTGAAATTTCAAATATAGGATAAATTTCAGAACACGGATTCTTTCCTTTCCCTCTTACTTCAAAATTCCAACCTTTTGCACACAAAATAAATTATTGGCACTGAAAAATGACTTTCCGTAACCATGATGATGCGCATTTGACAAACGCAGACAAATCTGCTCTTTTTAGTATTTTAAGATTGTCAGTGAGGAATCCGTATACTGAAATTTTTCCAGGCACTGGTATTCTGTGCCAATAATTTATTTTGTGTGCACAAGGTTGAAGAGGGAAAGGAAGGAATCCATGTTCTGAAATTTATCCTATTTAAAATATAACTTAAAATTACTTCATAAAAGCAAGCATTTCGAATGTTTTCAGAATATTTAAAATATAACTTAAAATTACCGGTACTTCATAAACGCAAGCATTTCGAATGTGTTCACAATATTTAAAATATAACTTAAAATTACTTCATAAAAGCAAGCATTTCGAATGTTTTCACAATATTTAAAATATAACTTAAAATTACTTCATAAAAGCAAGCAATTCGAATGTTTTCACAATAGTCATATCGCTTACAACAAACTCCAGGCCTACTCCTCCTAAATTGTACATGAAGGACAAACAAGGTTGACTATGCAATCAGAAGACTAAATGTTATAGAAATTACGAATAAAGGAACAAAGAGGACCTAAATATTGTGTACTTACGCGTCAGTAAGATTTCAACAATTTAATTGCAATCAATAAAAAGTGGAATGTAAATTATGGTCTGGGGCTCACCCATGGGTAACTAAATTTCC
This sequence comes from Periplaneta americana, assembly GCA_025594305.2. Taxonomy (NCBI): domain Eukaryota; kingdom Metazoa; phylum Arthropoda; class Insecta; order Blattodea; family Blattidae; genus Periplaneta; species Periplaneta americana. The sequence goes on along the minus strand of JAJSOF020000003.1, from coordinate 202,898,013 downwards.
TTAACTCATGTGATTGAACGTAATAATAACGATCCATTTTGAATGTATTACTATAAGCAATAATTACTATTCTTTCATTATATACCTGTGAGGCAGAGCTAGGCAAATGTCTTGCCACTGAAGTAGCCAAACGCAACGAGAGCAAAGCCATTTCTCTGACTCTGTCCTCAAATAAAAGATGGAGGAGAACAGACGATACAATATTACCCAAGAACCTCAGCTCACAAACTCTCCAACGCAAACAGTGAAGTCACGTACGTAATTACGTATATATATTGTATTCTGGCTTATACATATATTTTGAAGTATTATATTACTAAATTGATATCACTGTATTGTATCATTGCTACAAAGCTTTTGTGCCAGACATTATCGTACGATACTCAGGTGACTTAACGTCTGAGGTGAAGATTATACAAAACCGGAAATACTGTACAGATGGCAAGCCGGGAAATATGGTTTTGAATAAACAATCTATTTTATCTGAAGCAGTTATTTTCGATTGTAATCAATTAATAACGTTTAGTAATAAAGAATAAATACGCACAAATGTGCGTAGTTATTGTTCGCAACACCGTCCAGACAATATAAGGTCATCTAATTGAGCATGGTCTTTCACTGCAAACTCAGATTTCTCCAATCTTTCCTATTTTCTGCCTTCCTCTTTGTCTCCTCATATGACCCATATATCTTAATGTCGTCTATCATCTGATATCTTCTTCTGCCCTTAACTCTTCTTCCGTTCACCATTCCTTCCCGTGCATCCTTCAGTAGGCAGTTTTCTTTTCAGTCAGTGACCCAACCAATTCCTTTTCCTCTCCCTGATTAGTTTCAGCATCATTCTTTCTTCACCCACTCTTTCCAACACAGCTTCATTTCTTATTCTGTCTGTCCACTTTACATGTTCCATTCTTCTCCATATCCACATTTCAAATGCTTCTATTCACTTCACTTCGTCGTAATGTCTATGTTTCTGCCCCCATACAATGCCACACTCCATACAAAGCAATTCACTAGTCTCTTCCTTAGTTCTTTTTCCAGAGGTCCGCAGAAGATCCTCCTTTTGACTTCCTGGCAGCAGCCTGGTACTGCTTATAGTACACCCTAAGTATTTGAAGCTGTCCACTTGCTCTACTGCCTCATTTGAGTTCGCAAGTTTATCTTCTGTATTTTTCTTCCTATGACCACGCTCTTCGTCTTATTTGCATTTATCTTCATCCCATAACTTACTGTTCACAACTTCATTTAGCTCCAGTAGCATATCCCTTAGTATCATCTCCTTTTCTGCTAACAATGCCATATCATCAGCATATCTTATGCATTTTATTCTTCTTCCTCCTACTAACACTCTTCCCATATTCTGAAAACAGTTCTTTACTGAATTCTCCAAGTAGATGTTGAACAAGGTAGGTGATAAAGGACATCTTTGACATACTCCTCTCCCAATTTCACTTCCTTCTAACATTTCTTCTCCTATCTTGACTTTGACTCGTTTCATATAAAGATTGCTGAACAGTCTACTCTCTTTCCAATCCACACCACTAGACAAAATAAGGTCATTTAATTGACTAATTTATAAATTGAAAGCACGGGTGGAAATTTCAACTTGCAACTTGGAATCACCAAATAAATAAATAAATAAATATATATATATTTAAGGCACTATACTTCAGCAGAAATTTCGTAAAAGACAAGTACGGTATTTTCCTGGACCAAAAATACAATACAAATGGAGTAATCACCTGCACTTCCTACGCACTACTTTCTTCATATTTTGCATTTTATGCAATGGTGAAGCTCTCTATGTTGAAGTAGGACAACACTATTGTTCTGGCTTGCTTTCAGCCATGATATCATATCGTACAGATGGACCTCGAGGTCCTTATGGTGGTACTGCTACAGCTATTAAATCAACTTTATATCATCGACATATATCTACCCTTAACTTTACAAATCTTGAAGCTACATTCATAGAAATTCCAATAAACAACCTGAACTTGCAATTAGGTGCTATTCATTACCTAATTTGAAATTTCTAGACAAAGATCTAGATTTGCTTCATGGAATGTCAAAAAAACTACATACATGCTGGTGGCTTTAATTGTAAAAATCCAAAATGGAACTGAAGAATAATTGCTCCGAGCAGAAAACAACTTGAAGCACGCGCTTACCTACATAAATACAACATACACAGCCAACTCGCTTTCCATACATAATCTGCCTATGCCCGATTTATTGGAGACTGCCCTCACACCTCTATCATATTGAATCAGTTTCTGCTCTGTCATCAAATTACGTCCCAGTCTTTCTAATTCTAAATCACATTTCAGCACAAGAAGAATAGTCGATTGGAAGTTCTTCAAGGAACCTCATAAACTCTTTTGTGCCAAGCAATGTAATTATTAAATCAAAAGATGACTTAGTTGAAGCTGTAGAAATCTACACCTCTACAATTAGCAGTGCCAGTGCTATAAAAATGGCAAAAACTATGTACAGACCCAGAAACAAAATTTGGGCCACCTGAATTTTCCAAGTTCCAGTTATAACATACTTACTAAGCATGCTGTCTATTTCCATATGTTTACCAGAACAAGTCATGTAGTATTAACATTATCGCAGTATGTTGTAACAGGAACTTTGAAAATTCAGGTGCCACACATTTTGTTTCTGGGTCTCTACAATAAGAACTCGGACACAGCAAAAAACAAAGGAATTCAAACTCTCTGCAAACAGAAACGCTTAGCTAGGAAAAAGTTGCAAAAAACTCGAAATGAAATTGACAAAATATATATTGCAATCTAAAAAACAAACTGCACAAAAGAGCTTTTTAACAAAAAAATAGACAAATTTGAAGCTGATGTCAAGGATGCTACTTCTTCAAATACTATCTAGAAAATAACAAAAGGACTCACTTCATCTAACAACAACAATAAACAGCAACCCGTACATACTACAAAGGCAATCTGCATGACAAAGCTGAAGCAATTGCTGAATATCCTATATCACTTTAGCAAACCTTCTCCTGGCTCGACCTACATGACCTCAAATCAAGAAATAATTGATAAAAATATTCAAAGAGATTTCAGTCAAAGCGAGTTGCAGAGGAAGTCAGTTCACTTTGTGCAAATCAGAGGATAGTAACGATTAGCTGAGGCGTTGACCTGTGTTAAACCGGTGAATAAGTGTGCGTAATACTGAAATGGAGGACAGTACAGTGAAACAAGACCTGATGGAAATGAAGGAGAGCATGGCAGAGCTAAGGAAGAAGATGGAAGAAATTCAACTGGAAAACGAAATTCTAAAAAGCAAATGGGATCACTTTGAGAAAGAAGAGCAGAAAAAACTTGTTATTTTTCGGAATAGAAGAAAAAGATAGAGAACATAGTATTGATACATACGAGAAGATATTATGAGTGTGTAAGGAGTGTTTTGGTATGGATGTGAGCGATGGACATACAGGAAGCATTTAGAATAGGAAAGAAGCAAATACAAAATTCAGAACAAGTTAGGCCAATATTAGTAAAATTTAAAGCGTCGTTACGAAGAAGAGGATTATAAATACAAGATGCTAGGGAAAACAACTATGAAGATAGATAATGACTGGAGCTATGAATGAGAAGTAGAAGAGTTTTAATTCCTTTTCTTAAAGCAGCACGAAACTTATCAAGGACAAAATTTGCTTTTTAGTGTTGAACAATATCTAGTAACATTAAAGGACCCGATTGTAGGTTCAGAAAAAAGGGAAAGGAATAGAAAAATTTTGAAAGAAAAAATCAAGAATCTCGCATCTAAAGGCGAGGTTAGTGACATGAGTATGGTGAGTGTACACAAGAGCAGTGGGACAAGTGTAAAAGTGTTAAACTCAGCGAAAATTTCCGGAAAGTAAGCAGTGAAGTTAACTTAAGAAGAAATAGGAGTGACGCCAACTGGTATTCAGCAAGCAAAGCAGAACATGACCTCAGTGCAAGCGAATGGAAATAGTGGACATCAGATGGGAGCAATTCCGAAGTGGGTGAAGGAACTAAGATCTAAATCGAGGCTGACAAGAAGTAGAGTAATGCAAGTAGGTGATAGTTCAAGAAGCAGTAATGAAGGAAGAGGGGAAAACAAGGTGAAAAAACAGTATGACTTAAGGAAATGGTGTGGAGGGGAAATAAATCGAGAGAAAAGAAAATTAAGATCTAAAATAAAGTAGCAATGGGAAAAGTTAGCAGTGAAAAGTGCAAATAGTTAGAGATGTGAAGTGAGAGAAAATGTGCCATATAGGAGGGGGATCAAGAATTAGAAGTACAGTATTTTTGGTATAATAATGGGTGAGGAGTAAGGTTAGTGGAAGAATTGATGATGGACAAGAAAAGACTAGTGGAATAATTACAATAATAAATTAAAAATAAGTAACGACCTGAATGACTTGTATGAGAGGCATTGTAAAACGGGGAGACGGCACTGTATACTAATAATGTGAAGTGCCGCCTCACCAAAAGGTATATTGCTTTAAGACAAATATGTTCATTCATTCACAAGTTCAGAACACTAGACCATCTTCCACCAAGGCTACAACAGGAATGAAGTCATTTCGACAGAAGCATATGCGTTTGCAGTTTTCAATATTGCTAGCAGCATTCATATAAAAGTACAAAACAGTACAACTTAGTGATTAGTTGGTTGTCATCATCTCCATAGCCAGAACAACGATAGTCAGCTACATCAATCATGTACTTCCCCAAGCCTCACCCCACTCTCTTGCAAGTGTATAATAATAATAATAATGTTTTAATTTTTAATAATAATAATAATAATGTTTTATTTTTTCTGCCAGAGTTAAGGCTATCAGGCCTTCTCTTCCACTCAACCAGAGGATAAAAAGGAAATACATAATAATATAATGTTAGTACAACAGAAAGTTAAAGGTACACCTAAGACAAAATCGAAACAAAAAAAAAATATGTATAAGCCAGAGGATTATCGAACTTTATACTTACTTAAATAGATGACAAATTGAATTCAATCAATCAATATTCCCATCATTCCTGCGTGGAACATAGGGCTCTCAGAAAGCTTCTCCATCTGACTCTATTCCTGGCCAACTCCTTAATCTCACTCCATGTCTTCCCCATCGTTTTTGCTTCTGTGCGAACAGTTCGTTTCCATGTTATCTTGGGTCTGCCAATTCCTCTGCTGCCCTGCGGATTCCAATCCAATGGCTTCCTGGCGGGTCTTCTGGAGGTCGGCGAAGTGTATGTCCCAGCCATCCCCACTTCCTATGCCGAATTTCAAGTTCAACTGGTTTTTGTTTAGTTTTTAACCATAGGTTTTCGTTGGATATTTGGACCAGCCAGAATATTTTTAATATGTTTCTCAAACATCTATTAATAAACACTTGTAGTTGATTGATAATAGTTTTAGTTATTTTCCAGGTTTCACAACCATATAAAAGCACGGATTTGACATTTATGTTAAAATTCTCAGTTTAGTATTTATTGTATAGGCAGCACTCTTCCAAAGGGATATCTTGCCTTCTTTATTCTTACTCTCACATCACTATCTGTACCACCATTCTGGGAAACTATGCTGCCTAGATATGAGAATTCCTTCACATTTTCAATTACTCTGTGCTTCAGTGGCTAGTCATAATATCTTTGAAAAATATTGGAGTGCAAGAGGTCAAATGACTTTATTGTCAAACGCCTGGCATTAGAAAACAACAACAACATTTTCAATTATGCCACTGCTTAGAGTTAGAAGAGTAGGTTGATTGGTACCTATGCTATAAGTTTGATAGGAACTGTTCTTTCGTATAGAGTCTGCCAGATGGCTGTGATTCAGAGTATCAAACGCTCTTACAAAGTCAATAAACACCATAATATATCCCCTGGGACACCATGTATATATACATAGCAATAATATAAACCACGCAGTTGTAAGTAATACTGAAAGTCTTCACGAAGCTGATACAAAGGAGTATGTAAGAAATATTGTTGCGGCAATCATATACCAACCACAAAAAGGGACATTTTGGAGTCCCACTTCACCTCAAAAAATATTCGGGACAGGACATTTGGTTACCGTATCTTTGACTGAACTGAATATTGAACAGTTCTGCCATCTTTCTAACCTTTCAGACTAATGATTCTGGCCACATTGAGAGGAGCTGAAGAGGGAACTGGAATGCAGTTTTTGTCACATAATGAAATTATTACGCAGTATATTTACAAGAAGAAAACAATTAACATTATGCATATTATATGCTTGATACAATTTCGCATTTAATTGCGAAGTTCAATATAGAATAAAATAAATACTGTACATCATACTCTTAGCATTGTAATTTAACAACTACCCCTTTTATACGCATTTTTATTACCCTCTGTCTTCCCAGCATTTTATATTAGTCTGAACTTCTTTGAATTCAGTAAACGTATACTGCAGATTCAGGCAGATCTGAAGTTCACTCTTGCCATCATCAGGAAAATTCAATATGTTTCGTTTGACCAGACACTACTCATTGTGCTGAAAGTTGTCAGCATTATGTGTTGCTACCACATATTTGCAAAATGAACTTGACAAGACCATCAGCATTTTCAAGTTTGTTAAAAAGAAACTCAGCACAGATATCACCAGTGATGTTGTGCTAATGACCGCACACACACATTTGAGTTTAGATACATAAGAAAGGCAAAGTATTCCCTTTCACATTTGACATACCACTGAAATCATACTTACTGTATTTTCAGGTAAGCAAGGACTTGACTAAGGAAGTTATTTGAATTTCATCTAAATTTCCACTTTTCAACACTTCTTAGTTGCCATAATACTTATTTTCTCTAGATATGAAAAGAAGTGTTGGCATTATCACATCCAAGTTCACTGAATGACAAGAAATGAAGTAAAGTAACACATTTTATTTAAAGAAGGAACATGGATCACTATACTAGGCCTCATTAGCTGAGTAGACTTAGTTGTGCCAGTAATGTTCTATGCTCTTTACTTGATGTTTTTCTCTTACCTGTAATTATATACTCATTTCCATACAAGATTACGGCTGTCTATGTGGGGTTCAGAACATCTTGAGCAATCTCATTAGGCTAGTGCTGCTCTTATTACATCTTTCACTCACCTCTTGTTAGCTTTCAGTCCAAGTGTGTGCCAAGATATTTGCGATCTTCTCTCTAGTTTATATAATTACACCAATGACTCTTAAGTTTGAGGATTGATGTGAGCTAAGTGGAGATTTTGCAGAATGTTTTTGCTGTATTCATTAACCATCCTGTTCTCTTTGCACCAATTTTCCAAATGAAAAGAGGGATGTGTAGACTGCCCCCAAGACTTTGACCGAATGCCCAATGACGAAGTTTCTTCAAGATATGTCACTGTAACATCGGTATGAAAAAGTGCATTTCTTATTCACCTAATAAGGACAGTACAATCCCCAAGTACAGTGACAGCTCTTCACATCGCTGATGACGCTGCCATGTTTCTTGCCTTCAAATGGACACAGACACCCACGATATATGATAAAACACAACAGGAAAGACACGGGGGAGCTAGGGACGGCTCTGAGTAAAGACAAAATCATACATAAACACTTCTGGATATGAAACAATTTTATTACTAACGGCTTCGTTGTCAAATACTTGCAAACAAGCAGGCTTACAGACTTCGAGACATTGAACAGCTACACAACTTTGTTTAGTCAACTGTCCGAAGACAGGTTTGAACTTCGTAAGTGACACCAATAAGACATCACTCATGAGGAAACTAAGCCAGGAGATAATTGGGTAGGGTGGTCAGTTCCTTTCTCCTTCCCTTGCATACATTGCTGACTAATAAGGTGGGTATGAAAATAGAGCAGATATACTTGGACTTCAAAATTGAAATTTTGCTTCCTGAGGAAAAAGTGCAGGAAGAATGTTATGCTCAAAACAAAGTGATAATGAAATAAGTGACATCAGGCATAAAGGTACTGGAGAGTGATGCAGCAAAACAAACTTAGCTGTTGTACCAATCCCTTATTTTCTGTGAGTCTAAAGCAGCTATTGCTGTTGTAACAACCAATCTGTCACCTAAAAGTAAAAAAATAACATTCTTGAAAAATTATACCATTATATTTTATTTTAATATTAAATTTATTTCAACGTTATAGGAGGTAGCATCAACATTTTCACATACTATTATGGCGTTCTCGAATTATGGGATCTCCAGTTCTGTATATGCATGCATGATTTAGAAGTTCACGAAAAGTCGTAAAATAATCAATTTGTATTGAACTACACTTTGCGTATGATTTTCAGATATTCTTTGTAATTTTTAAATTTTCGAATTGTTGTTCAGTCAACTATCTGAAGACAGGTTGGAACCGCGTGATCATGAGGCAACTATGCCAGGAGATAATGGGGTAGGGCCGACTATGTAGGAATAGAGATTAATTACGACATATTGCACACTCTTCATATCGTCGATAACCAAGTTATCTCTGCTGGGGAAAAGGTAATGTTTATTATATGTTAAGGAAACCAAGTGAGGAATATGAGAATGGGATTTGACTATAAATTTCAAAAAGATGGAATACATGGTGATAGGGGGAACAGGAAGAGATCCAGTAATGGAAAATGATTCTATAGTTAAATGCTGAGGCTACAGGATCCGTGAAGCAATTAAGACAACATCTTCGGTACCGTGAATTTAAAACCTGGTGTGCATACACCCAGAAGGGAAAAGGAGTTGTATTGTTTGAAGAAGTACCTGCAGCCAACTCGTGGATCATCAAGCATGACGGATTATCAAGTTCTGAATGGAGAGAAATGCTAAAAATGACTGTGATGGTGGCACCAGTACGTTCTCTCCCTGGTCGCTCTACAGGCACAACCCACTGTAGACACTGCAGTGAGTATGAAACTTTACCACATGTGTTTGGGAGTTGCCCACAGGGAGAAGTACTCAGAATAAAACGTCACAACATCATACGTTCTATGATTGCAGATGCACTTCGATCCAAAAATCTAGACGTTCACGAGGAAGTTCGTTGTATTGCTGATGGTGGAAGCAATCGTAGGTTCGATATCATAGCTATAAATAGGAATAAACAGACAGCCAAAATAATTGATCCTACGATCAGATTTGAAATCTCAGCCACTCAACCATCTGAAGTGAACAAAGAGAAAAAGAAAATCTACAAGCCCATGATACAGTACCTATCGGCGAAATACAACATAGAAAAAATCACAGTTACCGGTCTCTTCTTCGGAGCGAGAAGCACCATTCCGAAAGCCTTTGTAAAGTGGAGGGAAAAATACAAGCTGATGAGAGATCTTCAAGATGCCATCGTCACCACCGTAATGAAATTTTCTGTAGCGATATTTCATCAGCACCTTTATGGTGCACATTCAATTTAAATTATATCTGGTTCTATTTTTTTTCTTAGGTCTTAATCAATTTTGTCTGAAATCTGTTTATATAATTTTTCATTTTAAATTTTATTGTGAGCTATTCTGTGTCGTAGGGCAAACCCAAAATATTGGGCCAGACCAATAAATAATATACTCAGGAACTATCATAGCTTGTCGAGGGGGAAGTGATGACGAAACTGAACAACGAATTGGGCAAAGGAGAGTAGCAATAAGACAGCTACAGTCAATTATTTGGAACAAAAACATTACGAATGATGTTAAAAGGAAAATATACAAATCTACTGTAGAAAGTATAATGCTACATGGTGAGGAGATTTCGAAAAGAAACTAAAATAAATTACAAGCATTGGAGATGGATTTTTGGAGATGTAGCTGTGGTGTGGTAAGAACAGAAAAAGTTAGAAATAGGATAATAAGACAGAGAATGGGATATCATTCAATATAATGAAAGCAGACGTCTGAACATGTGTGGGCACTTAAGAAGAATGTCAGAAGTGAGATGGCCTTCAAAAATATCTAATTGGAAACTATCCAAAGAAGAGAGAGAGGAAGACCTCGACTCTCGAGCAATGCAAGATGACGACTGGCAGAATAGAGGATGGTGGAAGATGCCATATGGTGTAGTTCTACTCGCAATACTACTACTACTAATTTGCTTTTTCAGTGATAACTTTGGATTAAGAGCACTTAGGCCCGATGCAGACTAGCGTCATAAAGACGCGCGTCCAATTATTTGGTTAACGCTGCGTCCCTGTGTCCACCTGTCCAATTGTTCTACGTCGATTTCGCTGTCAACACTATAGCCGATAGACGCACATGTGTACTGAACAACAGTCAACAATGAAGTGCCAGAACGCAGCAGCCAGCGGTGACGCCGCATTCTGGCAGAAACCGCAACTAGATAATCAACGCTGCGTCACAGCATCCTTTTAACACTAGTCTGCATCGGGCCTTACATTTATAAAAATCTTACACCTCGTCACTACTGGAAGCCGTGCATGACTGTGTGTGATTATATGAATGTAAAAGATTGGTTTGAGAGTCCTGTCAACTGTTAAATTGCAGTGAGCAGTCAAGAACAAAAGATGCAACTATGAACGAAATTACCAATAAAATATGCGAAATCACTATGTTGGCAGATAAGCAACTTAACATGTCGTCTTTTTCTTTTTCTTCTAATTGTCAACACTAGCAGATAAGTCCATTTGTTGCCCAGCAGTCCAATGCAATGCATTGATGTTCCTGGACAGACAACCAATTTAGCATGGTAACACTGGATTAATTCCAGCAAGATATATTTAGGACATTTTTATCAAATTTGACACAATTTTCTTTATAATTTAGTATAATTCAATATTAAATTGTGCCCGGGTTAAATCCCAAATCTCTCTGCAGTGCATATGAAGAGAAGGCATTATGTCACTGTTGATAGTGATTCGTCCATTGAATGGGGACATTAAGCCTGGCAGCCCCCTTGGTGCTATTCGACAGGAGTAGACTACGTGCTGGCATCGGGTTTCCCCGCCATCATCATGATCTTCACCCATTCCCTACTCTACACTTACACATGCGCACGCGCACGCATACGCACACACAAAAAAAAAGCATTTTTGGATCATCAAACTTCGTGCCGCATTGATTACATAGCTGCACTACTACTCCTGCCATGACCACAACTTTCACCACCGCCACTGCCATTACGGTCAACATTTCTTCTTCTTTAAATAGTTCTACATATTCAGTGTTTAGTTACAATGGTGAGGAAGTACAAAGCGTGTTCTTAAAGTAAGTTCCGTTTTCAATTATAGCCGTCGCATTGCTGCAATCGTTATTTTGCGCATGCATGTTTTCTTCTTCAGTCCTCAGGCAAGCTGTGCATGCAGTTTCAGAGCTTCAGTCCGTGTGTGTGGTTAGTTGTGATCAGTTGAAATGTTTAAAGTGATCGAGCACCCCGCCAACTGTGAGATGTGGTCTGTTATCCGTTTCTTGAATGCGAGAAACATCAAACCAGCTGACATTCATCGTCAGCTTTGTGGGGTGTATGGTGATGATGCCATTAGTCATGGAATGGTCAGGAGATGGGTTAGGAAGTTCAACGAGGGCCGCATCTCTGTGCATGACGAGCAGCGTACCAGTCAGCCATCTTTGATCAATGACGATTTGATGCGAGCTGTCGATATAAAAATTCATGAGGACAGGAGGTTCACAATTTCTTCGCTTTCTTTGAATTTTCCATAAATGTCGCGGAGTGTTCTCTACAAAATTGTGACAGATCGATTACGATATCGAAAATTGTGCTCACGATGGGTACCCAAGATGCTCACTGAGGAACACAAAACCAAACGAGCTTCCAGTGCATTAAGCTTTCTTTCACGTTACAGTGAGGAAGGTGATGAGTTTCTTTACCATATCATGACAGGTGACGAGACTTGGGTGTCTCACATGACACCTGAATCGAAGCAGCAGCCCTTGGAATGGAGGCACACTGCATCACCAAGGAAAAAGAAATTCAGAAAAGGAGTCCTACTCATCGAATTCTTGCTTCAGGGTGAAACCATTAGTAGAGAAACCTATTGTCAGACCTTGAAGAAGCTCCGTCGTGCAATTCAGAACAAGAGACGTGGGATGCTGACTGACGGAGTTGTGTTGCTTCATTACAACGCTCGGCCACACACAGCTCGTGACACCCAAAATCTCATCTCGAAATATGGCTGGGAACAAATTGACCATCCCCTACAGCCCGGATTTGGCTCCGAGTGACTTTCATCTCTTCCTGCACCTCAAGAAGTTCCTCGGTGGTCAACGTTTTGATGGCGACGATGAAGTGAGAACAGCAGTGCGGGAGTCGTTCGCATCGCAGGCGGGCGAATTCTACAATGAGGGGATAGAAAGACTTGTGCCACGACTCGATAAATGCCTCAATAATGGTGGAGATTATGTTGAGAAGTAATTGAAGTGTGGGGAATACAATGCAACAAAAATGGTTTGTAAATATCTTCCCGTATACTTACTACAACCTTTTGGAACTTACTTTAAGAACACGCCTCGTACCACGTCAATTAGGCCTCCTCCTCCTCTTCTTCTTCTATTCAGTTACTAGGTCCATTAAATTATCCACAATGACATTATTTCTTTTACAAAGTTACAAAATTTCTATGGTTGGAGTTTCTCACCTCATCTAGTTAATAACACCAGTAACAATAAAAACTGATTCCGACATTCAAATACAAGCTTAAGCCAACAATATCATACTGACACGAAAACATATGTTCTCCTTGCTACATCTTCGTAATGGCAAGGATTAAGGCAATAGTTTCCAATTCAAGCCCCAAGATGTTGGTCTGCATACTAATCATTCTTTCAGCAAACCTACCTTTCAGTTATCATGTGTGTATAAGTATAAATTAAATAGAAAGAAAATTGTTGGAGCCAATTCTGGTTTTGAATACCCAATCGTCATTTCGTGTTTTTTCAAATAAAGATGCATTTGCCTTTAGTAAATACGATATTATTTTCCAGATAAATCACTGTACACAGAGAAGACGTGAAAAACTCAAATCAGACACAGGCAGGGAAGTGAAGACTGTCTGCACGAATTGTTAACCGTCACATGAACCCCAAAGCCGTGCTCTAGCTCTTCTGCTTCTGCTCCTTCTTGGCGGCCTCCGCCTCAGCCTCGGCCTTCTCGTACTGCGCTATCAGCTCCTCCACTTCCTTGGCAGGCAGGATGCGAGTCTTTGTCTTCCCGTTTTCTCGTGTCAGAGTGGCCATCTCAACTGAAACACAAATAGAAAGCTTATCTGGGTAGAGTAGCATAACGTGACTGTGCTTTGAACCACAAACTCGACAACGTGTAGCATCAGTCTGAGGAATGCGGTTTAATACCATTTGGTTATTCCCCAGTCCCAAAATTTAAAACTTTCACATGCCATATAAGAGGAGAACAGTGCTTTCAATGAAGTGGCGAAAGACATTTTTAATGTTTCTACCGGTAATCAGATGGATGGTGGGGAGGAAATGATTTGCCAGTTTAAAGTAAAATTTTCAGGTATAAAAACAGAAAATTAAAAATATATCATTTGAAGCTGTCTTCCACAAAGTTGGAGTGAACATAAGATCATGTGCACGTTGCCAAGGCAACATAAACTCAAAGAGATATTGCGTTGGAAGTCTGCCTATTGTAAAATGCTGTTGGGCTAAGCCGCTAGACACACATCCAAGAGGGGCAGCACTACGTTCAAGCAGGACGTCTTTATTTCAGAAAACATGTTTTTTAAGGTATTATGAAACTTTCACGTGTAAAAGAAAACATTTAATATAGAAGCCGTGCTCACTCAAGCCCAGGTGCTATCAAAGAAAGTGGAAGGCTTTGAGGTAGAAAGAGCTGACGACAATGTCAATGTCAAAGACACTGTCTTGCAGCTGTGGATTATAATTTATGGCCAGAAAAAGCGCTGTTGCTAATACGTCTTGATGCTAGTCAGTGCATTCTTCTTCAGTGAGCACGTGTTTTAGCTGGATGTTTCTGTATAGAGTTACTATTTTTCTAGTTTTATTTGATAGTGTGTAGTATTGCATAGTGTGCATTAAGTGCGAATAAGTTTAACAATATGTGGAGGCCTTGGGAAACAAACCAAATCCCTTCTGCTGAAAATGAACAAGTGACTCTCAACGTAGCAATAGTGATTACGGTGTCCTAAAAAAAAGGAAAGCGACAAAAACTTTAAATAAACAAAGCCAAAAGTTTGTTTGTAATGTGCACGAATATCTTAAAAAAATATATATATATATATATAAGAAAAGCCTCAATTTAGAAGACTGCCAAGATTTTGAAATTAGACAGAAAAAGTGCGAAGAATTGTACAGAGAGGTCCTGTCACGCCAAAGAACCAGGAAACAAGACACTAAAATTTAATAAAATAGACAATTTCTGACGTGATTTCATTAGACATGAAGTTTATCGGTTTTTTAGAGATGGGCAATCGCCAACAGTGCGTGAACTTTTAAAACACTTAAAAACTGTTTCTGCTTTTCCTTACAAGGAAGCAACACTTGGCGAACTCTTAAAAAAAAACTTGGATTTCATTTTCGGTGTTTGCAGAAAAAAATGTAGTGATGGAATCGGCAAGAATAGTGGCTTGGCGGTACTGTTACATAAATCGAATACACGAGCTGCAGACTCGTTTATCTAGACGAAACTTGGTATGAAACCCGTGACGTCATGAAGAAAGGATGGGACGACGGTACCTGCAATTGTATACTGAAGATGCCTCCATCGCGAGGAAAGCGTATTGTGGTACTTCATGTTGGAAGCAGTGAGGGTTGGGTCCCAAACTGCCTTTTTATATCTGCAAAAAAACAATGGGGATTCCAAAACTGACAGCCATGATGAAATGATGGCACAAGTTTTTTAAAAATGGTTTTCAAATTGTTTGTTGGCGAACTTGCCAATGAATAAAAAATGTGTTATTATCGACAACACTAGTTATCATTCCCGGCTGTTGGTTAGGGTCCCAACCCTAAATACTAAAGTACAGGATCCCGTACCAATAAAGACCGTCTTGTTGGAATCTGTAAGATCTGCCAACATAACAAAGAAACTCGTCACGGATGAGCTTGGACATGAAGTGTTGCGTCTTCTCCCTACCATTGTGTACTAAACCCAATCCAACTGATATGAGAAAATTTGAAATCGTATGTAAGAAAGAATAATGTGACCCCTACTTTCAGTGCTAGTATGTGTCAACTTTCACGGGATGGAGTGAAGACAATTAACAATCAGCTCTGGTCATCGTGTGTCCAACATACATTCAAAATTGAGAACAAGTACATAAATCACGACACAGACAATGCCCCGGAGAGATTTGTGATTCATGTGGGAGACAGCAATGATGACGAGTAAAGCTACATTTAATCTAATTTAATTGAAAGTATACAACACGTCACAAAACAACTGCTTCCTTAATTAGTAGGAAGGTGGTCAACAGTGAAGAGTGTTTCATTGTTGCTTACAAAGGAAATCAGACATACGTACAGATCAGGAAGATGAGAATGGTGACTTGCTTGCAGACTGTCATTCAGTCCTGAACAGATGGAAAAACTATTTTGGGAAACTACTAAATGTACATAGGCAAAATAGAAATGACCAGGACGAAATTGAAATACAAACTGCTGAGCAATTTATACTCGAACCTACACTTTTTGAAGTCGAAATTGCGATAGAAAACCTGAAAAATTATGTTTCCAGGTATCGATCAAATTCCAGCAGAATTAATACAAGAGGGTGGAAGCGCATTATCCAACGAAATTTATAAGCTTGTACTTGCTATTTGGGAAAAGGAAATTGTACCAGAACAATGGAAGGAGTCCATAATCGTACCTATCTTTAAGAAGGGGGACAAGACTAACTGTAGTAACTTTCGAGGAATATCACTTTTGTTGATGTCGTACAAAATTTTGTCCAATATTCTGTTGAGAAGATTAACTCCATATGTAGATGAAATTATTGGGGATCATCAGTGTGGTTTTAAGCGTAATAGATCAACTATTGACCAGACATTTTGTATTCGACAGATAATGGAGAAAAAATGGGAGTATGAGGGTACAGTACATCAGTTATTCATAGATTTCAAAAAGGCATATGACTCAGTTAAGAGAAAAGTTTTATATGATATTCTTGTTAGATTTGGTATTCCCAAGAAACAATTTCGATTAATTAAAATGTGTCTCAGTGAAACATACAGCAGAGACCGCATAGGCCAGTTTCTGTTAGACGTGTTTCCAATTCACTGTGGGGTAAAGCAAGGAGATGCACTATCACCTTTACTTCTTAACTTTGCTCTAGAGTATGCCATTAGGAAAGTTCAGGATAACAGAGAGGGTTTGGAATTGAACAGGTTACATCGGCTGCTTGTCTATGGAGATGACGTGAATATGTTAGGAGAAAATCCACAAAAGATTAGGGAAAATACGGGAATTTTACTTCAAGCAAGTAAAGAGATAGGTTTGGAAGTAAATCCCGAAAAGACTAAGTATATGATTAAGTCTCGTGACGAGAATATTGTACGAAATGGAAATATAAAAGTTGGAAATTTATTCTTTGAAGAGGTGGAAAAATTCAAATACCTGGGAGCAACAGTAACAAATATAAATGATACTCGGGAGGAAACTAAAGACAGAATAAATATGGGAAATGCCTATTATTATTTGGTTGAGAAAAATCTGAAAGTTAGAATTTATAAAACAGTTATATTACGGGTTGTTATTTATGGTTGTGAAACTTGACTCTCACTTTGAGAGAGCAATATAGGTTAAGGGTGTTTGAGAATAAGGTGCTTAGGAAAATATTTGGGGCTAAGAGGGATGAAGTTACAGGAGAATGGAGAAAATTACACAACTCAAAACTGCACGCATTGTATTCTTCACCTGACATAATTAGGAACATTAAATCCAGACGTTTGAGATGGGCAGAGCATATAGCACGTATGGTGAATCCAGAAATGCATATAGAGTGTTAGTTGGGAGGCCGGAGGGAAAAAGACCTTTAGGGAGGCCGAGACGTAGATGGGAAGATAATATAATATTAAAATGGATTTGAGAAAGGTGGGATATGATGATAGAGACTGGATTAATCTTGCTCAGAATAGGGACCAATGGCGGGCTTATGTGAGGGCGGCAATGAACCTGTGGGTTCCTTAAAAGCCAGTAAGTAAGTAAGTATATGTGTGTGTGTATTATATATATATATATATATATATATATATATATATGGGTATTTTATTGGTAAAAATCTTCATTGACCCATTTGTCTTCTGGTTTCCCAATATCCGTCGCATTCAGAAGTGCTAGATAACAATGGGCAGCAAATAGATTTATATAAATTGCATCATATAAGCTGCATATGACATTCCAAACAATTGATGCCAATATAAGAATCTTACAACTGAGTATGAAAACTGAACTTCGATCTCTTGGGTATGTTTCATGAAGGCACTGACATAAAACTTGTTAACTATCAAGACATGCAAAATCTTGAGAGAAAAACTCTAAATACATATTTTAGAAAGTGCTCAAGAAGAAAATTACACCCTCTGGGTCAGCTGCTGAGAAACGTGGATGCAACTAGAGCAGTTAATCAATACATAACTCTAGTGTCTGCAAGATTTAGTAGATTTTCTCGCTAATAAATGCTATTACTCCTATGTCATGTATTAATTTTATAAAACGATTCCTTGAAATCACAAAGAGAGGAACTCTAGTTATCATGAAAGGAAAGCAATCTTTCTTCTTACTGTGAATCAAATCTTGCCACCATTGGATTGCAGTTTCATTTGAAATTGCTCCAGACCAAAACACGGAATTACCTTTCTCCGCAGTGAGCTTGGTCATGTCCAGCGTTTTGCTCAGCACCTTGATTGCCAGAGCCATCGCGTCCTTCAGGGTGGTCTCTCCCTCCTTGTACTCCTGCTTGAGGTTCGACACAGCTGCCTAAACGAACACATTTAGTGAAAGCATTATCTTATTAGACAGCAATATTAGGTACAAACTTTGTCTTTTTCTTGGTAAGGACTGTGTAGAACATTATGCTTTATAATTATACTTGCAAGGAACTATTAATCAGCTCGTGGTGAAATCTCCCCATAAATTGCTCACATAATCTCCATAGTGCACATAATTTCCATAGCGGTTAGATAAATATAAAAAATAGTTCTGATAACTCTGCTGTAGAACACACACCAATTGCTACTACTAAGTGATACTCACAGCGCTGTTGTTGCCAATGCAAGTGGCTTTCCAGCCTCCGTAATTTCCGCTGGGATCTGACTGGTACAGTTGATATCCGTAATGCTTGTCCCAGCCCATGTACAGAATTGACACACCGAATGGACGTTTGCCTAGAAAGCAGACAAACCAACTCAAACTTAATACTTCATATGGTAACAAAAGGCTGTTTAAGACTGAGCATGTACTATATTTAGTAAAATCGAGCATTAATCACATTCAAGAAAAGTTTTCTTTCGTGAAAACAAATGTTGGAGCACAGTTCATGGAATCTGGAAATTCCTTCACTCATTTTATGAAATTTATGGCACTACTACCCACTCTACAGGGAAAGGGGATCTGAATTGTAAATAGTTTATTACACTATAAACATCTGCTAGATACAGTTTGAAAATTCCATTTTTATTGCTTCTCTTCTATAGATTCCTGGTCTACAGTTGTTGAAAAACCTTTTTTACTTATTAACATAGGTCTAATATGTAACTCAATTCACAACAATACTAACTTCATCACTGTCATTTTCTACAACATTCGAGCCACGCCCCTTTGTTTTGACCAAACAAAACATGGCGGACTAATGTTCAATTGTCTTCAACTAGGCTCAATTTGAGGTGCATCATGAAAGAATCGATAGCATTCAACAATCAGTCCATAGATGAAATATTCATGGAGGGAGATTCAGATGTAGGAACTGATGCTTCACGAACTATTTTAGATAAATTCAAGGAAGCAATTGGGAAACTAATCCCTGCCAAATCAGAATTAAGATATTAAAAGGACTATGAACTTGGAAAACAATGAACAACATAAACCAATTGAATGAAGAGGTTATGTTAGCCTAGATGTTGGATTTGTAAGTGCTGCAGCTTATGTATTACAATTATTACAAACCAGTATTTACACGAGGTAATTAATTAGAGAGACGTTATTTTATTTCATACACAAAATATACACAGAAGGTGCATTATAACCGTTGTTGGGTCCTGTCAACAGCCATCCCTCAACACAACTAGATAAAAGAACAAACTTGTCGACATGACGCAGTGCTACTATCTTGTGCGTAACTAAGTACCTGTTTTACACGCAACGAAAATGTTTCTGATGGTATATTTTCGTGTTGGTAGAAGTTGAGTGGCATAAGTAATTACAATAGTGCAGAGTAACATTTTCTGCATTCTTTTGAGGAATGTAAACATATGAAATTCTATATAGTCTGAAATAAAAAGTTAAACTCTTATCAATTAGGGAGACGAGTACGGCAAGGATGCCCTTTATCACCTACCCTGTTCAACATCTACTTGGAGGATTTAGTGAAGAACTGTTTTCAGAACATGGGAGGAGTGATAGTAGGAGAAAGAAGAATAAAGTGCATAAGATTTACAATTCATTTTGATTTTAATGATCCACTAAGCCAATTATCACTCTTACTTATATTGTTATTTTGAAATAATCAATCTTTTACTTATATCGTTATTTTGAAATAATCAATCTTTATGGCTTAACAAAATGTACAAAAAAAGTTACATATCACTATTTTTTATATATTTACTTTTTAATTTACATTTGCAAACGTTTTCACCCTCCAAAGGGGCATCATCAGGCATGAAATAATATATAAATACCTAAAATCAAATGTGTAGAAAGATGTACAAAAATGTGTATTATTCTCGTACCAACACAATACACATTTTTGTACATTTTTCTACATATTTTTCATGCTTGATGATGCCCCTTTGGGGGTGAACACGTTTGCAAATGTAAATTAAAAAGTAAATATATAAAAAATAGTGATATGTAACTTGTTTTTTTGTACATTTTGTTAAGCCATAAAGATTGATTATTTGAAAATAACGATATAAGAGTGCATAAGATTTGCTGATGATATGGCGTTGTTAGCAGAAGAAAAGGTGATACTAAAGGATATCCTACTGGAGATAAATGACAGCTGTGAGCAGTATGGGATGAAGATAATTGCCAACAAGACGAAGACTATGGTCATAGGTAGAAAAGTAAAGAGGGTAAACTTGCGAATTCTGAATGAGGCAGTAGAGCAAGTGGACAGCTTCAAATACTTGGGGTGTACTATAAGCAGTAACATGAGCTGCTGCCAGTAGGTCAAAAGGAGAATAGCAATGGCAAAGGAGGCTTTTAATAGGAAAAGGAGCATCTTCTGTGGATGTCTGGAAAAAGAACTAAGGAAGAGTCTAGTGAAGTGCTTTGTGTGGAGTGTGGCATTGTATGGGGGCAGAAACATGGACATTACAACGAACTGAAGAGAAGTGACTATAAGCATTTGAAATGTGGATATGGAGCGTGTGAAATGGACAGAGAGAATAAGAAATGAAGCTGTGTTGGGTGAAGAAAGAATGATGCTGAAACTGATCAGGAAGGAGAAAAAGGAATTGCCTGGGTCACTGGCTGAAAAGAAACTGCCTACTGAAGGATGCACTGGAAGGAATGGTGAACGGGAGAAGAGTTCGGGCAGAAGAAGATATCAGATGATAAACGACATTAAAATACAGGAGACCAAGAGGAAGGCAGAAAATAGGAAAAACTGGAGAATGCTGAGTTTGCGTGAAAGACCTGCCCTTGGGCAGAACACTATAAATGAACTCTATCAAAATATGTCGAACTTCAGTAGCCAGTGGTCATGGATCCTTCGGGAGGAGAAAATTTGAACATGGAATAAATTAACAAGAACTAAGAAATGAACTATAAGAATGCGTAATTGTGTGAAGCAAACTTACCACCATATTGTGTGTAGGCCTGCTTGACGTCACACAGCCAGGACACGAGCTGCTCGCAAGGAATAGACTCGCCGTACTGCAGCAGGTAGCGCTGCGCAATCATCCTCAGCTCATTGGTCAGCACGTTGGCATCGGATGTGATGCCGGCAACACTGCACACCATGTCACTACGGAACACACAGCTTCACTCAGCATAATTCAGTTCCTGTATGTGTGCATTTCCCTTCCTCTTCAACATCTACACAGGAGCAACTGAAAGCTCCGTAACAACATTAAGCTCCAGTGCTGTGGAGCAGCTAGCAGCTCTCGATGGCAAGTGACTTACTGAGAGGCTGTAGAAAAATATATACGTATGGTGATTATGCTGGATTGTTTGGCATGGTGGGTTGATTATACGGTACAGAAAGTACACAAAAAAAAAAGTAATTTATTATAAAGTGTCTATGCATAGAGCAAGATGGCATGAGAGAAGAACCAATGTCTCAATCTTAGTGGAAACAGAGGCAGAATACAAGATAGAAGCAAAAGCCATAAAATTAAAAGTGCTATAACTTGAGCATAGTGGTCATCATATTGGGAACTGTGGAGACCAGTAAAAGAATGAGATGGCATGAAGGATAATAACATCTCATGGCGTGAATGTGAGATAGGAGAAAAATAGGCACACTAATTAGTAAAACACGGAGACAGACGGCTGACACCTGATGCTGTGAATATTCAAACAAATTGATAAGGATCACTACTGCTAACTATTCATGACAGAAGAACACGGACGATAAAAATTCTCCAAGTTTTTATTTGCACTCGCAACTTCCTGCTGCTCTGTAGTCGACGGCAAATAAATGGGTGAAGGTGTTCAAATTAACAGAGACAAAAAAAAGTACATTTCACTGCAACTCGTACATCAATACTTCTGCGCACGTTTTGGTAAAGAAGAACATCTACCATTCAGCTTTCACAGCAAGCCAGTCATCAGTCGCAGATGTCCCATACAACCGTACGGCCTGTTCTCCATATGAGGTAACCATCAAAGCATATAAACTGCAGTTGCAACAAGTCATTACACCAGACGATAAGATCGTACATCATCAGTAAGTGGACACAGTGGGGGATGATGTCACCAATGATTCACCCAGATAAATGTCTTTCTGACAAACCAGAAAGGAAAGTTGATCTTAACACATTTCTGTAGAGTTGACGAGGACTACAACACTCAATTATCACAATGTGGTCTGACATTGCCTCAATAACCTGGCATTTGGTAACTGACCTGTTACCTTGAGCTCTACTATCGCACAGACACCACTGAATCTCTGTGAAGTTAGTAAATCTGACAGCTTTCCTGTCCAGTAATATCTTACACATTCTTCCATCATAAATAAGTTAGTTACTTTATACTAAATACATAAAGGTCATTCATTCTTTTTGATTTACCCTGTACTGTAATGTGATATATTGGTTTGTTTGTATAATGATGGTTGGTTCTATTGTACAGTCATTTGGGTAACTTTGTACCACATCTCCCATATTTTTATACTTACCTAAAATAGTATCTATTGAAATTGGTGTTTAAAAGTAAATTACTTAAGAAAATTACTTATTTTATGGGTTGAGACATAATAAACATAAAAAATATTTTAAATAGATGAAATCTGACATTTAATTGTGGTACAAAGTTGCATGGCTATTTGGGGAAAATTTGTACCACATATCGATGGCTGAGAACCAGACTGTTCCAAGTCCAACTTTTTATAAGAAAGAAATCTGTGTTTCATTGTGTTCCAGTTCTTGTTTGCATTTATAAATCGAACAAAATTATAAATAATTTATTCCTCTCCATAAGGTTGCTATGAAGCTATTCCAAATTGTTTCATGAAGCTTTGAATGTCAGGAGCTTAATATAGCTCTCCTGAAAAAGAAAATCGTGAAATGTACTTGGAACAGTCTGGTTCTGGGCCACTGATATGTGTTTTCCTATCAAATTCATTTCCCTATATTTCCCTTTAAATTGAAGGTAACTTTTGACCATACAATAAGAAAATACATTAAGTTTTACTTCATATGAAGTCACAAAAGAAAAGATTATTGAAAATGTAGAACATTTACAACAACAAAATATACTGGCACCACAAAAGAAAATATAGACACAATTTGTATTTCTTTATCGTCTACATATATGTTTGATATAAGTTATAAAATCACTAATCAAATTCTTCACAGTCTTAACATATCAAGTTCATACGTGTCCCTTTTATTTACCAACTTATTAACTTTCTTTATTACTTCAAACTGACCAGGCCACATCCAATGCATTTCCTTCTTGACCTTACAACTGACTTGACATGTGATCACGCAGTTCAATGCCACTGACCATATGTCTACCAGGGAACAGTGATTCTTTATATGAGACTGTTACAGAGTCATTATAGCACAGAGCACCAACATTCTCAGTGGAAACATATTTCGTCTCCCAAAATTATTTTTATGTTTACTTTTCAATTTATTCACTAATGTTTGTCTTGGGATGGAATACATTCTCATTGATCATCTAGTGCCTGCTGCAGCATTTCACTGGAGTATCTTGTCTTTATTGCATACTGTCTTCTTAAACAAGATCAAAGAAATTTCATTAATAAGCCAACTTAGTAAAAAAAAAAAATTAATTCTTCAATATAAACTTAAAATGTGTCTATAGTAGATCTAGTAGTTACATTTTACATTAATTTAATGTAATTATTGTCTCATGTTATCTAATAAACAATCCTTACCTTTTTTGAAAATCACTCACATAAGCTACAAAAAGAAAATATTGATTAGTAGAAACTGAAGTGATCACTGAGAGCTGTAAGCCCACCCAACCCATCCTAAATACGTAAAAGGTAACAGGTAAAGGTATCCCCGTAACATGCCATGAAGGCATTTGGGGGGCATGGAGGTAGAGCCCCACGCTTTCCATGACCTCGGCACTAGAATGAGGTGGTGTGGTCGGCACCACGCTCTGACCGCCTTTTACCCCCGGGAAAGACCCGGTACTCAATTTTATAGGAGGCTGAGTGAACCTCGGGGCCGTTCTGAAAGTTTGGCAACGAGAAAAAATCCTGTCACCACCTGGGATCGAACCCCGGACCTTCCAGTCCGTACCCAGCTGCTCTACCAACTGAGCTACCCAGCCGCCACCCTAAATACGTACCTTACTTATATACGAAAATCGTCGTGCATGAACGGAGAATACGGCCATATTTCGTTAATGTGATAGTGGGTTTCAGTGTCGCCAACATAGTAATAATAATACTACAAACATAACCTAACCTCTCACATAATACTACACACCTAATCAAACCTAACCTAACCTGTCACATAACACGCACCTAACCTAACCTGTCACATAACACATCTAACCTAACCTGTCACATAATACTACACACCTCTAGTAACATTCCTCACGTTTAGTATCATTTCGTTTGCATGTATTGGCAACCCTGCTACTCGTGTCGGGGGGGGGGGCATCTAGTGAAAGTGGATCATAATGCCAGGCAGAAAATATGGCGACTTTCATAATAATTACATTTAGTTCGTTCAGTGTATGTTTTATGATATATATAGTACAATAAGAATTGAAATGTGTTGTGGCTATGATAAAAGTATTGAAAATTGGTTTATAGCGCCACATTGGCTGTGATAAAAGTATGCAATATTCGTTCAGTGGCTGATGAATACTCTACCTTAAATTTTCGAAGCAATTCGAAATGGCGTGCTCAAGCTTGACAATCAAATTAATTATGTTCATTTATAAGCAAATATAAATGGTTATAACAGAATCAATGTTATCATGCAGACTTTGCAGCGGTACAAAATAACCCTGAAATCGAACCAAAACAGCACAAGTCGGATTAATTTTATAATTTACAAGACATAGGATTGTGTATGTGACGAGGTTATCACCGTATTGTAAAGAAGAGAGGATAAGCATTAAATTTACAATAACTGTAACACTAAGATAAAATTATATACTTACAATATAAAGTTGAAATCGTCCATAAACCAGCTACTATAAACAGAATGCAATATTTAACCACGTGGAGCCTTAAATATTCTTCAGGGACCGGACATAATAGATAGAAAGCAAAGCATGGAGGTCCTAGGTTATGGAGATGGCCTCAGTCCAAAGATATCACACTTAGAAAATGTGAAATTAAATCTTCTACTAAAATTGGGAACTGGTGCAAAGTTACCCCAAATGACTGTATTGTACAGAGCCATCAGTGAGTGTGCGGTCACAAGGCACAAGATTGCTCAATGATCACCAACCTTTGTCATAGACGATGTTCTTGTGCCACCACACATCTCTACACCTTTTAAGGAAATTTGTATCAACATGCATTAGCCTAGTTCTTCTTTTCAGGGAAGGAAGAGAGGAGGGGAAAAGAGAGGGGAGGGAAGAGGAGTGACACAACACTACCCACCACCAAGGCACCAAAAGAAGAACCAGAAACAGGCATTGACCTCACTAGAAATCTGAAGATGGCCGAAACTAGTCATTAACTAAGATAAATTATACTAGTCATTAACTAAGATAAATTATACTAGTCATTAACCAAGATAAATTACTACTAGTCATTAACCAAGATAAATTACTACTAGTCATTAACCAAGAAAATTACTACTAGTCATTAACCAAGATAAATTACTACTAGTCATTAACCAAGAAAATTACTACTAGTCATTAACCAAGATAAATTACTATCATAGTTTCAATTAACACAGAAAGTTGTTTATATAACAAATTCACCAAATCTTTAACCTGAGCTGAATAGCTAGCCCAAACAGTGCAGAGTATTGTGAGCAAGGCTTTGATTCCCAGGTTGTATGACAGGCTAACCATGCACGCAATTTATGGGGAGGTTTCGACATGAACTCATTAGCAGTTCCCTTGTGAGTAGACTAGTTGGGCATACTTACTTCCATTGTCTCCGTTGGTAGCAGAAACAATGTAAACAATCTTTGCATACATAAAGAGTATATTTCTGTTATATGATTAAATGGTTGTATATGGGCACATAATGAATAGGTGGAACAATCAGTGGCTGTGCAGTACAAAGGGTTCAGTTACAAGAGAAATCTTTTTTCCTAGGGTCGACACCCGCTTAAATAGCAACAAAATTATGCTGAATTTTATACTAACGCAATTTTTATCGGGTCATGGGAAATTTGGGTCTTATTTAGAACGATTTAACTCACATAAGGAAAATGGCTACTTATGTATCTGCGAGGAACAGCAAACTGTGGATCACCTTCTGTTTCATTGTCCAGTATTCGAAAACAGAAGATTTATTTTGGTCGGACATTTACAGTTTCGTAATGCAGCCTAATATATGACAAACCATTATTCAATGTGTTCAGAAAAACATGCTGTTATAAACAGTTTTCTAATTCTATATGTAATATATTTAAGAATTTGTAATTAATTCAAATTAATGCAGTAGATATGTGTTAATTTCAAGTAGCAAGTAGGTAGTAGGTTACCCACGTCAAATGAATTCTCCTTGTAATAATATAAACTATCAGTCTATAACTATAACCCTAATGTACTTTCGGGTAAACTAGGGTTCAAGAAAATGTATATTCAAATAAATAAATAAATGGTTGTATAAGCGATGTCTTCACAGCAGTGTAAGAGATGTAAGTCAAGCAGGAGATTTTGCAAGTCGAGTGAAGATACTGTAATTTCAAACACAAAATTTGTGGTGGATATTTAATAGGCTATTTATTTTGTGGTGGACATTAGTGACTAAAGCAATTGAGAAAAATGTCTTCTTCAGTACCGTAATTATGCAGTAAGCTTTGGCCAGGCCATCTTTCTGCAATAGAGGTCCAGAACACATACATTACCAAATATAAAACATTATACAGAAGAACCCCGATTATCCATCACCTATTAACCGATTGATGAACTATCCGACTGTCTTTCTCTCGCTTTTCTTTTCCTACAGAAATATATGGAATACGCTACTGTACATTTATTAGCAAGTTACTACATAACTACCCGAAACTTCGATATCTTATCACACTACACACGGGAGATTGAAACTTTTTCACAATCCTTGGCTTCACGTCACTTAGGCTGGTATTCATAGTCGACACTTTATATCACCACTTTGCAAAGTGACACTTTTGACGAAAGTGGCTCTTTCATATTAGTGGTATTCATAGACGATTGAAGAAGTGCACTTCACAAAGTGTCACTTTACGCCAGCAAAGTGTAGAGTTACAATTTGGTTGGTAATAGAAGTCCCACAATGCCTTTCAAAACAAGTGAACAAACAATAACAAATTAATGACATATAACCTACAAATTACAATGCTTGTGATTTGAATCCTATTGATTGCAGGAAGAAAATATATATTTAAAGTTGTTTTATTTCAGTTTCTAGTTTTTGTTGCCGAAGTTTAGATTATTTCAGTCTGTTCAGATATATAACATTTTATTAAATAGTTAGTGATACTGCTGGTGAAATTAGGTTAGATTTTGTACAGTACATAACTGATTTATTAATTTATATAGTTAGATTAGGTTCTGTACATATCTTTTCATTGATTTATGTCGCTAAGTTAGATTTTGTATGTATCCGTTCCACTGATTTATACAGTTCGGTTAGATTTTGTAGCCTACATATCTTCTATTAGTTTATATAGTTAGGTTAAGTTGGACTGAGTAGGTTAAGTTTTGTGTGTATATCATTAAATTTATATCGTTAGGTTAGGTTTTATAAGTATCTGCTTCATTGATATATCGTGTTATTTCCGTTATTTTCATTTTTGTCTTTTTCGTGAATAGTGAATAGAAGTAGAAAAAGAATGAGATAAACACATTACTACTGCTATTATTATTATTATTATTATTATTACTACTACTGCTACTACTATTTTCTCTCTCTCGTTTCCATTATTGCCTGCTCTTCAGGAATATTTTGAATGCCAAATGTTTCTACAATGCAAAACAAAATAGGCCTAATAGTATGAGATCTCTTTTCATGGTGAGGTTATGACTGCACATTAACTAGAGACAGTACATGTATTGCTTACCGGCGTGAAAATATATATTACCGTTATCAAAACAGTAATGATTATATCAACATCAAGATAAATCTTATCTCAAAATACAGATAGTCAACAAAAATCAAAATCATTTTAAACCCAATATAATTATGGAATCTGCTTAGAAGGCAGGCACGTGAGGTCTCTCAATGCTAATTTAAAATAATTATGCCTACATTAGATTGAAGTTAGTTTAACATTATTAAGTTAACAAATTCGTTTCAGTAGTAAAAATAGGTTATATAGGCATATCTACCTACATATCACTTCATCGAATTGAGGTTATAAATATACGAATGTTACTACAGAAATACCTGAACTATAATATTATATAATGTATGGTACATATCTGTAGCATAGAATTTTAATGCAGTCAATAACTGTATTATTGGAGGCACTGGCAAACGTCTATTATTCGTTTTTGTCAACCAGTCATCGAAAATATAAGCAATCTCAATAAGTTTCTTTATCAAATCGGAACCGTTTTTTTAATTCTATATCATTATAAAATTCCACGGGATTGTCTTTAGGCCCATCTCTGATTTTTACATTGTCCACTAATTGTGCCATCTCTTCCGCACGTTCTAATAATTCGACAACTTCCAAGACGTCCGCCATTTTTATACAAAGTGCCACTTTCGGCTCAAAGTGTGGTCGGAACTACACTTTCATCCGAAGTGTTCCTTTGCACCAAAGTGTCGACTGTGCAACGGAAAAGTGATACTTCGCGTCTTCCAAAGGACACTTTAATCGAAAGTGTCGACTATGAATACCAGCCTTAGATATCACCTCAACTAACCTTGTCACATACCTCAGCCTTACGTCACTTAGCTATCCCCTCATTTAATCCATAACGAAACGAAAATCAGATGTCAATCCCGTGTGTGTTGCGGGAAAATATCTAAGATTGGCCACTCTTCTTCCATGTTATAAGTGATTTGTGTCCTGTACTAGTGTATCCTGGTGACGCTAATCTGTGACTGATGACGAGGTTCCCATGCTCAGGTTAGGTTAGATTTGATTAGGTCTGTAGTATTATGTGAGAGGTTTGGTTAGGTTTGATTAGATGTGTAGTATTATTACTACGTTGGCGACACAGAAACCCACTGTTACATAAACGAAATATGGCCTTATTCTTCATTCACGCACGACGATTTTCATATATAAGTAAAGTACGTATTTAGGGCGAATTGGGTGGGCATATAGCTCTCCCAGTGATCACATCACTTTCTACTAATCAATATTATAAATCCAAGGCATTTTCAAGGTATTTAAGCAAGTTCCTATAGTGCCTGGGACATAAGTAACCTTCACCAATATATCTTGTAGGCTAGTGCAAGTTAATCAGTTTCCTACAGCAACGTTGAAAACTACTTATATCATAATTATCCCATTAAAAATGAAAATTCAAAATTTATTTTACATCCAACAAACATGTCAACTTACTCATTAAGTTTATAAATCTTTTCAGAGAAGAAAACTTCATCTAGTAATTTATTTGTGTTCCTTCTTTCTGCAGCTAAGAGAATTCCATCATTCGCCAGAATGCCAAGACAGGTACCAGCATGACTAATAGCTTCCATTGCATATTCTACTTGATAAAGTCGTCCTGTAAAAAGAAATAAACATATAATAGTTCCTACTTACACATTACTCGTTTGCATAATATCTGAATGTTATTTAAAGGAAATTTTACCCTCTGGAGAAAATATTGTCGTTCGTGTATCGTATCGCCTTGCCTGAAAACCGAAATTAAAATTTTACGCACAAATCAACAATCATTAACATCATTAACCCCATCTCTTTATATTATTAAAAGCTGGATTTACCATGATGACACTAGTATGTTATAATATAGCAGAAATTATTAATACAACTTTCAGAAATACCACAGCCTGTATACGCAATGACAAGTCTACTTTTCAACCAAAAAGGCTCCCCCTTGTTTTCAACTCTACAATGAAACACTCGAAACCTGCCAACAGTGTTGTCAACAGGAGTTTAAGGAAGTCGCCAAACGGTAGTTCAAAAGTCGCTAGATTATTCATTATTAATCCATGATCAGGGTTATTAATGCAGAAACTTTTATTTTTGTCGCTATAGAGTGCTAAAAGAAAGTCGCTAACTCCCTATTCAGTCAAAGGAAAAGTTGAAATAATTTGTCACCGAAAAATAGTTGAAAGTCTACAGATGTAGCAAGTTGGCGACACTGCTTGCTGAAATAGTTGCCGCTCGTAAACAGGTTGAGTAACATGCTGTTGCAAAATTCTTAAGTAAAAAATAATTTCAGAATATTTCCCACTGAAAATGTCTATTTGTAACAACGAGTTGGAAAGAGAGTCTTCTCTTTCTAACTCGTTGATTTGTGAAACCGAAGTCTGACACGTCTGTAAATACTCAAGGCTGGTATACAACCTTGGTACATACTTGTTTTTTTTTTTTTAAGATGAGACATGACAGGAGCGTTACGATCGGAAAAAACAACTGAATGTCACCCTAGATCATATATATATATATATATATATATATAGCGTGATAGACCTTGTTGCTATGGTAACAACGGTTGAGTTGCCAAACTTAACGTTACGTGGCGAGCGCTTAATAGCTCTCTTGGCGACATTTATTGTGCACACAATGTTAGCATTGGTACGTTTCGTCTTTGATTCTCTGTCGATTTTTTTATTGTTTTCTTACCTTCGCGTCAGTTGTCAATGAATGTTTTAACGTCAGCCATCCTAACGTCAATTGCGTGGTAGTCCATATTGGCAACATAGCACTGTAGTTCCAAGCTCGGCCGCTTAACTGTCATCAAGAGGGCTAGGGCTATTCTACTCCTCTTGATTGTCATATGCTATCTTTCAAAAAACAAGTATAGCAGTGCTTAAAGCATGATTAAAATCATTCAGATCTGTACGGAGTCATAAACTGTGAAACTGAAACAAAAGCGTTGGGTAGTGAAAGTAACTCTAGTTATATGCACAAATTATAGCAGACGACGTTGTAATCTATAATAAATTATCAATTTAATTCTCACACTTTCTATAAATGACACAACTACCATTTCAAATGCAGCCTACCAGATAATAAAATTTTATATCGGTATTTGCAGTGGCGGTTCTAGATTCTTAAAACTGGGAGGGGTGGGAGGGGCTGGAATAGAAGCAAAGGATGTCCAAGTGCAAGAAAAACGTAAAGGCTGGCCAAAGTGCATGCAAAATTGAAGAAAATCATGAAATTATAATTTCACAGTTATTCGCAGAAATGCCTATATTTCGCAATTTATCGCGGATTAGAAAACCACCGCAAAGTATGAAATTCTCTCTGTAAGCCGTAATTACGTAGCATTTGGAAACTTTTCGCATTTATCGCTACTGAAAAAAATCTACCATCTCTAATAATTATTTACAACAAATATTATTGGGATCAAAAAGACCCCAGATAATTAGCATGAAATTCTAGAGCAGCTAAGTTGTGAGGGTTAATAAGTTGTAAAATTTCAACAAAATTCACTTTATTACCGTCATTTCGTCAACCGAAACAGTTTTGCTATGACCTCTAAGCCGAGCACAAAGTAATGCGACGCGGGCCATTGTTGCCGCAGCTGAGCGGTTACGCAATATGTCATCTTCAGGGCCGGATTTAGGTATAGTGCTGCCCCTAGGCAGTGCTAAAATTTGCCACCCTAAACTCCCACAAACAAGTTGTAAGCAGCTATTATACAGGTCATGGCATCTGCAGTCTGAATACTGTAATATGTAACTAATCGACGATGTATGTAATGGAGGGGAAAAAGAACTGGCCACTCTACCCCATTATCTCCTGGCCTAGTTACCTCATAAGTGGTGCCTTCTTGGTATCACTTGTGAGGTTCTAACTTGTCTTTGGACAGTTGACCAAACGGCAACATACAGTTCAAATTAGTTGTAAAATATGAAATGTTACAATTCTGAAGTAGCTGGGTACGCCAACATTGCCAAGCCTTTAACCCAGCTGACCAAGGAGAAACAATTCCAATGAATGGATGAGGCGGCGTCATCCTTTCATTCGCTGAAAGAGACGCTCTGCACTGCTCCTGTACTCGGATACCCCATCCTTGGAAGGAAGTTCACGCTCGACACGGACGCTAGCAACGTAGGCATCGGCGGAGTACTCTCTCAAGAGAGTGTGATTGCCTACTTCAGCTGAACACTCTCCAAGGCTGAGAGAAACTACTGCGTGACCCGTAGAGAACTTCTTGCCATTGTGGAAGCCTGAAGCATTTCCACAAATATCTGTATGGCCAGGAATTCCATCTGAGGACAGACTATTCTGCACTCACCTGGCTATTGGGCTTCAAGAATCTGTAGAGGCAGACCGCCCGTTGGGTTCAACGCCTGCAGAAATATAACTTCACCTCCGAACACTGCCAAAGGAAGAAACATTCCAACGCTGATGTCCTATCACGACGCCCGTGCCCGGATGGCTGCAGACACTGCCTGAAAGTAGAAGAGCGAGATGGCGCCCACGCAGTCCAAGCCATCACCGCCCAGCCGAGCTTCTTCTTTGTTTTCTGTGCACCACTTAGATGTTCGTACTTAACTTTAAATGGTTTCATTTTTCAGTACCATACTGTCTATACTCTAATAATAATTTACTCGATTAAAACACAAAAAATATACGAACAAAATTAAATTAAAAACTGTTCAAATAAAGTTGGAAAAATATCACACCGACCACACAACTGATAATAACTTTCCGCAAAGAGAGCTCTTTCGAAACTGAGTAAAGTTGACTGATCGTTACTACACAAACATCTTATTGGATAATTAATGACATTATAAATTTGAACGAAAACCCATTCCATTGTTGTCGAATAAATATATAACAAAAGTTAAACGTTCAGAGAAAAATGTGCATAAAACCATCTCAGGTACCCTACTCATCAAGAAAATACAATTTTACAACTAAAATATAGTTTGGTATCAATTTTCATTGTTGTCATTATGATAAAATAACTTCGCGCTGCTCTTTTGTGATGCCGCTCACCACGTGTACGTGTTACACGACAAGGGCAAGGTAAGCATTGTTTACAGCTGTGCTGGATTCAACAACATAGTTCTATTCTATAAAACCGCCATGAATAATGATCTGACCAGTTCCATGCAGGCTGCAATTAGGTTTTTTTTTTACTTCTTTTTTTTTTGCGTGGTGTTTGCGGGCCCCTTAAAACTCCGGGCCTACCTGCATTGCAGGCCCTGCAGACCCTAATGTTACGCCGCTGGATGCCCAGATATCAAATGGTTCGTCTATATTAGAAACATTTGCACTCACCTTCACGTCACGTTGGGAGATATCGATGCATTTACAGTAGACCACATGGAGGTTTGTCTACATTAGAAACATTTGAACTTTTGAATTTGCATTTAAGTCACAGAGTTGAGAAGGAGAGAGTAAGACATTCCGGTTCACTGGGTTCACAAACACTTTCATCGCACTTGCGCTTATTACGGGGGGGAAAAAAAAACTTCAAAATATTACATTGTTTAGACAAAGTGCAACTAATGTAAGATCACTACTAGCATCAGCAATTAATCATTTACTACTGAAAACTGTTGCGAAACGACGAATTCTTTCTGTGATTGTTAGAGTAACAACAGTCGACACTATCACACTTTCCATGTTTCACGTCCCAACATGCAAGACATTCCACTGCCTATGCCATTTAATAGAAGTAAACATACAAGTGGGAGCACTCGCTACTGCCAACTTGTACACGATGGTATCTCAAGCCATAACTGTTGTAATTATCACTGTTGAAAAATGTGAAACGAATTCCGATACTAAAATTCAGAAGATTACAGAAGTTGAGGCAGTGAGGGCCACCTTTGGATGGCAACTGTGTTGGTTGGAAGGGGTGGAACACCCGGAAGACTGTCACGACTTGTTTCAAGCGCTGAATGTGTGAGGCTGCATTGAATTTATGTTTTCCATAATTTTAATTTTTTTAATTCTGTATACAATATTACAGTATTTACATTTTTACACTAGGTAACAATTGTGGTGTAAAGTGCTGTATCTAGTAGTGTGTATGGATTGTAACTAAAAATAATCAGTGTAAAAATTAAAACTTAATAAGATTTGGAAGAAAAGACAGTTTATATAGCAATATGTCCTCCAGCCACTTCTCATGAAAATTTATTTTGCCAGGAATGTGAACGAAATGGGAGGTTTCAAACGTGTAGGTTACCTGCAATAAAAATAAAAATTAAGTTAATTTTGGTTTTACATTCAAATGGGAGGTTTCAAACGTACCTAACATTCAACATAACCCATATTACTTATTTCAATCCTTTGGTATTGAACGAAATGGGAGGTTTCAAACGTGTAGGTTACCTGCAATAAAAATAAAAATTAAGTTAATTTTGGTTTTACATTCAACATGTAACCCATAATATTACTTATTTCAATCCTTTGGTATTGAACGAAATGGGAGGTTTCAAACGTGTAGGTTACCTGCAATAAAAATAAAAATTAAGTTAATTTTGGTTTTACATTCAACATGTAACCCATAATATTACTTATTTCAATCCTTTGGTATTGAACGAAATGGGAGGTTTCAAACGTGTAGGTTACCTGCAATAAAAATAAAAATTAAGTTAATTTTGGTTTTACATTCAACATGTAACCCATAATATTACTTATTTCAATCCTTTGGTATTGAACGAAATGGGAAGTTTCAAACGTGTAGGTTACCTGCAATAAAAATAAAAATTAAGTTAATTTTGGTTTTACATTCAACATGTAACCCATGATATTACTTATTTCAATCCTTTGGTATTGAACGAAATGGGAAGTTTCAAACGTGTAGGTTACCTGCAATAAAAATAAAAATTAAGTTAATTTTGGTTTTACATTCAACATGTAACCCATGATATTACTTATTTCAATCCTTTGGTAGGCGCGCAGGGCGTTGTCAATGCCCCACTCACATATACGGAGCTGTTAACTACATATTAAGTAAGCCTTACTTCTGAAACTTTCAGTACCTTTCTTAGAATTGATAAGGCAACAATAACAGTAAACATGTTTGAAGTTGGAGTTCGCATTCTCTAGATAATAATGGTTTCAGTGTGAGGGGTGACGTAGTGTTACAACAATGCTCCTGTTGTAACTAAACTGGCCACACTTGTGTAACAATAATAGCAATGGTTGTTAAGTAGCGACTGTGTGTAGAGAAAAATCAAGCAAGTGGTCTGGAAAGGAAGATAAACAGTAAATCATGATTAGGAATGAATAGACGTTAGAATATTACATGTGAACCAATATTGAATATTACCATCACTGTACATTAATTATAACATTGTGATAGGTATTAAAGTATTTCATATAGTTGTATAAATAAAAAAGAGCGATATTGTAATTGTTCACTAAAAAATAGCTGATAACCGACTATATTTGGGGTGTCAGCAATACCCAGCGCGACTTTTAATGTCACAAAGTTAGGCACACCTGCTTAACGGTTAAAAGATTGTTAGTGCTAACAAGATGGCAAGGAAGCAAAGATGTGAGTGAAAGTCATCCAATTTTATAGCCTGGTCTCATAACTGCCTATCAGTGTCAGTGAGAAAGCAGCACCTTTATGATGCAGTCAGCAGCATACACAGTCACCTAGTATGGCTGAGAAATTGAGAAAACTACAAAAACTCCATTTCGGGGCTTGAACGTAGATCCCTCTAATGCGAAGACACAAAATCAGTGCAAGACTAGCTGGGCTTCGTTTTGTTTGTGTTAGCATTCTGAACGCATCAGAAGATGCTTCCAATATGACAGCCTAGTAATGTCCAAATAGCCAAAATAATGGAAAGCTAAATATGAGATTTCCAAGGCGAAATAAGTAGTGAGTAACACTGCATTACACTAAGATACACGAGTATTATTGACTCTCATGTATTTTTATTTATAGGCTACAATTTGAAAATGATACAAAAAATTGCCTCCCACATAAGTAACCATTTTCTGTAAAACTGATTGTATTGTTTGCCAAAAATATTTTAGATCGATTAAAACTAACACAATTTAGAAGCTCGCAATTTTATTTATGAGTATCAATGCAGAACAGAAAATACTATAAATGTTCTGTGCAAAGAGAAGGACTCCATCAACATGATCCATCCCATTTAACCCTTCATTATTCGCGGGGGAGGGGGACACCTGTCAACCAGTGTGTTTCTTTTCATTGTTGTATTTTCTAGATGGGATTTACAACCATGAGGCTTTAAGTACCTTCAAAATCAATCTCACATAATAACGTTCTTCAGTTACAGTGTTGAAGTTGCTCATATAGGTTTTATTCTTCTGGGTGACAACTGTCAACGCGCGATTTTTTACACTACAGTTTCTGCAAAGTCTCGATAAATATTTATTATAATTTTTGTGAGTTATATTCTATATCATTAGGGATAATTTGTTCTATTGAACTTCAATTTTGTAAACTGATGTTTCTTTCTAACATTGCCTGGAAACTGATAAAACATAGGGTAGGTCTACAATCTTTCAAATTCCTTCAGAGATTAGAAGGCTACTGGAATTCAAGAATGTGCTAACGCCAGTCCCAGAACAACGGAATAGATCCAGGAGCCATTGTTATGAATATGGTAGGTCTCTAGAAAATGGTGTATGAAATCTTCAAAATAGGTATGTGCCGATCATTTGAGGTATATCTGTGTAAATTGCTTGTAAATAACTGTGTATTATAAAGAAATGTCTGCAGGAAGCATTCAAGAATAAATATTTTCCAAGGATAATCCTAGGACAAAAGAACAATAAGACACAAGATATTCAGGTACCTATTATATACAAAGATGTTCACAACAAAGCAAAAATTGTAACCGTGTTTTCAGTGTTAATTTTGTATGTGTATATATATATGTAGAAAGTATTTGAAATTTACATTATATATTGATTATAAAGAAACTAATTGTTTCAAAACTATTTTTATATTTATTTATTAATAAATTGTGTATACTCCCTAGTAATACATTTATGTAACCATTCATATTGTAACTTTTATTCAACAATGATGTGACTTTTATTTCCAACTTTAACCACACACCCGTCAACAATGGGTATTCCACTCAACACAGCAACACCGTAGTCGTTATTGCACTCTACCGAACGACAATGACAATTCACGTGTATTATTGAGAAGAACAACAATGTACTCCTAATTTCAACTAATGTTCCCAAAGCACTATGTGCAGAACAAAACTGTCAGTTCACAGTTCGTTTGCCTTGGCTAGTTCTTCTAGCTTACTCACTCGTCTTCACGGTATGTCGAACCCCAAGCCTTCCAGATACAGTTCACTGCACTTCGAACCCAAGCTTTCTGGATACAGTTCACTGCACTTCGAACCCAGATCCTCGCCTGGATGCTGCCACAGTTACGAACCCACTCAAGTTCACTGCACGTCGAACTCAGATCCTCGCCTGGTCGCTGACACAGTTGCGGTCCATCAAACCCTGATCTCGAAGGCTGGCTTCATTGCTCGCTCGAAGACTCACGTTTAGACTGACTGACTTCCGAAGACTAACTCGAACTCAGGTCCACCTTGCTCGCTGCCCAAGGCTGGCTCTCTCTCCCTCGCTACTGACTAACTAACTGACTTACTGAAGGCTTCTCGCGCTTTTATTTATTTACCACTATTATCTAAGAGTGTTCTGCGTCGCGAAATTTCTGGGCCTCCATAACAATCTGTTTCCAGACGTTTCCCTGCTCAGCGCTGTAGTGTTTTTTTTTCTCGCTCCGCGCCGCACCAAGTGTCCACCGCAGCTCGAGCTCCGCGTCCCCGCGCCTCCCTCTCGCCCCGTGTCGCGCTGGATGCGCGCGCACACTCTCCCGAGGCCACCAGGATTTTCTAGAACGCTCCAGACGCGTGCCACAATATTGAGAAGAATGTTCAAAATCATACTCTAAACCTTGCGTGACAGCTGTCCCCCACGCGACTGAACACGTTATGAAAAAATACGAGAGTACTGAAGGGTCGAACTCCGATGAAAATGAGAAGAATATTGTTCAGTTATATAGGAAGGCCAGGAGACTAGTGGAGTAACTCCAAAGTCTGCCATTGGGCACAACAACACTCTAATATGTTTGAGCCCTCTGACAGAAAATATCGTCCTGAACTTCACATTTTATGTTTGCCCTTATTTCAATGCATATCATGCAAAGCAACGCTCAACCAATAATTACACAAAAAATATCCACCCATGTCGTAACTATTAGCCTTAAATTGTGGGCTAGTGTGAAGATTTGATAGGAAGTTTTGCCTGAATGTATACTCATGCCAGTTTTTCTTATTTTGCAACTATATTTAGTTGTGTAGGCCTATTTAATATTGCTGTATTAACTGTAGTGTTCAACAGCATTTGTCAAATATTACTGTATGTATGAACTATGTTGTTATTGGTAGCTATGTCTCTTTGTAAATGTACTGTATATTAGTTTTAGAAATAAGCCCAGTTTTTAATTTCCTTTTGACGTGTTCAGTATCATATTCTATGACCCTTAGGACGAAAACAAACAAATAAACAAATGATTGAAGGAACCAGTCAACAAACAAACAAACGCGCGCGCACACACACACACAGAGGTTATTTCATGTGTCAGTTTATTTACCTGCACTGGAAAACTGGAGGGCTGCAAATACGAGACTTCGATCCTGAAGAAAATGCTTGCTGTCACTGGAGGAATAGGGCAGGATTTACGAGGAATGCTAAACTTCACCTGCAAATGAAAAAAATGTAAACCGTGTTGTTAATGAACAAATATTTTGTAGCCTTAGCATAGCATATACTGCACTCCAATCATTGTGTCAGTCGTTCAGCTTACTTTTTA
Source organism: Periplaneta americana (assembly GCA_025594305.2). Taxonomy (NCBI): domain Eukaryota; kingdom Metazoa; phylum Arthropoda; class Insecta; order Blattodea; family Blattidae; genus Periplaneta; species Periplaneta americana. The sequence continues at coordinate 202,859,110 of JAJSOF020000003.1, read as the reverse complement.
CCTGAAGAAACAGGGATTCAATTCCCTGCACGATCAGCGACGTTTTAATGGCTATAATACAGTTTATGTAGTCGGAATAGGACCATGAAATTGTTTAGTCAACTATCCAAAGAAAGGTTTGAACCTCATAAGTGACACCAATAAGGCATCACTCATGAGACAACTAAACCTGGAGATAATGGGGTAGGATGTCCAGTTTCTTTCCCCCTCCATCCACTTATTCATTTATGAGTTGAAACATATTACCCTAATCAGACTTCAGATTCTTCCTCGACACATATCGTCAAGTGAGATGTACTGCCTGATAATAGACGTGTATATCAGCCAGAACCTCAATCAGAGGAAAGGGAAAATAAAAACATTTTAGCTTGTTTGCCATTCTCTTATCACTATTTCTCCATATCGTCTTATAATCTCAGTAGTTTGAAAGAAGTCGTTAAATATAGAGTAAATTTATTGCTCTACATTGTAAGCCTTCCTCAGTACAACTTACAGCCTATCATGGTTGGAAAGCGCAGTTGCCCTGAACATAATCAGTATAGGCCATTCGGTATCTTGTGAAACCTACCTGAAAAGAAGAAGTGGACTGGGAAGCTTTCCTCCTTCGCTGCACTTCCACTTGCAGGTAGGTAGCTCACTTACCCCCACCATAAGGTTCTTACGGTGGACACAAGCATTTAGTTTCACGAGACAACGAATGATCTACCCATTACCCTCATCCTCTACTAAAATGATCACAGTCATTAACAATAACAGTTGTGTAATATTGGACATTCGATTGTTATGCTGTGTCTCAGTGATTTCAACTCCTATCTTTTGTTTTAGTGCCTTCAGTAGAGCTGCAATTTTATATACGTACCATGGATATATATATATATATATATATATATGTATATATATATATATATATCCATGTACGTACTATTAAACATTTCCTAGAATCCATTATTGTAACATGCATAAATTTTTTTCATGAAGAGTTAAAGACTACTACCTGGTATCGATATTTATATTAAACATATCTTCTCGCATAAGGTGCAGTTGTCAGAATCTAAAATGCCGAGTGCTTTGCTAGACAATCGTGCCTGTCTGAGTCAAGCTGCTACTGCTTCTTTCCAGATTTTCAGTGCATAATGTTTCTATATTTTTACAAATTTTTATTCTGTGTTATTTCAATTTGTTGCTTTTATTTTTTCGTTCAGATGATGTTTTGAATATTATTTTAGTGCAGGCGCGGACTGAACAGGCTTTAGCCCTCCCATTGGACCACAGCATACACTAGATATAAAATGCCTTTCAACACTTTCAAATAAAAATACTTTGTATTCAGTTTCGCAGTTTACAGTACGTCAGTAAATGGTCAGTGTATTACCCAAAACAGAACATTTACCTACAATACTACTCGACTTGTTTAAATTCAGTAAATGTCGTTACTATCAAGCCAGCCATCCCTCCATATGCTATTCGGAGCAGTTGCAATGGCTTGTAGATTTACGAGCTCAGTATCGCCTATTTGCAGCTGAAAAGCTGTTGAGTTCTTGAAAATATATAGATCAAAAGACAGCAGGGCAGTTAATGTTTTAATTGATAAAAACAGGCAGCAATAATCGAGGTAAAAAGAAACAGATAGATTCCAATAATAGAAACAACACTGTTCTCTGCCCAGCATTTATTTACCACTTAGAGGCCATTGTGACAATGATCTATTCAACGTTACTACCTCAGTCCTCACTTCTATCTATCAGGTACCCAGGGCGTTTTGAAGGTCTTTTAGGTTTTAGAAGAGATGCAGACGATAACTGATGTGAAATTCAAAGAAGTTTCCGAAGCGCTAATATTGCTTATCCCAAAGAAGGAGAACATTTTCGGTTGAAAATTTTAAAGTGTAAATAGTCATTCATTGTAGGCTTAATGGTTTTAAAGAGGGCGCTGAATATCACATTCACGAAGATTATTGTTTTTATGTATGAACATTGTTCAGTGCAGAGCACAGGCATGTGTTCACTAAACTTATAGTTCAATGTGATCAAATACTGCGCTCTAATCATTACATTTCAAGAACTATTTTTATTTTTTTATTTTATTGGGTTATTTTACGACGCTGTATCAACATCTAGGTTATTTAGCGTCTGAATGATATGAAGGTGATAATGCCGGTGAAATGAGTCCGGGGTCCATCACCGAAAGTTACCCAGCATTTGCTCGTATTGGGTTGAGGGAAAACCCCGGAAAAAACCTCAACCACGTAACTTGCCCCAATCGGGATTCGATCCCGGGCCACCTGGTTTCGCAGCCAGACGCGCTGACCGTTACTCCACAGGTGTGGACCCAAGAACTATTTCCTTATACTGTGACTACTAGAGCATGATCATGGTGCTGACACTGCCTGCAAGCATAGCCGCATGTTTCAGTTCTGCGCTCACACAAGGTGATTTGGTTGCATTAGAATTTGTTCACTGCTTACACATTACAATTAAGGAAGAACCTGCAAAGTCCAAATCAGGATCTTTCAGCTACCACCTCAAAATGTTGAAACATTAATAAATATTTTCATGGATATGAGAAACAATGCTGAAAAACTTTTAAGTTCTTTTTGTAAACACTTCCCAGTGAGCCTCTTCAGTATCAACTGATATTACCATACTAAGTCGGCAAATCAATGGAGTGAATGTCACATCAAATAACCCTGAGGACTTGTTTAGGATGCCATTTGTCATGGAACTGAAAAGTAGGTTAATTTTCAAAAGTGTTGTCACTTGAGGCATTTATTCCATCTAAATTCGGTGAACATAAGAAGATTTTAAGTACAGCACATATTTACGACAGCAATCTGATGGAAAACTCCACGACAGAACTAAGAGCTAAACTCGTTTTTGGCGAAAGAAGTGGGATGGAGTTACGGCTATCCAATCTAGGAGTGGTAAACACAATACGCTTCAGGCTGCAGTATAAGCCTTCTGCATTGTTCTTGTGAATGTCTCAGGTGGATTGTTTCTATAGTACCTTAATTTCTTTAAGAATTTCAAAGAGTGTGTTTGCTTCATTTATTTTCTATCAATTTTATGTTAAAACTGTAGCTCTGGTAGTAAGGGGATCTTATGGCATTAAGTGTTCTACTTGCAGATTGATTTCTAAGTCTGATAAATATTTTTTTATTATTGTTACAGGGTTAATTTGGGCCTTCCTTGTTATTTTTACTATGGTTTTTTTTATCCATGTAGCATCTGATAGACTTTTTATTTGTAGAGAAATTGTAGCTAGTTGTATCCACCTTCATTTGTTTTTCTACGATTTGTGGTTAGTATACAATTGTAATGCTGTTCTTGGAATAGTTTTTACTGCTCCTGCAATTAATCTTAAAGCATTATTTTGTACTGTCTATAGGTTGCTTAGTCTTGTCTTGTTGGCAGTTATTGGACCATCACCTGCATATTATCTAATAGCTGGTTCAGTGTAGATGGCATACCAGGTATGTTTTGTTCAATGTATCTAAGGAGCTACCGGTACCCACTTTTTTCCTGCCAGTCGTTTTAATATTCCAAACTTTTTGTCTATTTTGTTACAAGTTTTTTCTAGCCTATAGGCTATGCTTTTTCCAGGTTAATTTAATCCAATAACAAAAAGTAAAAGAGTCTGAAAAAAATAGTGTCACTTTAGACACTAAATGAACCTGAAAAAAGCATACTGGTATAGCCCTAGAGAAAACTAGTAACAAAATATACAAAAGGTTACGAATATCAAAACAACTGTCCACACCTGTGGAGTAATGGTCAGCGCATCTGGCCGCGAAATCAGGTGGCCTGGGTTCGAATCCCGGTCAGGGCAAGTTATCTGGTTGAGGTTTTTTCCGGGGTTTTCCCTCAACCCAATACGAGCAAATGCTGGGTAACTTTCGGTGTTGGACCTCGGACTCATTTCACCAGCATTATCACCTTCATATCATTCAGACGCTAAATAACCTAGATATTGATACAGCGTCGTAAAATAACCCAATAAAACAAAACAAAAAATCAAAACAACTTACTTACTTACTTACAAATGGCTTTTAAGGAACCTGAAGGTTCATTGCCGCCCTCACATAAGCCCGCCATCGGTCCCTATCCTGTGCAAGATTAATCCAGTCCCTATCATCATATCCCACCTCCCTCAAATCCATTTTAATATTATCCTCCCATCTACGTCGCGGCCTCCCCAAAGGTCTTTTTCCCTCCGGTCTCCCAACTAACACTCTATATGCATTCCTGGATTCGCCCATACGTGCTACATGCCATGCCCATTGAAACATCTGGATTTAACGTTCCTAATTATGTCAGGTGAATACAATGCATGCAGTTCTGTGTTGTGTAACTTTCTCCATTCTCCTGCAACTTCATTCCTCTTAGCCCCAAATATTTTCCTAAGCACCTTATTCTCAAACACCCTTAACCTATGTTCCTCTCTCAGAGTGAGAGTCCAAGTTTCACAACCATACAGAACAACCGGTAATATAACTGTTTTATAAATTCTAACTTTCAGATTTTTTGACAGCAGACTAGATGATAAAAGCTTCTCAACCGAATAATAACACGCATTTTCCATATTTATTCTGCGTTTAATTTCCTCCCGAGTGTCATTTATATTTGTTACTGTTGCTCCAAGATATTTGAATTTTTCCACCCCTTCGAAGGATAAATCTCCAATTTTTATATTTCCATTTCGTACAATATTCTGATCACGAGACATAATCATATACTTTGTCTTTTCGGGATAATCAAAACAACTGGCAGGAAAAAATATGTACTCTGAACAAAACACATCACGTATGGTCTTCTAAAATGTACTTATGCTAATCAACACGAAAGCTAACAGCTAAACATTTTATCTGATAAAGATTCACCTCATAAAAATAATAATCACTACTGATGGCTTTTACTTTTACAAGAAAGTCAATACAGTATTTCCAATACGAATGAAGAACCCAGGTTTTAATAAATTCATAAATTTTCTCCATTCCTAGATTTATAGTGAAATCTTCGTTTGAAGGCCAATTTATATCCGTATAAATAGGCCGAAGTTGTCTACCAACACTTCTTGCACTTCCGTGAAATTCGTTTTCTGAATGAGCATTCTCTGCATCTTCGTTTTTAATACTAGTTTTTTTATTATAATATTCCACAACAGTCTCTTTCACATTTTGTTTTCTAACCTCAACTTTCGAAGTATAATCATCACAAATTTTTTCATGCTCAGTTCCTGAATAATCACTTTTTCGATTTTCATTTAGATCGGAATTATCTTCTTGTATTTCTCCACGACTTACAGAGACATAAAAATCTTTATATCTAAAATCCATATTTCTATGCAATTTTCAAAACTAAAACTAAATTTATTCCAGAGCAATGAAAATTGAACAATATGTTTGATCCAGCAAGCAATTCAGAACGCGTTCCGAACTAATAACAAATACATTACTATAATAATACCGGACAGTTTAGTATTCTGCGCGCGAACGGCGCAAGTGCTGCTACCTAGGCGGCAGGGTGTGTTGAAACTCGCGAAGCAATCTGTAATCTATTATAACGTAGATTGTTACTGGGTTAGTAAATAGTGTATGTGCTATTTACTGTATAACTGCTACAATTACAGCATTACAAACTGCTCCAAATAGTACTTTCGATTTTCGAGGGATCATAAAACGTGAGTCAACAACATTCTTTAGTAGGCCTAATGCCTTCGTCTCTGTGTTGATAGAACAATAAAAATTAGTGTTTTTATTTAGGCAATATAAATGAATAGAAGTTAAAATGTATTGGAAATTTTAAGGTTTTATCAAATTGAGTTTTATTGTTGTCCACATGCCTTTACGAATTATTAAAAGCATCATATTACCACAGTTGGGGGTGAGACTGCCCAAGAAGATAAGATAACCAAGATCTGTGTACAACGGTGGTACAACTAATGGTCTGGAGAAGACTGTGGAAAATTGACTTCATTGCAGAATGTGATTGTATATTATTTGTATATTATTGTTGACATCTTGTATGTTGGAATAACAAGCTATGTAACCGCATATTTATTATGTAGGTATTCACTTTGACGATGCCATGAAATCATTGTATTTCCTAAGTCTAATATCTATCTGTCTGTCTGCCTCCCTACCTACATCTAGTATATACACTCACGAAGCTAAATACGTAATAAATATGCATTCATAGGTAGTTGCTAACCACTATGATCGCTACTATCGCCTCATTACAGACAATACGAAATAGTACCAGCACAGTCTATGTATTGTTCCTAGTACCTACCCTCAACAACTCAAACTTCGTGACTGTATATAGATACTAAAGACTGTGATATTACTGTCAAATTTATCTTTGCAGTTGTCAGCAATGGGTGTATAATGCGTTATTGTAAATTCATTCTTAATGTCGGAATTAATTTTGTCTCACTAAAGCAAAGAAAAAAATGTAACAATTAAGGAAAGTAATACGAAGTATACAATATTTCTCATAATATCCAGCTTTGATACAAAATAATGTTACATTAAATACTTAAATGACATGTACAATTTTATATAGCTCAACTAAAATATGTTTTTATATTGACTTAATCTGTTTACTATGTATTGTATTTTTTGTTTAGCATAACTGATGAATTGTATGTACTGTAAATTGAATAGTATACTGTATAGGTCAACTGATGAATTGTTTAAGCTTATAAATTGAATTAATCTACTTCATATGAATTGTATAGCTTAACGAAAATAAGTTTGTAAATTGAACTAATTTGATTGTATATGTTTGTATAGTTTGGCTGATGAATTGTATATGTTCTTAAAATGATTACTAGTCTGTGTAGCTCTACTGATGAATTGTATATAGACCTACTGTAAATTGAATGGTAATATGTATAGCTCAACTGATGAATTGTTTATGATTATAAATTGAATTAATCTACTTGATATTAATTGCACAAATTTGTATAGCTTAATGAAAGTATGCTACTTTGTATTGTATATATTTGTATAGTTTTGGCCGATGAATTGTATATGCTTTAAATTGAATAGTAATCTATATAGCTCTACTGATAAATTGTTTGTGTTTGTAATTTGAAGTAGTTTGCATGATATGTATTATCAATTTCTGTATAGATTTTTTTCACAACTGGTTGAATTGTTTATGACTTAAATTTAATTAAATTGTTTTGTATTATAATATAGCTCAACTTATGAATGATCGTTTGCGTTTGTAAATTTAATAATCTGATTGGCTTTGTATTGTATAATTTTAGTAGAGCCATCGATGTAGCTCAGTCAGCAGACTCGCTGGGCTGCTGATCCGGAGCTTTCGGCTTTCAAACAAGGTTGAATCCCCCTTTTGACTTTGGTTTCTTCCGAGGTTTTCCACAGCCGTGGGACTGAAGCCGGATGGTCTATGGCGAGTCCTTGGCATCAACACCTTTGATTTGATTACCCCTTTGATTTGATTACCTGGTTGGGTTTTTAACCGAGGTTTCCCCACCGAAAAGGCAAATGCCGGGTAATATTTTAGTCAGAATCCTCGGACCTCATTTCATCTCACTACATCTCGCCAAAATGTAAAAAATTGTACAACATTGTAAAATTGTAGAAAATTACTAAATTGTAAACTGGGGTACTAAATAAAAGGGCTAAAATTTGTAAAAATTGTAATTGTAATATTGTAAAATGTTGACATGTTCCACATCTTAAAGCTTCATTGCTCATGTAAGATCTATGGAATACAATAAATGAATGAATGAATGAACTATTCAACATTTCTTAAGTGTCTCATATATTATTCCACATTAGTACAGTACCTCACGTTTTAGACAATAGTCCGATTCCCGCTGTATTAATATTTGTATTTGTGGACATAATTCCGCTAGATGTCAGTTCCGCGATATTTCGCACATGGACTCTTGATTTCGCACTCAAGTCAATGCTGCTGCTGCTAGTATATAGCTGTCCGCTGTTATCAAATACCTTACCATAGTAAGTATTTGCTAATAATATCGAACGTCTTTCGATCCATGCCCCAGTTGTGTACGGTCTCAGAACTATTAGTTCGGGATTTTATGTTGTTGGAACGTTTCTTGAACTGTTCTTTCATGGCCTTCTGAGTTTCTTCTCATATTAAAATTATATTCATCTTCCGAACTTAATTCGTCATAAAATATATTATCATTATCACCTTCCAAATCACTCATGATCGACTATTTTTTTTTTATTTTAACCTGCCCAGTCTGTAAGATTATTAGGGCCACATTAAAGAAGTACCTAATTTCTCACGCCTTCTATTCTGTAGGTGAATTCATTACATTCAATAACGCTTCATGCATATTTCTCTGTTGTATTATGTATTGATACTAAAACTTTGTGTTGTACTAGGAGACTATATTGTAAAACTCTTCTGTATATATTTCAACTAGACTGTGACTATAATTTTTATATAATTAGGCCTAAGACTTTATAGTATTATTAAGATTTTTTTCTCGTTTGACATGTTACATATTCTAGCTGTGAAGCAATGTACGAATACCATGGAATATAAATAAATATGATACAAGTATTTTAACTGTAACTTCAGATTAAACCATCTGCGCATGCGTCAACAGTGCCTGCTCTTAATCGAGAACAGAGAACCAATTTCATCGTTCCAAACGAGTTATAATGTACGCTGAAACATGTAACTGGGAGTTTAGAATCGATACGGAATCAGTTCTAGTCTTGTTGGAACATACTGTAACTTTTATTTCAAACAAGAATGTAACTTTTATTTAAAACAACAATAATCACTTTCTATAATTGAATGTAAACACTCCCGTCAACAATGGGATTTCCACTCCACACAGCAACACAGTATTCGTTATTGCACTCCACAGACGACAATGACAATTCACTTGGATTATTGAGAACAACAATGTATTGCTAATCTTAACTAATGTTCACAAAGCACTATTTACAAAACAAAACTGTCAGTTCTCAGTTCGTTTGCCTTGGCTAGTTCTTCTAGCTCAGTCACTCATGTTCACAGAATATCGAACCCAGGACTTGCAAGAGTCAGTCCACTGAACTTCCAACTCAGGTCCCCCAAATGGGGTACGCTGCACTCGAACCAAGGGCTCCGGATACGCCGCACTGCCCAGGACGCTCCCAACAGCTGCGGACACACACAAGTCGAACTCGGGTCTCGAAGCTGGCTTCACTGCTACACAGGACTGGCTGGCTTGCTGACCAAAAACTAGCAACGACTGCAACTCACTAACTCCGAAGGCTGCTCGCTTTTATAAGTTAAGCCATACTTTCCAGAAACTACGATTTCGCGATCATTCTCGTTACAACAATCAGTTCGCCTGGCTTCCAGCTTCCCCCTTCTTCCTCGCACCCCCAGCACATGCCCTAGGAAGTAGATGCGTGCGCAACTTAATTTTCCGCTCCCAGCCACTGCCGACCTCGCCCTCCTTCTGCCGGTCGCGAGATCGAATCCCGGCTGTCACACTGCTCCCATCTTTAGGGCTGTCCGTCTCGGACAGTCCCTTGGTAGGCCGCTAGTCGGTCCAACATTTGGGTCCTCCAGCCACTCCCTCCTTGATGTGGTGTCATCCCATCCTGGGCTTGGCTGGGTGGCGATTACTCGTACTGCATGGGGGCGCCATCTTGCTCCCCCGCTTGGCCCTCCAAGGAGAGCTCGCTGGCCATGGGTTGATCTTCGGCGTCCATCAGGAACACTTCATCCTGACCAAGACGGAGTATATGGCGCCGGACGTCCACCGTTGCATCGAGTAACCGCATGGCGTCGAGTCCCAGGACGACGTCTTCGGTGATGTTGGCGACAAACACTCACATCTCCAGTTTCCTCTTCCCCAAGGTCAGGTCCAGGAAGACCTCTCTCTGGATGGGCAAGCTCTCGCCTGAAGCAGTACTTAGCTCGTATCGGCGCTCTAGCCTGGCGATCCACCAATGCGAGGATGTGCTTGTTTTCCTCAGCATGTTTGTCCATCACCTCACTCGTCTTGTCCAGCAACTCACTCGTCTGCTCTTGACGACGCTCGAGATCGCGGATTTTGCCGTCGAAATGGTCTACATCCTGTCTTAGTTCGGTCACTGTCTCGTTTATAGTTGCAAAATTCTGGTTTAGTTTATCCAAATCGGCCTTAAGTTCGTCTTTCACGATGTTAACAATTCCATCTACATGAGTCGAAACGCTACTGATTTGCATAGCAACGTCACTTTTAATTTCCGTTTTCACCTCACTAATATCGTTCTTCATTTCTGCTTTTAGTTCACTTAAGTTGTTTTTTATTTCTGCAATGGCTTGCAGGATCTGCTGTAGGTTCTCCATTATGTCGATAATATCTCGCTTCTGACACCAATTTTTAACTTTTATTTCAAACAAGAATGTAACTTTTATTTAAAACAACAATAATCGCTTTCTATAATTGAATGTAAACACTCCCGTCAACAATGGGTATTCCACTCCACACAGCAACACAGTATACGTGATTGCACTCCACAGACGACAATGACAATTCACGTGGATTATTGAGAACAACAATGTATTGCTAATCTTAACTAATGTTCACAAAGCACTATTTACAAAACAAAACTGTCAGTTCTCAGTTCGTTTGCCTTGGCTAGTTCTTCTAGCTCAGTCACTCATGTTCACAGAATATCGAACCCAGGACTTGCAAGAGTCAGTCCACTGAACTTCCAACTCAGGTCCCCCAACTGCGGTCCACTGCACTCGAACCAAGGGCTCCGGATATGCCGCACTGCCCAGGACGCTCCCAACAGCTGCGGACACACACAAGTCGAACTCGGGTCTCGAAGCTGGCTTCACTGCTACACAGGACTAGCTGGCTTGCTGAACAAAGACTAGCAACGACTGCAACTCACTAACTTCGAAGGCTGCTCGCTTTTTATAAGTTAAGCCATACTTTCCAGAAACTACGATTTCGCGATCATTCTCGTTACAACAATCAGTTCGCCTGGCTTCCAGCTTCCCCCTTCTTCCTCGCACCCCCAGCACATGCCCTAGGAAGTAGATGCGTGCGCAACTTCATTTTCCGCGCCCAGCCACTGCCGACCTCGCCCTCCTTCTGCCAGTCGCGGCTGTCACAATACATGCACATGAGCAGGCAGTTCAGAATCGATTCTGAATCATGCTGAAACAAACCTAATAATAGCGTAGGTGGAAACCTTCGAATGTACAGTCACTCGCCGCTACTTTTGCAGATTGCAGAGCTGCAGTACAAAATATTGCGCAATTCTTGTACTGCGATGTATGAACAACGGTGCAACCCGAAAAGCAGTGGCTACCGAACCAGCTGCTGAACTCTGTTTCATAAATCTGACAAGTCCTACAATCAGACAATTCTACAAATACGGTATGTCAGAATATTGTTGTTTTCTGACAATTCTTACCTGCTTTGACAAATACAATTTCTGAATTGTTAACAGCATTTCATAAACATGACAATGACAGATAAAGCAAAGGTGTTTCTACACGGTGAAATTTTCCATGCGTTTATGCAATATGAGAGAATATTGAAAGAATCAAGTTGAAAACTAACGTTCAATTCAGATGTATGCAGATTTTGTCTACACAGTGTGCCGTATTGAACGTCAACTTCATCACATATATATAATACAGACGTGGACAAATTATTAGACAAAATTAATTATATGTGTAACGAAGCTGTATTTATCGGTAGAAATAATGAACAAAAATTTATTTTGCACAGATATAACGAACAGAAACTTGAGTCTGGAGGTTGCTAATATTTTGTGAACATTCCCTTATTCTTTATTAACACGTTGATTTTGTCAGGGATGCTGGAAACCAAAGTTTGACACTTTCTTTGAATATCAGCATCATTTAGCCAGATATCAGACAGTGCTTAAATGAGTCAATGTTTTATTGTAAGCCTCTTTTTGTTCACTTTCTTCTTCAGTATAGATCACAGATTTTCAAGTTCTTTCATGTCCGGTCTTCTTGCAGGCCATGGGAGAATATCTTCTGCAGTATATAATTAAAACACCAGTAGTACCAACATAGCCAGAAAAAATACACTTATAACCATTGGAAAAGTATACTAGAAGATGTAAACAATCATATTTACAACAATAGAGACTCTGTGAATTATACTGATAGTTGATATGACGAATTATATTATGTTTCCAAGAAAAAGTTTTAGTCTAATAATTTGTCCACGTCTGTAATTAATAAATATCAATCCGCTACTTAGGTCTACTTGAATCACAAAATTGTGGTTGAACACCCCATAGGCACTCATATTTGCGATAATCTTCAATAATCGTAATTTCCGCCTTTTTCAGCTTAAAAAGTCCACCATCACCAAACAAAAGAATTTTCAGTTTATTCACGGCCACCTAGAATAATCAACTGCTCGCCACATGCTGCTGTTGAATGAAATATGCACGAGATACTCATTGCTGTTCATGGACTGTTTTGTCGCACAATATTACAAAATCTCCACACACACTTACACTGATCCACATCTAAGCACATCTTCCAACAGATCTTAGCACGCAGGCTTTCACAGCCAGTGTCTAGTTGAAATGGAGCTTCCAGGCTAAGATGCCGTGGTCTACTGGTGCAGATGTTTCGTCTACTACTGCGGCAGACATCTTCAGTGGTTAGGTATCCTAGGTCGAAGTCTCCTTCTAGGGGTACCTGTAGCAACCGATGACCTGACTGGTTGCTTGTCCTTATTTATAGAGCCGGGGATTGGCCTTGGTATTCCGTTGTTGCGGCGGTCCGCGCCCGTTGGATCACTGTGGCCTTGGCCACAGGAAAGAGACACCAATGTATCTTCATGGTGTGAACCAGGCTTTTGGCCCCGAGCATGCGCAATGTGGCATTCTTTGACTTAGAAAATACTCGAGCCACTCAACATTTCTGTCCCTCACTGTACATGACGTGTCTTTAGAGTTCTATACTTCTAGCACATTCATCAGCAAATTAAATTTAGGACTGCAATTATTTTGAGAAAGTACTTCTGACATTTCTCCTTTACATTGGGCCTAATACTCATAATGATGATGACATTGTATTATATATAATTAGTCTCATATTATTTCTCCTTTAAATTATATTATATATGTACTTAATCTTGTCTCATAATTATTTACCCTCCATTTTCTCACAATTGATTTTCCATTCAACACTTAAAATCAACTGAATTATCACAACAAGTGGACTGTAAAACTGAAAGAACGTCAAGAAGTCTGATCTGTAAACATGTGATCATTCTGTGATTGAATAATGATACACATCTTGAAACTACTGTATCTTGCACACACCTCTGCCCCCTTCCCCCTGTACAGTAATCATGTAATTTTGCTCCTGACCCCAGAATTCTATGACCCTGTTTTCATTGAGAAAGCAATACCTGAAAGGAAAGTATTTTAAAGATCCTCAGAGGAAGAACAATTGTTTGTATGCATGTGAAGTCTGACTAGTGTAATATGTAGATAGTCGGTGATGTATGCAATGGAGGGGGAAAGGAACTAGCCACCCTACTCCATTATCTCCTGGCATAGCTGCTTCATAAGTGGTGCCTTCTTAATATCACTGTTTTCGGACAGTTGACTAAACAACAATGACCAATGGTTCCCAGACTTTTTGAAGCCGCAACCCACTTTTGGGTGAGACTTCTGTATGCGATCTCACTACCGAACTGTAGGGTACTTAGCCCCATTGGAAAAATACAAATCGCTATAAAATCGAATAGAACGATAATTTTACTCAAAATTAGTGCAAACCACCCAAAAACAACTGAAATAGAACAAATACAGTGCAATAATGACATGAAATATTACATGAAGATCATTTCTAGTAGCCTATTTTGCTGATATTTTCGCACACTTAAACACTTTGAATAGCACGAGTTTGCAAGGCCAAGATATTAACATAACAACAGCCAGGGATAAAATCATAGGATTTATAAAGAAACTTGATTTCTGGTCTACATTACTTAACAAAAAGAAATGTGATACATTCCAGTGGATTAAAGAATTCTTGGGAAATGATACGACAAATACCAAGTTTGTTAAATTAAGTTTGCACAATTCTAAACAGCTCTTCGAGTATTTTCTGGAAGACACTCACAGAGCAACACTAAATCCATTCTCGCAGAGTGTAGACCAGTTGTGGATCAAAAGAATGCATGAATACTTCGATCTTGCAGAACAAACTCTTAAATTTCTTTTTATAATATTTGCAACCTTGCATTTGTGCAAAATAAACTTCTTGTCTATAATTGTCATCAAGACAAAGATGAGAACTCTCACTGAACTTTAAAGTGGTATCACTTTGTGTGTATCGAATAGAGTCCAGATTTGACAGATACTTCCTGAGAAACAGGCACATTTGTCGCAGTAATAAAATTATTTTTTACTTTAGTATAAAACTACTGAAACTTTTTTTATTATGTTAAATGTTATTTATGTTTCTGAACACACAGCAAGTGTATGTTAGTAAGGCGTTTTTGTTTTATTTTGTAAATAATCTCGCAACCCCTCAGCTATTTACATGACCTCCCGTTTGGGAACCATTGCTCATGACATTCAGTGCAACACGACAAAATCAAGAAAAGGAGTTCGAAAAGTATTACAAGAAACTCACGAACTCAACGTCACAGTCAGACCTCGGCAGGATGGTGTTGGTGTCTATGTATGTATGAAATAAGTCACAGCCTTTTAACGCCAACTTTATTTGAGCCTTCTTGTCTCAAACATGCAGCTTGTAAGCGCACACTTCAACTGATATTCATTCATTACAGAAGGAAAATTTAGGTTAGGAAGGGTCTTGATGTCAAACAGAAATGGCAGTTCATATGATGCGCTTATTCACAACAGAAGAAAACAAGATCTATAAGCAACTCAGTCTTACATCAATAAGCACAGATTCCAATGCCATACATAGTATTAAGTGAAACATTAAATAGCAATTTTCGTAAGCAACTGTTTATATAAGTTACAAAGTACTGTGTATATATATATATTTTGGCAGTTTCAGAAACCAGGCCTGATTCTTTGTAGTATTGTTCCACATATCACATTCAAAGCTTCAGTTTACAAGTGTAAGAATATCATGAGGAGCACCTTCCTCACACACGTGCTTTCAATTATAAAATATTGATGTATACCAAAAATTCTACTGTAAAATATCACCGTGGTCAAAGACATGTGTGAAAGTAGAAGTCTTGTGAACTATTTCGATTACTTTTCTTTCAAAGCAGATTGAAAAATAAATTAGTTTTCATAAAAATTTAAGTGATGATTGTGTATAAGTAATCACAAATATCTCCTGAAGAAACGTTGAGAAACCCGTGTAACTTCATTTTTAGCAAAATGTTTTTATGCACAAGTAACTTACAATGGAGGAGGGATATAGAAGTTATAGCAACACACGCGCACATATACAGATGTACACACATACGTACATACAATCTTTCCATTTGTAAAGTATATTGACAAAATAATTATATTATGCTAATATCTTACACAAAAATATAACACAGCACAAATTTCAATATGTGGTCGATTTGAACATAAGCAGTTCATGATGACTTCCTTCTTGGTCGTCCTCCTCACATTCAACTTGAATTCTTTTCTTCTTTGGTTTCTGAAACACAAGACAACAGAGTTTTAAATTAAGAGGTGAGCCGAGCCATGTTCTGGCACTTTGCACACACAAGGTTGTGGACCAATGAGGTTGAAAGTACACATTTTTCTCGTTCATCTTCACCAGAAGGCTCAAATTGTTACCAAGAGCTGAGAATGGAGTAATGCCGAGTCTGTCAGTATTCATCTTTATTTGAAACTTTTCGCACACAGATAAGATGTCAACGGCTTTATTTCCTCATCCGATAAAAGCTCTGATTTTTCCCCACCTAAAAATCCAACACCTTCAACTGAGCTTGAATCTGCAACAGTAACCAACAGACTACAAACACTTCAATTTTTACTTCTTAATGAAAAAGGAAGAATCAGTGCTTGCATGTGTTATAATATTGGGAAGCCAAGTTAACTAAGCACGTCCATAAAAGCCACCAGACAGAAGAGAAACGTAACCGAGTACAATTTACTTCAAAAGTATAAAAAATGTTCGCAATATGCACTTCGTAAGATCTGTATTTAAAATCACTTCGACTTCCTTTTTAATACCTACGTACAATGAATAACATTATACATTAATCACATCTTGCTTTAATGATTTTGTTTTAACATCTAGACAATGCATTTTTTTATCTCTCTTTACTAAAGCATTGCATTTAAAAGAGACCGCTGCCTAAAAGAGGTTAACAGTGTTCACAATCTGAGATCTGACTGAACTTCAATTACATACTGTTCATATTAAACCACCGATTTTATTTCACTGCGATGTAGAAAGCTGCAGCTGCAGCTGCACATAGCAACTATGAGAACAGTTAGCTTTCAAACCTGAAACCACCCCCTCCACTTACGCGGGTAAGGAAGGATTTGAAACCTGTTGCTTGTGTTGAGAGTTATAACCACATAGCAACTGAGGAGCGTTTTTGCAAAAGTCGATAGATGCAGAAATCAGATTTTACAGAAATTACATTTTTTAATTTAAACATACAAATATTTATTTTACAACAACAACTTTTATAGGAAGCATTCTTTGTTTTGCGGCAATGAGAGTAGGATTGAAAAATATAGGCACTTTTTTTATTACGTGTTAGTTTTAGGCGCAAAAATAAGAATTTTTTCAAAACTCGATAGATGCAGTCTGTCTTCATATGAATCTCATTACAACACCAATAAAATTGCAGGAAATTATTAGTGTCAACACAAAAATACAATTTTATCACAAAAGTCTAATGGGACACACACATCTGCTAGAACGGTTGTGTAGATGTACTTTGCTTTGGCTGTTATTTCGAAATACTGCACGAGTTCCTTAACGTCGTTCTTTTTTTCATTTGACACCATGTTGACTGCTGGAAGAACAGGGGAGTTTAACATACTACAGCATGTTTTAATTCTTGGTTTTAGCACACGCTCTATATGTTTTCTGAACTGTAACAGAAACATTGCGATCCTTTCCCGAAGTTTTACTGTAAGTGATCACTAGACATCGGATTTTTAGGCACTAAAAATTGCAGTTTTAGGCGCCTAAAATAAGCTCAAAATTTGTAAAATTAGGCTCTATTTTAATGAAAATAGGCATTTTAGGCACATCAAGGTATCATACTTATTTCTTTCACTGAAATTTTTAGTTATACACTAAAATACGCACAAAAAAGTATGTTTAAACATTAAAAAGAATACTATATTATATTTATAAACAAATCTGCAAAAATTTAATATATTGAAACTAATGAAATAATGATTATTGATATCAAGATTACTCATTTTAAGTTATTGAAATTCAGTTCCATGCTCAGACTTTATTATAATTATCTGCACAGTACACCACCAAAATTTTTCTAAATTCTCCACAGTTAACCTTTGCCTTTTGTCACTGAGAATCATTTTGAAAGCAGAAAAACTTCTTTCAACCGAAACTGATGTGAGAGGCGCAAATTTTAAATTAGGTACAATAGAAACATCAATATTTACTGGAACATTTACACTTTCCCCGATATCACTCTTGATACTTTTTCCAACAATGAAAATCCTACATTCTTATTTAATACGTTGTCCCACTTATTTATAACTTTTTCCCAGTTTCGCCCAAAGCAGAATGTATGTTCACTTGAGCTTCCTTTACTATTGCTATTTGGCTACAAAGAGATTGTTTTTCACGTTCTAATTGTTCAATGCTTGCAGGTATGAAAGAAAAGTTTGATGTTATGTAGGCAATATCGTTTTTCACTCGTGAGTCATTCAGACAATCTTTCACTGCTTTCACACACGCTGCACTATCAGTTTCAGGTAATTTATCAATAACTGTGACCACTTCTTTAAAATACTTAGAATAATACACCACTGACCGAATCCAGGGTCCCCATCATGTAACAACCGGCTGAGGTGGGAGTGGGATATCTGGAAAGTTCTCTCTGAATATTGAAATCCTGGATGGGGCTTTACAAAAACATTTTTTTGTGTTAGAAATAAACGAATTGACAAGAGGAAATTCATTCCGGATTGTTTCAGAAACCCTGTGAAGGCCATGTGCTAGACAGGTTACATGCGTGAGGTTAGGATAAAATGTTTTAAGAAGTGGAGCTGCAGCAACCATGTATGAGGCAGCATCAGTACAAAACAACAGAACTTTAGAATCGTCTATATTATCTGAGTATAAAGACTGTAGGCCTTTATTTACAAAATAAGCAATGGCTTGGCTATTCACTTTCGAAAGTTCCTTAACATATACGAGGTGTGGAATCGAAGGTCCATCAGGACTAAGTTTTCCTACTACCATATTTGCTATATACCTATTCATAGGATCTGAGGTTTCATCCACAGAGACCCATATGTAAGAATCACCTATATCCTCCCGAATGGAAGCTAAAGTTTCATTGTATATTCTGTCTAAGTAATTTTTTCTTAGGGTCGACTCAGATGGGATATTTTGTTTGCAGTATTTTTGTAAAAACTGTCTTAAAACCGGATTTTCAATTGCATTCCAGGGAATGTTAGCAGCAACAAACGCTCTGGTTAAATCAGCATAGGAATTTCTGCTGAGATTGGATGAAGTAGGCTGTGTTAGTAAAGTTTGTTGCAGTTGATTTTTCTGCTGAGCTTTAGCCTTATGAGCCGCTCCTTGCACATGTTGCTTTAGGTGGCACTTCTTTTCTTGTGAAATCTAAAAATGTAAAGTAAACTGAATTAAAATAAAATCCTAATTGTTGTATTGCCGTATTTCTATCACAAAGTTAGTGGGTTCGAACAATAAAAATTTTAATGACCTGCAAATACTTTAACTATCGGAATTTAAAAGGTTAAAGTGTAGTGGTCTTAAAAAGAATTATACCTCAGGATAGCTCAGTCAATGTATAAATATTATAGGCCTACTCATTAAAATTAATAGAATTTATATATTTCAACTATTGTTACATACATGTTTGCTACAAATCTTGCAGAATATTATTTTTCCATCATAAGTGAATTCTGAATATTCTGTTAGCCATTGCCGGATCAATGTAGATTTTGCACTTATATTTTTCGGCATTATCGCGTTAAACTTCACAGGAAAACGTCCTACCGCTCAAAACTTCTCAACACAAATAAGGTGAGGGAAAGAGGAACTGTTAACGAGCATTCAAATGAACCGTTGTTATTGATATTCAATTGGACAAAAATACAAAGTTCCACTTATTGTTGCATTTCCTGGTAGTGTTAACACTAGGAGAGCCATTCTTTTAAATATTTTGTAACGGTTTACCTACTAATTCGCAGTTTTACGACTTTTCATAAATATTTCAAAAACACTCTTTCTCCAAAAATTGTGATTTTATGACACTCTGAAGGGCAGTACAGCTAATCGGTTTCAGACCGAAAACAGTCATTTTTATAGTATAGTACATCTCTGAATCGGTAGCAGCACATGTTGTGATTGTTGCCTGCTTCAAAACTAAGGTTGGTTCTTTGTCGGCATTTATGCCTCCAAACATGTTACATTCTGAAATCTATTGCGAGTGTCGTGAGATTCAAAACATTTTGTTTCCTTTATCAATGGTTTCATGGCCAGTGTGAAGCAAACTTTCTACTTTTAAATGCCTTAAATTTCGCAGTGAATGCATGTATAAATTATAAAAAGTAAGAGTAAAATGCGAAACTTTACAGTGAGTTAGGCATTTTTAGGCGAATATTAACAAATTAGGCTCTAATAACCGTTTTAGGGCATTTTAGGGCACTATAAAACTCTTTGAATACCTTTCAATTTCCATGAAACACAAATATTAATAATTATTTTTACTTTTCTCCTAAAGAAACAAAATAGGCATTTGCCCTGGAATCCGATGTCTGGTGATCACTCACTGCAGAGCCATCTTGAATGGTAGTGTCGATCTTAACACCTTTTGAGCACTCGATTTTAAGTCCATGATTTTCCATTTCTTGTTGAGATAATTGTCTATTCTTCCAAAAACACGATCTAGAGCCATATAGCTATGACCGCATATCGGAAAGAAATGAAGAATTCGAGTAAAAATACTGCTTTGCTCCAAAAAAAGTCACGAGAGTTGCCATCATAAAGCTATTCTTGTTCTGACTCGCACAAGAATCAGGAAACAGATGAATGGTGGAAGGGGCATTAGTTTTCTAGATCAAATAAAAAATCTAGCAATGCAGATGCGACTTGGTTACATCCCCTTGACGACTTGTCTGGAGTGTGAGCTTCATGGAAACTTTGGGTACTATTGACACCAAATACCTTACTATAATAATACCGGGCAGCTAGCAGTTTTTTGTGGAAACAACGCTGGTGCTTCTACCTAGGCGACTGGTGTGGAGATACTCTCGAAACAAACTGTAATCAACTGCAATGTATATTGTTGCTGGGCTAGTTATAGTTTTATTACTTAGTGCTGTGTTAAAATGTCAGGGTGTATATGTGCTGTTTATAATTGCTATAATTTCAGCAATGTACAATTTTTCTGAAATTTTAAAATAGTGCTACAGTTTGTAGTGAATTCACGAGCACAGTACGTAACAGTAGAGAATACACATTCTTTACTTGTGTGTTCGGAATACTGTGAGATTAGGACAGGCCCTAGTTATGGACATCTTACTTGTGTGAGTACGTAACTATATGTACCTGCAGGAGCATCTGTGTCGTTGCCAGCATTCTCCTCCTCTTTCTTGTCCTCCTCCTTCTTGTCCTCATCCTTCTTCTTATCGTCCTTGTCTCCTCCCTTAGCTTTCCCTTTTGCTGGGGTTGCTGGCTTTGGTTTTGGCTCCATCTCGGGATCCAACACGATCTTGCCTATATTCTTGCGATCATGCATCTTCTGCATGGCTTCTGGAACCTAACAAAACATAGGAAATCGTCTTTAATTAAAATTCCTTCTTCTATATTACATATAGGCTTCGTGTGTTTTTACAACCTGTGTACACATGTTTTCTGAAGATTGTTCCTGATGTAAACATGTGTGTGCATGCATCGTTTTGGGCGATTACAAATTGGTTATACATAATAATGAAATTTAACTAGCTCCTAAGAAATAGGTTATTGTATTGTATATTTACGACTTAATTCAAATACTTTTATGCACAGGTAACAATATTGTGACAGCGACGTGAGATTCGAACTCACGACCAGCGTCCCGCAAGAGAAAGATCGCGCGGAGCACTTTGGGATGGCGCGCGGCGGAGAGGGAAAGGGCCAACGCGGGGAGAGTGGAGAGAGTGCGCGCGCATCTGGTGCTGGTAGAGAGGAGAGGGCTCTGGATTTTCTGGAGTGCCATCTCTAGAGACGCGTGGAACTTTCGAGGCTACGTCGCTGTGGTTATAAATTAAGGACGCGAAAACGACAGCAGTTTTCAGTTATTCAGTCAGTGAGTAAGCCAGAGCAAGCAAGCCAGACTTGTGTGCCGGAGTTCGACTCGAGTGTGCGTCCGCATCTGCGTCAGCATCCGAAGGCCTGAGTTCGAGTGCAGTGGACCGCAGTTGGAGGGACCTGAGTTCGAGTACAGTGAACTGTCTCTGAAGGTCTGTGGTTCGAGATACTGTGAACTCGAGTGACTGAGCTAGAAGAACTGTGAACTGAGAACTGATAGTTCTGATTTGTAAATAGTGCTTTGTAAATATTAGTTAAGATTAACAGTTCATTGTTGTTCGTACTAGTCCAAGTAAATTGTCATTGTCGTCGGTGGAGTGCTATAACGAATACTGTGTTAAGTGAAAATCCAATTGTTGACGAGAGCGTTTAAGAACGAAAGGAATTATTGTTGTGGCGAATAAATTACATTGTTGTTACTAATAAAATTCACAATATTATTAAAGCAGACTTCATTGTATAGCCTTCCATTCTTTCAACACACATTACTTATATAAATACTAATTGTTAGGGACCTAACCTAATTATTTTAAATTTAAATAATTGATTAATAGTTGTAAGGGACAATAAAGTATAAACAAACAGTTTCATTGTTGTTTGTTCTGGTATATTAATAATAAATACTGTAAACACTGCAACCTGGAAGTCTTGAAGGCATATCTGCAAGAATGTTACTTATTACTCTTAAAAGGAAATTATATTTCTCTAGCTTTTTATTAAAATATAGGCCGAGAACATATCAACAATTCCAAGTTACTTCCACTTCAGACAAGCAGGCCTACAGCTATTGAATCTGATGAACTGTATTTTTTTATTTTCCTCTAAAATGTTGAACTGAAGGAATTTCACATAATTAATTATGAAATACGTGTCCACACTGGTAACTCATAACATTTTCCCCTGCACTGGCAAGTTTGTTGTTTACGTAGGTAGACTATAAAAAATGTAATAATCATGGGCTAGGATCACAATTCCAACAGAAATCACCGTCATTTAACAACTATCTGCGTTCTTAAAAGTTAGGAATTATAAACCACAAGACAGAAGTGTGTTCAGTCACAGAGGCTGGTAAACTCACGCTGCACTGGCATAATCATGACACACAATGCAACACAAATCACTGTGGAGTTCAACAATGCTCTGTCAATGGCAAATGAAACCGAAGCCTACAACTATTTTAGAGGAGTACTTTTTAATTTTACATTCCATTTATTTCGACCAATTTCGTTATTTATCTTGTATTCTCACAGAATATTTTATTTATATTGTGACAGTCGGGATATGATCTCACGACCGGCAGAAGGAGGTCAAGGTCGGCGTTGGTTCGGTGCGGCAAATGAAGCTGCGCGCACATCTGCTAGCATGTGCTGTGGTGTAGAGAGGAGAGGAGAGACGGCTACCGCAGCAGAGAGGGAAAATAATGCGCCTGCGACTGAGGGGAGAAATCCAGAGAATTCGAGAGGTGCCATCTTCTGGACATCCGTAGAAATTTCCAGTATCGTACTCTCTGGAAACTATGGTTTGGTTATAAAGGAAGAGAGGCAAGTGAGCGAGCAGCAGTGTTGTTGTAGTCGTTGGACAGCAAGCCAGCCAGTCTTGTGTAGCAGTGAAGCCAGCTTCGAGACCGGAGTTCGACTTGAGTGTGTCCGCAGCTGTGTGAGCATCCGAAGCCCTGAGTTCGAGTGCAGTGGACCGCAATTGGGGACCTGAGTTCGAAGTTCAGTGGACTGTCTCTGAAGGTCTTGGGTTCGAGATACTGTGAACTTGAGTGACTGAGCTAGAAGAACTAGCCAAGGCAAACGAACTGAGAACTGACAGTTCTGTGTTGTAAATAGTGCTTTGTGAACATTAGTTAAGATTAGCATTACATTGTTGTTCTCAATAATTCAAGTAAATTGTCATTGTCGTCTGTGGAGTGCAATAACGAATACTGTGTTGCTGTGTGGAGTGGAAATCCCATTGTTGACG
This sequence comes from Periplaneta americana, assembly GCA_025594305.2. Lineage (NCBI taxonomy): Eukaryota > Metazoa > Arthropoda > Insecta > Blattodea > Blattidae > Periplaneta > Periplaneta americana. The sequence continues at coordinate 202,835,645 of JAJSOF020000003.1, read as the reverse complement.
GGAGTGTTTACATTCAATTATAGAAAGTAATTATTGTTGTTTTGAATAGAAGTTACATTCTTGTTTTGTATTAAAAGTTACAATATTTTACAATACTGAATCAAAAGTGCACAGTTGCTGTGTGTCTGTACAGCACGGTTATCAACCTCAAAGATATACCATCATGGAAAAGAGTCTATACAAAGGGAAAGGGGGGGGGGATGCCAATTCCCCAGATAACTAGAGGGAAATAGCTCTCGAAAGTAACATCCAGGCTTTTAGGAAAGAAATGATCAACAGAATAACTGGTATAATCGAGCAAAACTTATCTGAAAACCAATTCGATTTCAACATTGCATGCCTCCATGATGTCACAAACTGACTACGAGAAAAAAAGCTAAATTACATTCAGTACCAAAGTGTCTGACCTGCTGGACAGAAGGATCTTGATGGAGATGCTACAACCATGACGAAAAACCCTGTAACGGAAACCATCAAGATCATTCTGGCATGTAATACAGTTCAAATTGACGTCACGTCCAAGAAGATAGTGCAGACAAACAGAGCAGGGAGACCGTATTTATTCATTCATAGTGTTCTGACCAAGGGCAGGTCTTTCACTGCAAACCCAGCATTCTCCAGTCTTTCATATTTTCTGCCTTCCTCTTTGTCTCCTCATATGACCCATATATCTTAATGTCGTCTATCATCTGATATCTTCTTCTGCCCCAAACTCTTCTCCCGTTCACCATTCCTTCCAGTGCATCCTTCAGTAGGCAGTTTCATCTCAACCAGTGACCCAGCCAATTCCTTTTCCTCTTTCTGATCAGTTTCAGCACTATTCTTTCTTCACCCACTCTTTCCAACACAGCTTCATTTCTTACTCTGTCTGTCCATTTCACACGCTCCATTCTTCTCCATATCCACATTTCAAATAGTTCTTTTGCTTCTCTTCACTTCTCGTAATGTTCATGCTTCTGCCCATACAATGCCACACTCCACACAAAGCACTTCATTAGTCTCTTCCATAGTTCTTTCTCCAGAGGTCCGCAGAAGATGCTTTTTTTTTTATTAAAAGCCTCCTTTGCCATTGCTATTCTTCTTTTGTCTTCCTGGCAGCAGCTCATGTTACTGCTTATAGTACATCCCAAGTATTTGAAGCTGTCCACTTGCTCTACTGCCTCATTCAGAATTCGCAAGTTTACCTTCTTTACTTTTCTTCCTACAACCATGGTCTTCATCTTGTTGGCATTTATCTTCATTCCATACTGCTCACAGCTGTCATTTAGCCCCAGTAGCATATCCCTTAGTATCATCTCCTCTTCTGCTAACAACGCCATATCATCAGCAAATCTTATGCACTTTATTCTTCCTCCTACTATCACTCCTCCCATGTTCTGAAAACAGTTCTTCACTAAATCCTCCAAGTAGATGTTGAACAGGGTGGGTGATAAAGGGTATCCTTGTCACACTCCTCTTCCCATCTCACTTCCTTCTGACATTTCTTCTCCTATCCTGACTTTGACTCGTTTAATATAAAGATTACTGAACAGCCTCCTCTCTTTCCAGTCCATACCAATTTTCTTTAGGATCGCCATCAGTTTATTCCAATCCACTCTGTCAAACGGCTTTTCTAAATCCACAAATACTACACACACTTGTTTATTCTTCTCTAGGTATCTTTTGCCAATTGTTCCTAGCAGTCCAACTGCATCTCTCGTACCTTTTCCCTTCCCGAAGCCAAACTGCTCTTGTTCCAACTATTCTTCCATCTTAGAATATAAACGTCGATTCAGTATTCGCAGGAGAATCTTCAGAGAGTGATATCAGGCTGATAGTCCTGAACTCGTTACATTCTTTGCATTATTTCTCTTCAGTATTGAAGCAACACTGTCTCCGTGAAATCTCCAGGCCATTCGCCTTTGTCATATATTTAGTTGCACATTGATATAAATTCCTTCTTGTCCTCACCCAAGCATTTCACTAACTCAATGGGGATCCCATCAACTCCTGTTGCTTCCCCATTCTTCATTTCCATAAGCACTAGTTCAACTTCTTCCCTTAAAATACAAAATCTTTTTTCGTCTTCTGATATGACTAACTCATCTGGATGATTCCCTGTCTCATATAACTCTTCTATATATTTCGTCCATGTGTTCAGTATTTTTTGTTTGTTATTTTATTTCCGATTTCATCTTCTATCAACCACATGGATTTGCTGTTCTTATTTGTGAAGTCCAAACATTTTACTTCACGGTACATTAAATCATATCTTCCTTTTCTCTCTAAATCCTCTATTTCGTTACATTTTTCTTTCATCCAGTCTTCCTTCGCCTCATCAGTTTCTCTTTTTAGTTCGTTGTTATGTTTCCTATATTTTTTCTACCTTCTTCTGTGTTGATGTTTTTCATTTTCTTCTTTCCTCCAATTTCTCCAACATTTTCCCTGTGACTCACCTTCTCTGTATCCCATTGTTTCTTATGCTGTTGTCTGTATACAGCTTACTCATTGCTATTCTCAGGTTGGATTCTAATGTAGCGACTTTCTCTTGAAAATTTGCTCCAATTTTCTTCTTTCTTCTTCATTCTTCAGTTTTCCGTGTTCAATTTCTTCATCACTTGTCTTACTCTTATCTTCTTCAGACGAATATCTACTTCGCCTATCAGGAGGGCATGATGTCAGTTGATATCTGCGCCTGGTAAAGTCTTGAGCCCCATAATATTCAATGAGGCAATGTACAACCCAGTTCAGAAAATCAAGGACGATCAGGTCAAGATTTATATATATGCAGATGCTATGGTGCTAGAAGCTGCAAGCAGCACTGGAATGGGCGGAGGGAAATAATTTTACAATCAATCAACAAACAGATGGCAGCTGGGAATCAGGAAATGAATATTGAACACTGTCAAGCATTTCAAATATCTGGGAATGATACTGCATCACTTTCATCAAACATATGAAAGGAAGGTAGCAGCAACAACAATAACCACGAATGATACACAATTACAGCCATGAAGTTGTTTGATAGGAAAATAACACCCATCATCTACGGAATGGAAGTTGTATGGCCACATCTTACTAAAACTAATCTCAAGGTTATCGAGATAACTGAAAAAAAACTTGCTAACGAAATTACTATGATGCGTCCAAATTCCTATCATCAAGATTAATGTAGGGAAACATTCTGTATCTAGCAATCACGTGTACAGTTGCGTCTTCACGTGTACACAGCATTTCGAGAACTGCTAGTGGAACGTCAGGTAAAGAATAAGCAATGACATCTACAACGTGGAGGAGTGCAGACTGTATGATCTGAGATGTGTTTGAACTTCCTTTCCACTGAGGAAAAACACTGCTCGTGTGGTGATGTTCCTCACAAAATTCTTTACTGAATATATAACCTATACAAAACACATCGTGCACTTTACTACTATATAGTACAGTATTTAAGCTGGCGGGAATATCACAGCAGTTGTCTGAATGCGCTATGGGAGACCAAGTCAAACCCTACAATTTAATGTTTACATAATACTACATAGACAAAAAATAAAATAAAAATCAGTTTCCCAATTTCAACTAGAATTCAGAATTTTGAGAGGTTTTCAACAAATCTGGACGATTTTTTCGATATGGGATGATATCTGGTAATATATCACTTAGTACAAGATGGATGAGGAATACCTGAAATATAGAGAACACACACTTTTGATATAATCTACAAGTGCCAGTACACACTCACGTCTTCCAAAGCCCAGGTAGAGTCCACCACAGGCTTGATCTTGCCTTCCTTCCAGAGGGAGAACACAGACTCCATGACGCCCTTGGCATAGGGAGCGCCGCTCTGCTGGAAGAGCAGATGGCGCAGGTTCAAACCAGACAGAGTCTTGTTCTCGTCGAACAGTTTGATGGGCGAGACCTTGTCCACCTGCCACCACTGTGAAGCAAGAAACAACCATTATAACAACATCTACACGCTGCAGTAATGCCAACATGACACAAGCCTCTCCATGACTACCATTCACTCTTCATTATTCCGCATCTCACCAGTTCATCTTGCTCACTTTGAAACCATAGTTACTTTTACGAGTGTTTACATCTTGGTGGAGTTGTCGGCATAATGTAACCAATATTCTTCCAATATAATTTTCCTTGTCACTGTTTAACCAACTGTATCCATCTACTGTAAGATCAAAGTAACACGACTGGCTTTAAGTAATCTGTGTTTTCACAGAATGTTAAATTCAGTCCGTTGTTTACTTTCCTATCTGAAGAGAAGTATTGTGATGCTATGAGGACATAAACAAGCTGACAGGAGAATCTGGGACATCCCGGGACTGCGTCAATTATACAAACCATAGGGTTCCGCATAAGCCTCACAGTGCACTGCACTAATCTTCCCAAAGGCAAGCCTTAGTACTCTACTATCTCACCTTGGATCTCTATTAACCTGTTCAGTTCTCGTGATCCGGGAACTGTACTACTGACCTGTTCACTAGTAACCCATTCAGTTCTCGTGATCAGTATACTGTACTATTAACCCGTTCAGTTCTGAGGTGTATTTTCTGCCTGTCCCATACTGTACTGGCCCATCATATTAACCCTTCTACAGGCTCATTTAGTTGTAATGTCTATAGTTGCCACTAATGAAAATGGTAAAGTGTTATATGATAATTAAGTTCAATTAAAATCCACGTTCTTAAATACAAATTACACCACTTAATCATATTTACTGTGTTGCATAACTGAATATAAACGAACATGCTGCACAAAGGCAAAGAAATAACATTTTGATATCGGAGGACTTTGCAAGACATTTCAGTTAGAATCTGTATTTTGCTGAATGAGACACACATGCAAGCACACCAACTCACCGATCTGGCCACGCTGAAGAAGCTTTTGGTTTCACCTGTTACAACATTTGATGATCCTGAAATGAAAAGAAGGTGTAAGTTTATCAGTCAGAACGCACCTGACAACTTGAATCTGTTTCTGCAAGATAACGATATTACAACATCATACTAATCAGTTCTCCTGCATTTTGCTTGTGTAAGTATAGGATTACCAAACATTCGGATTTTCCCAGACATGTCCGGGTTTTTAAAGGCATCTGGGGGATTTTCAGGCAAGTCTATGTGGTATTTTCGAAATACAATATGTCTTCCATACCTTTTTAAATATTTCTAAAAATGTAGGCTAATCCACTTCTTCATACAAAAATTACAGTAAGAACAGTAATATCCTCTATATAACTTTCAAGACATTAGCTGTAGTGGTTTTCACACATAATTATTTTGACAAAAAAACTTGTAGCAGTGACTGATGTGTTAGAAACACTACAGATGTAATACTTTTACACGTAGAATTTCCTTATAAATATAGCTACTAAGTGTAGCATCTCTGCCTGGAAATAAACAGGCATGTCTACCACAAATTCTTTGCAACACTTTTTTTTAGGTATATCACGCCATTAGCAGAAACATGTACCAGTGAAGTGTATCACACAGTGCAGTTGCTGTTAAGAAATTTAATAAAAACAGTCCTTATGCAATCACTGCTAGAAGAGAATATCAGATTCATTTCACCTTGGAAAGCATAATTCCGTCCTGTATGACATGCAATGAGGTTATGAATGATGAAAAATTATGAAGCAATGGAGGTGTTTTGAAGACTAAATCTACAGATAGGCCTTGGAATATTTAACGAGAAATAATATGCACAGTAGAAATGTTATATGGAGTCCAAAACACTCAGAGACGAACTTTTTCCACAGTGCATATCTGAAGTGCTGGTGTGCATACAGTCTTCCCATATTTCCAGGGCTGGCAAAAGAAAAGTTTTATTTAAAAAAATAAAAAACACCTTTTCTTTTGTTTTATTTTTTATACCAGATTTAAACAGTGCCATGAAATAGTATGTGTTTTTAAATTTGTTGTTGTCATCGTTAACTAATGCTCAGTTTTAGCAATAAAGCCATCAACTCTCTCATTATCCAATATTTCTCACACACAGTGAGTTTAGAGGAAAGGGCTGGACATCACTGAAGATGATTATATCCATTTCTTCCTGAAGCCTGACTACACAATGGACAAAATGGCGAAGAAAAAATTCCTATTCTGTTCAAGTGTTTTGACAAACAGTCATGCCCTGTGAGTAATAGAAGATGCAAGTTCTGCACCTTTCCTTGGATACTCAGGAATTATATTTTGTTGTAAGCTGAAATTCCCTCATCCTTTATTATATCAAATTTCGTGGTAGTGATATGATATTAGGCCTGTGTCTTGATACAGTGCGTTCGTAGCTCGGCCGGACCGTTCTGCGGTGGCCTTGGACTGGATGAAGATTGGCGCGCCTGCCGCCAGGGTTACAGTAAACGACCGGCAAGTCATGGGTACGGAACACTAACTACTCTACTAACATTAGGCTTACCTGCATCACAACAGATGTTGAAAGTGATGACCTTCAACTCGAACACATTCCCTATATCTCCAAAAACAGTTCTGGTTCACTCGCAAAAGTTCATGTGGACCGATTGCCTGTATTTCTCTCGTGATGTTGTCCTCCAGTTCTTGTAACGTGAGCGGATTTGATGTGTACACTTTATTCTTTAACGTTCCCCATAAGTAAAAATCGCATGGAGATAGGTCAGGGGAACGAGGTGGCCACAATCCTCGACTAATTATTCTGTCATCAAACACACTTCGCAATCCATGCATAGAATTCGCAGCGGTGTGCTCTGTAGCTAAATCCTGCTGAAACCTGCCACTCAATCGTTCATTTCTTGTTAGTTGCGGAAAAAAATTATTTGAAATTGAAGTTACATAAACGTGTGAATCAACTGTTGTGTCGAAAAATATGGGACCGATAATTCTACTCGCACTCACTGCACACCAAACCCCAGCCTTTGCAGCGTGGTGAGGAACTTCACGAATAATATGGGGATTTTCGGTAGTCCAGTATCTATTGTTCTGAGTAGAAACGTGACCGTGAAGATGAAACCACGCTTCATCAGTGAAGAATGTTAAAAGTGGGTCCACGTCGCCATTATGAACGGACTGCACAAACCAATTGCAATAATTAATCCTACTTGTGGTTGTAAAGCATGAACTACAGTTACCCTGTACGGCTCAAGTTTCAGAAGTTTCGTTGCCACAAAAGCTGACGTCTTGGAAATGTTAACCTCTTGTGCTAAACGTCGCAGTGATTTGCGGGGTGAGTGCTTCTAACTGGGCCCCTGCTTCATCAAGCTTCTCTTCTGTCAGTACACGGCGTTGTTGAACACGTTTCTTGTTCAAAAAAGATCCTGTACGTCTGACTTTATTGACAAGGTCATAAATAGTTGACCTGATAGGAATTCGAACACCTGTAAACTGATGTTCAAATTCTCTTCGACACCTTCTTGCAGAAGATATTTCACATAAGCATAATTGAGAAAAATACGTTGTTCTAAAGTGTACTCAACCATTATTAATAGTCACTTTATCACCACGAGACAACAAGCGCACAGACGTCTTTCCCTCAAGACAGATCCAACTCGACTGACTGGCGCGTCAGCAGTAGCTACAGTGCTACTCTGGTGGCAGGTGTGCCAATCTTCACCCAGTTCAAGGCCACCGCAGAACGGTCTGGCCAAGCTACGAATGGACTGTATTTTGAGTTGATTAATCTGTTAACTGTTGAAAATGATTAAGTTGACATGGAATTTTTAAAATATAGAAATGTTTCATAAACAGAGTTATCAGAAGGGTTTTGTAAAATTATGCAAATTCCCTATTTTTTTATAAATATTTGGGTAACAGGCATTTTAGACATTTGAAATTTATTGCATCATTTATTAAGCTAATTAAGGTTATTCGTAAAATTAATGACCTACTAACTTATAAACAAACAAACAAATGTTATGAAACATATGGGAATCCTAAAGAAAACTGGCGTGGACAGGAGAGAGAGGAGGCTGTTCAGCAACCTTTATGTGAAACAAGTCAAAGTCAGGATAGGAGAAGAAATGTCAGAAGGAAGTGAAATAGGGAGAGGAGTACGACAAGGATGCCCTTTATCACTACCCTGTTCAACATCTATTAGAAGGATTAGTGAAGAACTGTTTTCAGAACATGGAAAGCATGATAGCAGGAGGAAGAAGAATAAATTGCACAAGATTTGCTGATGTGTTGTTAGCAGAAGGGATGATGGGATATGCTACTGGAGCTAAATGACAGCTATGAGCAGTATGGAATGAAGATAAATGCCAACAAGATGAAGACCATGGTTATAGGAAGAAAATACAGAAGGTAAACTTGTGAATTCTACATGAGGTAGTAGAGCAAGTGGACAGCTTCAAATACTTTGAGTGTACTACAAGCAGTGACAGGTTATCATATTTAATACTTAAGGGTAGATGGTGCGATATCATAGTTATAAATGCTCACACCCTTACTGAAGAGAAAGACGATCATATAAAGGATAGCTTCTATGAGGAGTTGGAACACGGTTTTGATCAGTTATCTAGATATCACATGAAAATTTTATTCGGGGATTTCAATGCTAAAGTAGGACGGGATAATATTTTAAACCGATTATTATTGGAAAAGAGAGCTTACACATAACTAGTAATGACAATGGAGTTATGTTAGTCAACTTTGCGACATCAAAAAATTTAATTTTATTGTCAAAAGTACAACATTCCTCCATAAGGATATACATAAATATACTTGGACTTCTCCAGATGGATTGACACACAACCAAATAGATCACACCTTGATAGATAAATGGAGATATATAGTATAGCAGACTGTAATACTGACCATTATTTGGTAATGGGAGAATTAAGAGAAAGACTATCAGTAGCCAAGCAAGTACAGCAACAAGTTAATATTAGTAGATTCAATATACTGAAATTAAAGGACGAGGAAGCTAAGCAACCCTAGTCTCACTTGTGATTGACAATATAATAAACGGTAGTCAACTGCATACAATGAACTGGTATAGTCCCAATTGTAACTGGTATGGCTTTTGGTTTGTATACCGGCACATTCGTTCCTGCTGCTATTAACAATTAAATCATTAGTCAGAAGCAGGCCTCAACAGATCAGAAGGCAGTAAGTGTCTTCATGCAAGTGACGTAGTTTTCTCTTACATAAAACAGCCACAAAAGTGCTGTAAAGAGACCTGTAAATTTTAAATACCATCTGTGATGTCAAGACAGATGGATTATGGGCATAATCGGTTTCTTTGCCGCAGTAAACTTAAATGGTGTCCTCTGACTCAGCAGCTATATCAATTCACCGAATTCGTCAGCATTATACAGCAATTCTTAAACTTCTGAATGAAAACTAACGAGCTACGGTTTTTTTTTTTTCCTCGTACGAGGAGAACCTGAAGGCTTGCAGTGCAGCCTGAGGCTTACTGTACTTAGCACTCTTATTCTGTGAGTGATTGAATAGCCGAATGGCTGTGCTCTTGTACAAGTACAGCACGCCACACCGTGAAATTAACCTGGGCTATGGTATGGTATGGATGATGATGATGATGATGATGATGATGATGATGATGATGATGATGATATGTGAATTAATGATGGCGAAACGAGTCCGAGGTCCAACATCGAAAGTTACTCAGCAATTCTGCTTCAATTGGTTGAGGGAAAGCCCTGGAAAAATATCCAACCAGGTAACTTGTCTCAACCCAGGCCCACTCGCTAACCATAGCAGTGGGCAACTACGTGTTGCTAGTCAATTTAACCATGCAATTGTGGGAAAGGCTGGAATGTACTATTTTGCTCCAACTTTCGAATCGAATCATGTTGTGATGGATTCTACTGTCCAGTTAGGATTTAATAATGATGATCAAAGTTGCCTATATTGGAGCAGAAGAAAGCAAAATAATCTGGTTGCTCCCTCAAACATTATCTGACTCACCATATAAGATATATTTTCCCATAGGTTTCAGCAGTGAATAGCCTCTGTTACACTCCTCGCCACACAGACAGTCCAGCACGATGTCCACGCCCTCTGGAGACAGCCTGCAACATGTCCATACATTGCACATATCTTATGTGTCTTACACTTTGAATTTCGAACATAGCTTTAATTAAATCTTACCACGGGTGACAATGAAAACATGTTCTGCTTGTTAGATGATTTCTCTAGAATGCATGAGTTCTTACTTGCGCACTTCGCTGGCGTAGTCACTGCCCCGCTCCAGCAGGTGGTCGATGGACTCCTTGAGCGCCTCATGCTTTCCTTTGGAGGCCACGCCAAACACCTTCACGTCCGACACGGTCTTGCTCAGCTGTGCCACAGCCTGGCCCTGTGCATACAATGTTCGAATCTAGACAGCGCCCCATGTTTCATTTTATTTTATTTGTGGGAGCAATAACAACCTCTTGTAATGTTTCAGCGTGAGCACTTCAGACAGGAAAACTCTCCAATTTCTTTGATCTCAAATTTTACGATGAAACCCGTTTCATTTCATTCTGCAAAGTCTCTGCATATTAGTAAGCCCTAGTTATTGCAACTCCTTGTTGTTCCTAGCCAGTGAAGACAAATGAGTAATTTATTGTTCTTTAGATGTAAGACAGACATTTCTCCTTGTTTTCGGTTCCCGGTTCTAGAATAGCCCCAATTCTTTCAAGGACATAATCTGACTGAGCTGCGTAATTGAAAACATTCACAGAACTGTGACAAATTTACGTTATGAAAATTTATCCTGTTTTTATATACTTTTTTTCTGGTTCTTCATCACTTGAATAGCTTAGTAGTAAATGTTCCCTTATCATATTTCTGCTGTAAATCATTTTGAATTCAAAGCAAAATAAACTGAACATAACGAATTTAACCTTAATGGCAGACCTGGTTCCTTGCAAAATCTCATTCACTTTTGAGTACATGACTTTGCATTTTTCAATGTTATTGTAATGATGGGACAAAAGTAATATGTTTGAAAAATTTCTTCCACTTTTCACTTTGCAAACCAGTTTTAAAAAGTGATACTGGAACAGAAACTGCAATGAAAAGTACAAACTGCAAAGTCAAAAGTTGAAAAGTTTGTGTAATAGGTCCAGAGTTATTAGTAGAGATTTGTGGCCTCCACAGTCTCCCGACCTAAAAATCCCCCGTGACTTTTATCTCTAGGTGTATCAAAAGATGTCCCACACAACCTGGAAGAACAAACTTAATATCACCAGGAGATTGCCGCCATTCCTGAACTAGAACTGTGGCAAGTGCCAAACATGGTGGACAACAAAGCAGTCAGTTTCAGTACCTCTTTTCATAAAATTTATAATCGAGTAATTTCAACTGCTTTTCTTGATAAATTGTTAAGGAAACTGTTTGTAAGGTTGCTTCACGGCAAACGAAAGTTCGGACTTATGGGCCAAACTGTTTTGTTCGCTTTGTTTAAACTTCACAGCTATATATTAATGCACAAAAATTTCACACAAAAATGGTGATCATATACAAGACGTGCTGCTAGAGGCAAGTGGTTACCTCTCATGACTAATGAGTACCTGTAGTAAACATATTCACTTCTGGTGAGTAATAACTTAGTAACGCAACACACACTGTGTCCATTCTTTACAATTCCCATTTGCTGTGTACTGTGCAAATACTAAGACAATTGTTCTGAATTGTGATGATCTACATTTAAATAAATTGAAATGTGGAAGCGTACAATACCTATCGCCATAGTAACACAGGTGTACTATTCGCACCATACCTATCCCCATAGTAACACAGGTGAACTATTCGCACCATACCTATCCCCATAGTAACACAGGTGAACTATTCGCACCATACCTATCCCCAAAGTAACATACGTGAACTATTCGCACCATACCTATCCCCAAAGTAACACAGGCGAATTATTCGCACCATACCTATCCCCATAGTAACACAGGTGTACTAATCGCACAATACCTATCCCCATAGTAACACAGGTGAACTATACGCACCATACCTATCCCCATAGTAACATAGGTGAACTATTCGCACCATACATATCCCCATAGTAACATAGGTGAATTATTCGCACCATACCTATCCCCAAAGTAACACAGGCGAATTATTCGCACCATACCTATCCCCATAGTAACATAGGTGAATTATTCGCACCATACCTATACCCAAAGTAACACAGGCAAATTATTCGCACCATACCTATCCCCAAAGTAACACAGGCGAATTATTCGCACCATACCTATCCCCATAGTAACACAGGTGTACTAATCGCACCATACCTATCCCCATAGTAACACAGGTGAACTATTCGCACCATACCTATCCCCATAGTAACACAGGTGAACTATTCGCACCATACCTATACCCAAAGTAACACAGGCGAATTATTCGCACCATACCCATCCCCATAGAAACATAGGCAATTGTACGCACCATACCTATCCCCAAAGTAACACAGGCGAACTATTCGCACCATACATATCCCCAAAGTAATACAGGCGAATTATTCGCACCATACCTATCCCCAAAGTAACACAGGATAATTATTCGCACCATACCTATCCCCATAGTAACACAGGTGAACTATTCGCACCATACCTATCCCCATAGTAACACAGGTGAACTATTCGCACCATACCTATTCCCAAAGTAACACAGGCATACTATTCGCACAATACCTATTCCCAAAGTAACACAGGCGAATTATTCGCACCGACCTATCCCCATAGTAACACAGGTGTACTATCCGCACCATACCTATCCCCATAGTAACACAGGTGTACTAATCGCACCATACCTATCCCCACAGTAACACAGGTGTACTAATCGCACCATACCTATCCCCATAGTAACACAGGTGAACTATTCGCACCATACCTATCCCCATAGTAACACAGGTGTACTATTCGCACCATACCTATCCCCATAGTAACACATGTGTACTAATCGCACCATACCTATCCCTATAGTAACACAGGTGTACTATTCGCACCATACCTATCCCCATAGTAACACAGGCGTACTATTCGCATCATACCTATCCCCATAGTAACACAGGCGTACTATTCGCACCATACCTATCCCCATAGTAACACAGGTGAACTATTCGCACCATACCTATTCCCAAAGTAACACAGGCGAATTATTCGCACCATACCTATTCCCATAGTAACACAGGCGTACTATTCGCACCATACCTATCCCCATGGTAACACAGGCGTACTATTCGCACCATACCTATCCCCATAGTAACACAGGCGTACTATTCGCACCATACCTATCGCCATAGTAACAAAGGCGTACTATTCTGGCGATACCTATCCCCATAGTAACACAGGCGTACTATTCGCACCATACCTATCCCCATAGTAACACAGGCGTACTTATCCATCATACCTATCCCCATAGTAACACAGGTGTCTTATTCACACCATACCTATCCCCATAGTAACACAGGCGTACTATTCGCACCATACCTATCCCCATAGAAACATAGGTGAATTATTCGCACCATACCTATCCCCCACCCAAAGTAACACAGGTGTACTAATTCGCACCATACCTCATCCCCTTTAGTAACACGAGGCGAATTATTCGCACCATACCTATCCCCAAGTAACACAGGCGAATTATTCGCACCATACCTATCCCCATAGTAACACAGGCGAATTATTCTTTACCTATCCCCTTGTAACACAGGTGTATTAATCTCTGCATACCTATCCCCATAGTAACACACAGGTCTAAACGCACCATGTGATCCCATAGTAACACCGTGATGTCGCACCATACCTATCCCCAAAGTAACACAGGTGAACTATTGCACCATACCTATCCCCTTTAACACAGGCGAACTATTCGCACCATACCTATCCCCTTCGTCATAGGTGAACTATTCGCACCATACCTATCCCCAAAGTAACACAGGCGAATTATTCGCACCATACCTATCCCCAAGAAACATAGTATTCGTTGTTCGCACCATACCTATCCCCATGTAACACAGGTGTACATTTACGCACCAAATCCCCAAAGTTACACAGGTGTACAATTCAGCACCATACCTATCCCCATAGTAACACAGGTGTACTATTCGCACCATACCTATCCCCATAGTAACACAGGTGTACTATTCGCACCATACCTATCCCCATAGTAACCAGGTGAAGTAATCACAGGCGTACTATTATTCGCACCATACCTATCCCCATAGTAACACAGGCGACTATTCGCACCATACCTATCCCCATAGTAACACAGGTGTAAACTATTCGCACCATACCTATCCCCATAGTAACACAGGTGTACTATTCGCACCATACCTATCCCCATAGTAACATAGGTGAACTATTCGCACCATACCTATCCCCAAAGTAACACAGGTGAACTATTCGCACCATACCTATCCCCAAAGTAACACAGGCGAACTATTCGCACCATACCTATCCCCATAGTAACATAGTGAACTTTCGCACCATACCTATCCCCATTAGTAACAGGTGAACTATTCGCACCATACCTATCCCCAAAGTAACACAGGCGAATTATTCGCACCATACCTATCCCCAAGTAACACAGGCGAATTATTCGCACCATACCTATCCCCATCATAGGCAATTAAGAGATTGCACCATACCTATCCCCAAAGTAACACAGGCGAATTATTCGCACCATACCTATCCCCAAAGTAACACAGGCGAATTATTCGCACCATACCTATCCCCAAAGTAACACAGGCGAATTATTCGCACCATACCTATCCCCATAGTAACACAGGTTAACTATTCGCACCATACCTATCCCCATAGTAACACAGGTGAACTATTCGCACCATACCTATTCCCAAAGTAACACAGGCGACTATTCGCACCATACCTATCCCCAAAGTAACACAGGCGAATTATTCGCACCATACCTATCCCTGTGATAGTAACACAGGTGTACTATTCGCACCATACCTATCCCCATAGTAACACAGGTGTACTAATCGCACCATACCTATCCCCATAGTAACACAGGTGTACTAATCGCACCATACCTATCCCCATAGTAACACAGGTGACTATTCGCACCATACCTATCCCCATAGTAACCAGGCATACTATTCGCACCATACCTATCCCCATAGTAACACAGGAACTGTAAACTATTCGCACCATACCTATCCCCATAGTAACACAGGTGAACTATTCGCACCATACCTATCCCAAAGTAACACAGGCGACTATTCGCACCATACCTATCCCCAAAGTAACACAGGTGAATTATTCGCACCATACCTATCCCCATAGTAACACAGGTGAACTATTCGCACCATTCCTATCCCCATAGTAACAGAGGCGTACTATTCGCACCATACCTATCCCCATAGTAACACAGGTGTACTATTCGCACCATACCTATCCCCATAGTAACACAGGCGTACTATTCGCACCATACCTATCCCCATAGAAACATATGTGAATTATTCGCACCATACCTATCCCCATAGTAACACAGGTGAACTATTCGCACCATACCTATCCCCAAAGTAACACAGGTGTACTAATCGCACCATACCTATCCCCAAAGTAACACAGGCGAATTATTCGCACCATACCTATCCCCAAGTAACACAGGTGAAATATTCGCACCATACCTATCCCCATAGTAACACAGGTGAACTATTCTGCACCATACCTATCCCCAAGTAACACAGGCATTATTCGCACCATACCTATCCCCAAAGTAACACAGGCGAATTATTCGCACCATACCTATCCCCATAGTAACACAGGCGTACTATTCGCACCATACCTATCCCCATAGTAACACAGGTGAACTATTCGCACCATACCTATCCCCATAGTAACACAGGTGACTATTCGCACCATACGTATCCCATAGTAACACAGGCATACTATTCGCACCATACCTATCCCCATAGTAACACAGTAACACAGGTGAACTATTCGCACCATACCTATCCCCATAGTAACACAGGTCAACTATTCGCACCATACCTATTCCCAAAGTAACACAGGCAACTATTCGCACCATACCTATCCCAATAGTAACACAGGCGAATTATTCGCACCATACCTATCCCCATAGTAACACAGGTGAACTATTCGCACCATACCTATCCCCATAGTAACACAGGTGAACTATTCGCACCATACCTATCCCCATAGTAACACAGGTGAACTATTCGCACCATACCTATCCCCAAAGTAACACAGGCGTACATTCGCACCATATATCCCCATAGTAACATAGGTGAACTATTCGCACCATACCTATCCCCAAAGTAACACAGGCGAATTATTCGCACCATACCTATCCCCAAAGTAACACAGGTGTACTAATCGCACCATACCTATCCCCATAGTAACATAGGTGAATTATTCGCACCATACCTATCCCCAGGCGAATTTATTCGCACCATACCTATCCCCAAAGTAACACAGGCGAATTATTCGCACCATACCTATCCCCATAGTAACACAGGTGTACTAATCGCACCATACCTATTCCCAAAACCATAGTAACATATCCCCATGAACTATTTCCCATACCTATCCCCAAAGTAACACAGGTGAACTATTCGCACCATACCTATCCCCAAAGTAACACAGGTGAACTATTCGCACCATACCTATCCCCAAAGTAACACAGGCGAACTATTCGCACCATACCTATCCCCATAGTAACATAGGTGAACTATTCGCACCATACCTATCCCCAAAACGGTGAATTATTCGCATACCTATCCCCATAGTAACACAGGTGAACTATTCGCACCATACATATCCCCATAGTAACAGAGGTGAACTATTCGCACCATACCTATCCCCATAGTAACACAGGCGAACTTATTCGCACCATACCTATCCCAAAGTATCCCGAACTATTCGCATACCTATCCCCAAAGTAACACAGGCGAACTATTCGCACCATACCTATCCCCAAAGTAACACAGGCGAATTATTCGCACCATACCTATCCCCATAGTAACACAGGTGTACTATTCGCACCATACCTATCCCCATAGTAACACAGGTGAACTGTTCGCACCATACCTTCCCCAAAGCACCATACCTATCCCCAAAGTAACACAGGCGAATTATTCGCACCATACCTATCCCCATAGTAACACAGGTGTACTATTCGCACCATACCTATCCCCATAGTAACACAGGTGAACTATTCGCACCATACCTATCCCCATAGTAACACAGGTGCACCATACCTATCCCCAAAGTAACACAGGTGAACTATTCGCACCATACCTATCCCCAAAGTAACACAGGCGAACTATTCGCACATACCTATCCCCATAGTAACACAGGCATACTATTCCCCAAAGTGACACATACCTATCCCCATAGTAACACAGGCGAATTATTCGCACCATACCTATCCCCAAGTAACACAGGTGAACTATTCGCACCATACCTATCCCCATAGTAACACAGGTGTACTATTCGCACCATACCTATTCCCAAAGTAACACAGGCATACTATTCGCACCATACCTATCCCAAAGTAACACAGGCGAATTATTCGCACCATACCTATCCCCATAGTAACACAGGTGTACTATTCGCACCATACCTATCCCCATAGTAACACAGGTGTACTATTCGGCGTAACACAGGTGTATTTCGCACCATACCTATCCCCATAGTAACACAGGTGTACTATTCGTCACTATTCGCACCATACCTATCCCCATAGTAAACATACTGTGAATTATTCGCACCATACCTATCCCCACAGTAACACAGGCGAACTATTCGCACCATACCTATCCCCATAGTAACACAGGCGTACTATTCGCACCATACCTATCCCCATAGTAACACAGGCGAACTATTCGCACCACACCTATCCCCATAGTAACACAGTGTACTAATCGCACCATACCTATCCCCATAGTAACACAGGTGAACTATTCGCACCATACCTATTACCAAAGTAACACAGGCATACTATTCGCACCATACCTATTCCCAAAGTAACACAGGCGAATTATTCGCACCATACCTATCCCCATAGTAACACAGGTGTACTATTCGCACCATACCTATCCCATAGTAACACAGGCGTACTATTCGCACCATACCTATCCCCATAGTAACACAGGTGTACTATTCGCACCATACCTATCCCCATAGTAACACAGGCGTACTATTCGCACCATACCTATCCCCATAGTAACACAGGCGAACTATTCGCACCATACCTATCCCCATAGTAACACAGGCGTACTATTCGCACCATACCTATCCCCATAGTAACACAGGCGTACTATTCGCACCATACCTATCCCCATAGTAACACAGGCATGAACTATTCGCACCATACCTATTCCCAAAGTAACACAGGCATAATATTCGCACCATACCTATCCCCATAGTAACACAGGCGAACTATTCGCACCATACCTATCCCCATAGTAACACAGGTGTACTATTCGCACCATACCTATCCCCATAGTAACACAGGCGAACTATTCGCACCATACCTATCCCCATAGTAACACAGGCGTACTATTCGCACCATACCTATCCCCATAGCAACATAGGTGAATTATTCGCACCATACCTATCCCCAAAGTAACACAGGCGAATTATTCGCACCATACCTATCCCCAAAGTAACACAGGTGTACTAATCGCACCATACCTATCCCCATAGTAACATAGGTGAATTATTCGCACTATACCTATCCCCAAAGTAACACAGGCGAATTATTCGCACCATACCTATCCCCAAAGTAACACAGGCGAATTATTCGCACCATACCTATCGCCATAGTAACACAAGTGTACTAATCGCACCATACCTATTCCCATAGTAACACAGGTGAACTATTCGCACCATACCTATCCCCATAGTAACATAGGTGAACTATTCGCACCATACCTATCCCCAAAGTAACACAGGTGAACTATTCGCACCATACCTATCCCCAAAGTAACACAGGCGAACTATTCGCACCATACCTATCCCCATAGTAACATAGGTGAAATATTCGCACCATACCTATCCCCAAAGTAACACAGGCGAATTATTCGCACCATACCTCCCCATAGTAACACAGGTGAACTATTCGCACCATACCTATCCCCATAGTAACAGAGGTGAACTATTCGCACCATACCTATCCCCAAAGTAACACAGGTGAACTATTCGCACCATACCTATCCCCATAGTAACACAGGCGAACTATTCGCACCATACCTATCCCCATAGTAACATAGGTGAACTATTCGCACCATACCTATCCCCAAAGTAACACAGGCGAATTATTCGCACCATACCTATCCCAAAAGTAACACAGGTGTACTAATCGCACCATACCTATCCCCATAGTAACATAGGTGAATTATTCGCACCATACCTATCCCCAAAGTAACACAGGCGAATTATTCGCACCATACCTATCCCCAAAGTAACACAGGCGAATTATTCGCACCATACCTATCCCCATAGTAACACAGGTGTACTAATCGCACCATACCTATCCCCATAGTAACACAGGTGAACTATTCGCACCATACCTATCCCCATAGTAACATAGGTGAACTATTCGCACCATACCTATCCCCAAAGTATCACAGGTGAACTATTCGCACCATACCTATCCCCAAAGTAACACAGGCGAACTATTCGCATCATACCTATCCCCATAGTAACATAGGTGAACTATTCGCACCATACCTATCCCCATTATAACATAGGTGAATTATTCGCACCATACCTATCCCCAAAGTAATACAGGCGAACTATTCGCACCATACCTATCCCCAAAGTAACACAGGCGAATTCTTCGCACCATACCTATCCCCATAGAAACATAGGCGAATTGTACGCACCATACCTATCCCCAAAGTATCACAGGCGAATTATTCGCACCATACCTATCCCCAAAGTAACACAGGCGAATTATTCGCACCATACCTATCCCCATAGTAACACAGGTGAACTATTCGCACCATACCTATCGCCATAGTAACACAGGTGAACTATTCGCACCATACCTATTCCCAAAGTAACACAGGCATACTATTCGCACCATACCTATTCCCAAAGTAACACAGGCGAATTATTCGCACCATACCTATCCCCATAGTAACACAGGTGTACTATTCGCACCATACCTATCCCCATAGTAACACAGGTGTACTAATCGCACCAAACCTATCCCCATAGTAACACAGATGTACTAATCGCACCATACCTATCCCCATAGTAACGCAGATGTACTATTCGCACCATACCTATCCCCACAGTAACACAGGCATACTATTCGCACCATACCTATCCCCATAGTAACACAGGTGAACTATTCGCACCATACCTATCCCCATAGTAACACAGGTGTACTATTCGCACCATACCTATCCCCATAGTAACACAGGTGTACTATTCGCACCACACCTATCCCCATAGTAACACAGGTGTACTAATCGCACCATACCTATCCCCATAGTAACACAGGTGTACTATTCGCACCATACATATCCCCATAGTAACACAGGTGTACTAATCGCACCATACCTGTTCCCATAGTAACACAGGTGTACTATTCGCACCATACCTATCCCCATAGTAACACAGGCGTACTATTCGCACCATACCTATCCCCATAGTAACACAGGCGTACTATTCGCACCATACCTATCGCCATAGTAACATAGGTGAACTATTCGCACCATACCTATCCCCAAAGTAACACAGGCGAATTATTCGCACCATACCTATCCCCATAGTAACACAGGTGAACTATTCGCACCATACCTATCCCCATAGTAACATAGGTGAACTATTCGCACCATACCTATCCTCAAAGTAACACAGGTGAACTATTCGCACCATACCTATCCCCAAAGTAACACAGGCGAACTATTCGCACCATACCTATCCCCATAGTAACATAGGTGAACTATTCGCACCATACCTATCCCCAAAGTAACACAGGCGAATTATTCGCACCATACCTATCCCCAAAGTAACACAGGTGTACTAATCGCACCATACCTATCCCCATAGTAACATAGGTGAATTATTCGCACCATACCTATCCCCAAAGTAACACAGGCGAATTATTCGCACCATACCTATCCCCAAAGTAACACAGGCGAATTATTCGCACCATACCTATCCCCATAGTAACACAGGTGTACTAATCGCACCATACCTATCCCCATAGTAACACAGGTGAACTATTCGCACCATACCTATCCCCATAGTAACATAGGTGAAGTATTCGCACCATACCTATCCCCAAAGTAACACAGGTGAACTATTCGCACCATACCTATCCCCAAAGTAACACAGGCGAACTATTCGCACCATACCTATCCCCATAGTAACATAGGTGAACTATTCGCACCATACCTATCCCCATTATAAAATAGGTGAATTATTCGCACCATACCTATCCCCAAAGTAATACAGGCGAATTATTCGCACCATACCTATCCCCAAAGTAACACAGGCGAATTATTCGCACCATACCTATCCCCAAAGTAACACAGGCGAATTATTCGCACCATACCTATCCCCAAAGTAACACAGGCGAATTATTCGCACCATACCTATCCCCATAGTAACACAGGTGAACTATTCGCACCATACCTATCGCCATAGTAACACAGGTGAACTATTCGCACCATACCTATTCCCAAAGTAACACAGGCATACTATTCGCACCATACCTATTCCCAAAGTAACACAGGCGAATTATTCGCACCATACCTATCCCCATAGTAACACAGGTGTACTATTCTCACCATACCTATCCCCATAGTAACACAGGTGTACTAATCGCACCATACCTATCCCCATAGTAACACAGGTGTACTAATCGCACCATACCTATCCCCATAGTAACGCAGATGTACTCTTCGCACCATACCTATCCCCACAGTAACACAGGCATACTATTCGCACCATACCTATCCCCATAGTAACACAGGTGAACTATTCGCACCATACCTATCCCCATAGTAACACAGGTGTACTATTCGCACCATACCTATCCCCATAGTAACACAGGTGTACTATTCGCACCACACCTATCCCCATAGTAACACAGGTGTACTAATCGCACCATACCTATCCCCATAGTAACACAGGTGTACTATTCGCACCATACATATCCCCATAGTAACACAGGTGTACTAATCGCACCATACCTGTCCCCATAGTAACACAGGTGTACTATTCGCACCATACCTATCCCCATAGTAACACAGGCGAACTATTCGCACCATACCTATCCCCATAGTAACACAGGTGTACTATTCGCACCATACCTATCCCCATAGTAACACAGGCGTACTATTCGCACCATACCTATCCCCATAGTAACACAGGCGAACTATTCGCACCATACCTATCCCCATAGTAACACAGGCGTACTATTCGCACCATGCCTATCCCCATAGTAACACAGGCGTACTATTCGCACCATGCCTATCGTCACTCTAACGTAGATGAGTATTAGTATTTCTGTTCTATATCCATGATATGGAAAATTCTCTGAATCTGTTTATGCATTGTGATGGAAAGAATTCCTTACTTAGACTATCTGTGGACCTGGCTACTGAATTTACGCAACTTGACGAAGGCCAAATTCATTTATTGAGAATGCAACACACCACCTTTCGTCGTCAGTCATTCGTCAACCTTTGAACATCATGTAATTGTGTTTTTTGTTTATGTTTGTGTTCTAAATCACTGCGCCACATCACTTTCGTCGTGCTCAGTCAAGATGAGGCGGACCCAAGTTGCAATGCTTCTGTACGGGAATGTCATCATCTCACTCTACACCTGGCCTGACTTTAGAGCTCTGCATTTCATTAAGGACGAACGACCGAGAGTCATGATAATATGCGCCATCGGTCGCTCGCTCCGCAGGCTGGCTGCCACATGTCCTGACTCCGCTGAAAGCAAAACACCCAACCGTAGCATCACAGACGACCAGTCGTCCTGGTCATATGGGGGGTATCATAGACTGAAAACTGTCCTCGATCGAAATGTTCACAGTATGCACTATGGAAATTATTAAAGTGCCTGATGCCCTATCACCTGATTAGTGAACCTTGAAGGATACAGGCTATCAGATTGAATAAAAATGTACAATAAAATATTTAAATAATAAATTAATAAATCAATAAGAAAATTAAGTTTTAACACACCATTTTGTCTATAAGAATATAAAGTATAAGCAGCACTAAAAAAAGATAATAATAATATGTCCGTCTTTATCCTCTAGTTGCATGGAACAGTTAACTTGTACTATTTTGTTATATTCGTAATGTCACAGGACAAAAGTAAATACATCAAAGAAACCAAGGAGGAAATTATACACGAGATTGAACAAAAATTACTCATTTTAAAACCAAATGGCGATTTTTCCATTGATTCTTTTAATTTTGGAATAACTTCAGCACGAATTTTGTTTGCTCCATCCTTGATATTTCGTGATATGGTCGTGGATTATAGTGAACATGTACATTTGGTTTATTTTTATTAAATACTGTGACTGAAATAGACTATGTCTGCTTTTGACACATATCACAAAATCTCTGTTCCTTTTATGCAATCACATATACTAAGCTACATTAAACATTTTCATTACTGGTACTGATATGAGTTCGACAAGATGGATGCTGAATAACATTCTTGATAGTATAAAACATTGTTTCACTTAAAGAATTCGGATTTAAAAATTATGTTTCCTTCTATAAATGTTCAAATACTTTCTAATTTTCGTGCCATCTGAAATAAAAACAAATGGTAACCTTCTCAGGTAGGCTGTTTTGGGTATCACGCATTAAAAGGTGATGGATGTAATTGCAGTGCGACAACCTCGAGCACTCGCGACTGACCGAGTAAATGTTTCAACTGACCGGTTATAAATTCTCGACTGCATGCGTTCGAGCACATCATTTCCCAGCTGCCTTCTTCACAACCGAGGACTGATCGGCGAGTTTCAAAAGCATGCAGAGCTCTGCTGTACTTACGACGCCGCCACCCGCGGAGTGCACGAGCACGCTCTTGCCAGGTGAGAGGCCACCCAGCTCGAAGAGTAGGATGTAGGCCACCAGGTAGTTCATGGCAATGGCGGCCGCGTCCAAAAAGCTGAGGTCGTCAGGGATGGGGTACACGTACCGTGCTGGTACTGCCACCAGCTCGGCCCATGCGCGGTATTCTGGCAGAGCCACCACGCGGTCCCCGACCTGTAACAAAACACAGATAGTCTTCAGTACATGAGGATAAGATCAAAGCCAGTTTTAAGCCAAATGGACCGATTTATCCCAAGTGGGCCCCACACCTAAGCAGAATAATCTATTTGGATTATTGTGCAAGTCTCTATAAAAATATACAGCAGATCCGAAGAAGTTAATTACTGATTAACTTTCTAATTTCTTTACTGGGTTAATATGAAGAATTTTACCTGGCTGTCTGAAGAAAACCACTTCGAAACTAGTCTGCCACGTAAAATTCCTGATGTTAACTCAGTAAACAAGTTACAAAGTTAATCAGTGATTATATAAGTGTTAAAATTGTATATAGAACAATGAAGTAAAGTTAAGTAATTATAGTAAATCTATTTATTGACCACAAAGTAAAACTATTGCCATGTTTTCACATTATTTCGATGCTCTCATTCTCCTGGTGCTCTCCAATCCATAGTTGGCATTGGAATACACCAAATTATTTTTTTCTAAATTTTCAGCTGTTAAAGTGCATCTTTTATCTGAAATAATCATTTTGTAAGCTGAAACAGACCTTTCAGCGGGCACTGACGTATTTAAACTTGGCTATGTCTGTTCCGGTAGATCTACATCCTCCCCATTCATAACATCACATACACTATTCAGAATTGAAAATACAGGATTCTTTCTTAATACATTACTCCATTTATTCCTAACCTTGTCATTAACCCTCCGTGTTGAACATTTTACTTTAGTTTCTCTTCCTTAATGTTTGAAATTTGTTCCTTAAGAGATTTCCCCTTTGCTTCAAGTTTCCTTATACAGTGAGACAGAACTGAAAAATCTGATTGGATGTAAGCAAATCCCTCTTCAAGGTGCTATCCTGCAACAGTTTTTTCACACATGTCGCAATGTCTTCTGGCAATGCATTCACCACACCAGCAACCTCTTTTAAATGTTCAGCATAATATGCTACTGCATCAATCTAGGTGCCCCAACTAGTGATTGCAGGTTCTGGAGGAAGCGAGATTAAAGAAGTACCGGTACTGTATTTGTCGGAACAATGCTACTCTCGAGGAGGATTTACAGAAGACTTTTTTCATGTTCGACACAAGGCTATTAACTTTACGGAATTTATTTCTGATGGTTTCAGCAGCTCTGTGTAATGCATTATCTAAACAGATTATGTGGACCATATTAGGATAAAAGGCTTTCATGAGAGGTGAAGCAGCAAGTACAAAGTGGCTGCACATCTTAATCCCAACTCTCGGCCCAATTAAAGAAAATAACCTTGAATATTCACAATTGTGATGTTAAATTACTGGAATGGACACTCCTGGAAAACAATTAATTTGGCCAGAAATTTATCCAGCTATAGATTTCATAATCTGACCTAAGTTTCCATAAACACATATGCAACGAATTGTGTTGTGTTACAGAATAAACTACAAGAATGGAAGCAGCAAACGTTGACAGAGCATGGATAGAAATCTGTTCTGAAGATGGAATCTTCAATGCAGTCCCGAAACACTGGAGATATTAAGTTCCAGAATCGATGGAAAACCAATATGTCTTCTTCTGAATATGGTCACCGCGAAAGTCTAGCTTTTCATTTGTTTGGTAATGTTTGACAAGTTGCAAATGGTTTTCTTGTTTCTCTCGCATCAAAGAGTAAAATGTTATGAAAGATGCAACAGTACGGTAACTAAAGTGATTCAGCATTGCACATTAATGTCGTTTTGTAGGATACTCTGAATCCTAGATATCGGTTCATCCCTGGTGTCCCGTTTTTACCCTGTACGAAAATGGCTGTGTCAGTCATTAAGGATCTGCTTTTCAGAACAGAAAATACTGGTACCCCTCAGAAATATTGCCGTTTATTATTCTCCGTGAATGCCCATTTTGACAAAGAAAAGAATAGAGCAAAACACACAAGTTCGAAGATAAATCGATGTCTTCTGTTGCACTATTTTTTAAGATCAAGTGCACACAAAATATTACACATGGGACGTGAACAAAATTAATCAATTGAATATGGTTATTCGAAATGTAGAAGCAGGAAAGTCCAAGTTTATTTATACATATACATTTGTCGTAAATAGAGGAAATACAAACAACTACAAGATGAGATAAAACAGAAAATACAAACAGGAAGAAAATAATACATAAAAATAGTGGCTAAAATAATTTAATAAATCTGAGGATCAAATGAGTCTTACTCGTGTTCTGCAGCTGTTCAGAAACTTTAATTAATTACAAGACGATTATAGAAATAAACTAGAAACTAAAATAAGATAAAAGCTACAATGAAATATCACAAAAAATAACATAATATTAAGATATTTACATAATTTTGTACGTTAATCAACAAAACAATTTGTGAGGAAGAAACTAGATAAATAAATATATGTAAGTTTAATAAATGTTATTTCGAAGATAGAGAATACAAAATATAATGTAATGTAATTAATTTATACACAGATAAACTTATTCACTTATGGCTTTTAAGGAACCCGCAGGTTCATTGCCGCCCTCACATAAGCCCACCATCGGTCCCTATCCTGTGCAAGATTAATCCAGTCTCCACAATCATATCCCACTTCCCTCAAATCCATTTTTGTATTATCCTCCCATCTACGTCTCGGTCTCTCAAAGGTATTTTTCCCTCCGGCCTCCCAACTAACACTCTATATGCATTTCTGGATTCGCCCATACGTGCTACATGCCCTGCCCATCTCAAACGTCTGAATTTAATGTTCCTAATTATGTCAGGTGAAGAATACAATGTGTGCAGTTCTGCGTTGTGTAACTTCCTCCATTCTCCTGTAACTTCATCCATCTTATCCCCAAATATTTTCCTAAGCATCTTATTCTCAAACACCCATAACCTCTATTCCTCTTTCAAAGTGAAAGTCCAAGTTTCACAACCATACAGAACAACCCATAATATAACTGTTTTATAAATCCTAATTTTCAGCTTCTTTGAGAGCAGACTGGACGACAAAATCTTCTCAACCGAATAATAACAGGCATTTTCCACATTAATTCTGAGTTTAATTTCCTCCCGAGGCACAGATAAATTTGCTTAATGAAATTGAAGGCATTAACATACACAGGACGGAAGAGAACCTAGAACATTAATTCACAGAAGTAACAGATCAAGTCAATGCGAACAAGTTTTGATAGTCTAATAGTTTTGAGAATACGCAGTGGAGGTGAGTAGCTACAATCATCCACTCCGCAAGACTTGCAAAGGAATGTAAATAAAAACTTCATCAGACACGCTCAGTCATCTTAAAAGAGAACAGCGTATTATGATAATAAATGATTGAAAGAATTTTAGTTTTGTACTTTAAATGTGCAGAAATTGATCCGAACAAATGCAACTTACTTCTCCTCCTGCAAAGCATATTGGAATTCAATCAATGGCTTCCAAAAACATGCAACATTGCGATCAGCACAGAAAGTTTGGTCCTCACCTTGAATTCGTCCACACCTTCGCCGATCTCCTCAACTTCCCCCGCGCACTCGAAGCCCAGAATGAAGGGCGTTTTGGGGGGTGAGTCGATAGCGCCCTGGCGCACCATCAGGTCCTGAAAGTTGAGGCCGCTGCAACGCAAAGCAGACGCAAGTGTTAAGAAATTCACAAGCAAGTCTATCCTCACCCACGAACTGCAGCTGTGAGACAGCAATCAAGTCCTCAAGTGTCGAGAGTTCACCATGGCGGCATTGCTAAAGGCTCCATACACGTACGAGTCCGGCTCGGAGCGGGCTCGGATATACAGGGTGATTCAAAACCTCTGCGACGAACTCTGAGGGGTGATCAGACTTTCCAGACAAAAAAATAAATATTCCACCTGTAACTTCTGTATAGAGTTTCATAAAAATCTGTTAGATAGGAGAGAAGTTATTAATTTTGTTTAAATGCACCCGCTATAAAGAAGTAATTTTTCTTGTGCAAACGTAATCAGAGTTTGTACACAAAACATGTGTGCCACCTGTAAGGCATGTACAAAGTTTCGTAACAATCCGTTGGAATGCAGAGAAGTTATTAATTATGTCCAGCTAGTGATTTGCATTCTGATTCACTGTGCGTTTCTTAAGGTTAGATAAAAATGTGTCCAATGTATTTTTAACCTGATGTTCGATGTCATGTGAATAATTTTGCAGGCCTAAAATACTCACAAGTGATTAATAATTTCCTTATTCCATGATTCTTTTTTGCTGTTAAGCCAAATATGCAAAAGTTACCATAATATGGTAATATGGTAATGTCCCACCACTGAAAAAAATTAATTACTGATAAATGGGCAAGAACGCGCAAACTTCAAAACAGGGATTCAACACTCTAAATGAAGCTGAATTAAATGGTAAAATAATTGTTGTAACCGGACGTGACCGGCTATATTAAAACTCACATTATATTTGGAGAACTTTAAAAAAATATTTTTTCCATTGTAATGTTTAAACCCTTCTGTAAGAAGAATAATACTTCACAAACTTGTAATTGAAGTTACATTAGTAAGAACGTACCTATCTGAACAGATTCCATGCCTCACAACACATGGAATTAATTTTGAACAAATGCTCTTTTAGAGATCTAATTAACTGTGTATTTTAACATGTTAATATTTTATAAACAAATGTTCTTTTAGAGATCTAATTAACTGTGTATTTGAACATGTTAATATTTTATAAACACATGTTCTTTTAGAGATCTAATTAACTGTGTATTTTAACATGTTAATATTTTATAAACACATGTTCTTTTAGAGATCTAATTAACTGTGTATTTTAACATGTTAATATTTTATAAACACATGTTCTTTTAGAGATCTAATTAACTGTGTATTTTAACATGTTAATATTTTATAAACACATGTTCTTTTAGAGATCTAATTAACTGTGTATTTTAACATGTTAATATTTTATAAACACATGTTCTTTTAAAGTTTTAAATTAGTGTGTGTACTTTAACGTGCTAAGATTTTATAAACATAATCTTTGAAATAAAAGTAACAGAGGAAAAGAGGAAGTTTAGAGTGAAACATACCACGAGATAAAGAAACTTTTAAACAATGATAAAAAAAAATCAGCATCATGATCATGAAAATATTTCATATCTTATAAATTAGAAAAATAAAAACAAAAAAAGGGCATCATGATCATGAAAACATTTCATATCTTATAAATTAGAAAAACAAAAACAAAAAAAGTGCATCATGATCATGAAAACATTTCATATCTTATAAATTAGAAAAAAAAAACCAAAAAGGGCATCATGATCATGAAAACATTTCATATCTTATAAATTAGAAAAACAAAAACCAAAAAGGGCATCATGATCATGAAAACATTTCATATCTTATGTAAATTAGAAAAACAAAAACTTCGCACAGCGTTAAAAAGAAAGGCAACATGTGATTTATATGCAATACCCTTAAAATTGATCAGGGCCAAAATTAAACAAAATTATTTTGAGATTTTTCTTTTAGAAATTGATCTGTTAGGGACAGACAATTTTTTAGGAACCTTTGTAAACTGCTTCCTCCTGTTCCTTCATCCATCGAAGAAACCTTACAATATGCGTCTGCCGAAAAATGTAGTTACAGACATTGGAGAACAGTTCTTACATGGATGCCAACAGTAAAATTTTCTTTGTTCAGTTAACTGTCCGAAGATAGATCTGAGCCTCACAAGTGATACCAACAAGGCACCACTTATGAGGCAACTAGGTCAGGAGATAATGGGATGGGGTGGCCAGTTCTTTTTGCCCTTCATTGCATACATCGTCGATTAACTACATATTACATTAATCAGACTTCAGATGCATTCTTGCGTACTTTTGCCGTTCGTCATCTTACCCCGTTCGTTAATTTACCCCCTGTTCCCTTACATTATACATTCATGTGCTATTGCTTTCAATTATCCTGTGGTTACTTGTTTTTTCCGGTGCTAATACCAAACATATAACAACATGTGGTACTTACTGAAGAAAGCAGTTAATTACATATGAAATAGCATCACACAATGTTGTCAAAATCAATTTTCCAAGAGTTAAGATTACAGAGAGTAAATTTCACTTAGGAAAATTAAAGGACAAATCCCCTCGTGTATGAGAGGAAAGCATCAAAACTTTCGGCCTAGAGAAAAGTCTTCAGAGTTCAGAGGTTGTTTGAATTTTTACGATTGCAGGGCTGCTCAAATTAAGTGGGAGAAAAGGTAAACATACAAACTGTATCTCAGTCTAATACATAATTAGACTGTGCTA
This sequence comes from Periplaneta americana, assembly GCA_025594305.2. Lineage (NCBI taxonomy): Eukaryota > Metazoa > Arthropoda > Insecta > Blattodea > Blattidae > Periplaneta > Periplaneta americana. The sequence continues at coordinate 202,805,230 of JAJSOF020000003.1, read as the reverse complement.
TACCTATTATGAGCATGTGATCGAGATTTCGTCATTGTTTTGTTTTAAGCAGTTTTCTGCAATGAAATGGCGGCAAGCTATGAAAGTACAGATTTAAGAAACTATTCTCACAAATTTCTATTATAATTTATAGAAATGTATAAATCATTTACATGCTTATGGAGAAAAATATATATACTGCAATAAAATTCTAAAACAAGACACGTGTTAGCAACTTGTCACCAAGTTAGAAGAGCGTAAGTTTTACAATATAAAACCAGCTCGATTACAGTTTGGCGGGATGTAATTCTCCCGTACAGATGCGGTCCTACGTTAGGTACCAAATGAAATGCTTCTAGTACTCAAGTCTATACAGTTAAGTAACCGATAAGTAAAGTTGCCTCGTTTAATTATTAGGCAGCGGCATTCCTTTTAAGATTTGTAGGTCTTTACTGCATGCACCGATAATAAAATGAAAATGCGACGTTGTCACGTCTTGTTTGTTGCTGCTATATATTAATATAACATGGATATGGGCTAGGCTTAATTGCTAAAAGCATGAGTTAATTTGAAGATTATTTATTTTATTTAGATTATTTATTTTAAATTAATTATTTAAAGAACTGTAATATAATTAATTTTCACTGTGAACTAGAACAAGACACATGGCTAAAATTTGCAACTCTGGTTTATACACTCCGCGTGGAGTTATTGGAGCGGCCTTCAAAAGTCCTGACGACATAATTAAAATTATTGAAACTACAAAGCTTCCGTCCTCTTTGACACCGCTAGCCCACTAATTGAACGTGGTTACTTTATTTGCGTGTACGGGGTGCTTCACCAAAAACTATCTTAAATGCATAGATAAATACGGGAGCGATCTTATAATTAAAAGAAGATTTCGTGGAAAATAAAAGAACTCCATCTATTGTACGGCTGCTAGTGGTATGAACGAGGCCTTCTTGAAAAGAACAAGAGCTTTCGGCGCTCAGTGTGACTGATGACCTAATTCAAGAACATTCTACCATGTTATGAAATCTGCAGGAGAAGAATTTATTATTAAGTGCATTATACAAAAATGTCTGAAGGCAGAGCCCCATTGTGGATACGTTGACAATTATTCTTTAAGTAGTGTTTGCTGCGAACAATTGATCTGCCACCAGAATGTCATGTCTGGGTTGGCGTCTAGCAGCTCGGCGCCTAAATGGGGTGGAAGGGGTCGTAACCAAGGGCGACACGCGCCACAAAGCACGCAATTTGCTCCAAACAAAGGCCGCTAAATGTACTGCTACGATGCAGCAGGCTCTGACGTGGCGTGGGAAAGCCGTAGCACGAATTAATTAAACAGGTCTGGTCAATTGAGATTTGTGCATTCAGGTTCACAATACTCTAAAAGAATAGTATTGGCACCAGATAGGAAAAAGATTAGTATTAGTACCAGATAGGAAAAAGATTAGTATTAGTACCAGATAGGAAAAAGATTAGTATTAGTACCAGATAGGAAAAAGATTAGTATTAGTACCAGATAGGAAAAAGATTAGTATTGGTACCAGGTAGGAAAAAGATTAGTATTAGTACCAGATAGGAGAAAGATTAGTATTGGTACCAGGTAGGAGAAAGATTAGTATTAGTACCAGGTAGGAGAAAGATTAGTATTAGTACCAGATAGGAAAAAGATTAGTATCGGTACCAGGTAGGAAAAAGATTAGTATTGGTACCAGGTAGGAAAAAGATTAGTATTAGTACCAGATAGGAAAAAGATTAGTATTGGCACCAGATAGGAGAAAGATTAGTATTAGTACCAGATAGGAAAAAGATTAGTATTGGTACCAGGTAGGAAAAAGATTAGTATTAGTACCAGATAGGAAAAAGATTAGTATTGGCACCAGATAGGAAAAAGATTAGTATTGGCACCAGATAGGAGAAAGATTAGTATTGGTACCAGATAGGAAAAAGATTAGTATTGGTACCAGGTAGGAGAAAGATTAGTATTAGTACCAGATAGGAAAAAGATTAGTATTAGTACCAGATAGGAAAAAGATTAGTATTGGCACCAGATAGGAAAAGATTAGTATTGGCAATAGATAGGAAAAAGATTAGTATTGGCACCAGATAGGAGAAAGATTAGTATTGGTACCAGATAGGAAAAAGATTAGTATTAGTACCAGATAGGAAAAAGATTAGTATTAGTACCAGATAGGAAAAAGATTAGTATTGGCACCAGATAGGAAAAAGATTACATTGCGGCATAGCTAGCTCGACAAATTAAGAAAATACAATTTGACTAAAAAGAGAAAAAAGCGGAAAGGGACAGAAAAACAAAAGGCAGAAGGGAACAAAGAGAAGGCACGGTAAATTACAGACAGGCCCATATTTAGCAAAGGGTAGTTGCCTCGGGATGGCAGAAGGGCCAGCAAAAACATTCGCGAATTCAGTTATGAGTGAGGGGAAAAAAATTCGTTTTGAATGGGAGGGGTGGTGGAAAGGGAGAAAAACACTTTAAAAATCAGCATTTAATTTTTTTTATCATGTAATTATTCTTTCCGATAAAATATCATGACTCAACATTCGAATAAACCCAAAGCGAATAAAAGAATACTTTTACAACAAAGAGTGATTACAAATCCAACCGTGATATGGCGCGCGGTGTTGTCATTCACATAGCAACAATAAACACGTAGCATTCTTAAAAACTGTCAGTGATAATATTCGTATGAAATTAAGCTTAAAAATAGCGACAATAGAGACATTTAATATCCTAGGACAATAATGGAAAATGACTGACAGACTACTGACCGTGCACTCGTATAGCGTACCGGTCAGACAAGTTCAAGTTGCATATGCGGAGTGATGATAGCCTGTAGGTCGATCAACTGTTGTAGAATGAGTGAGCGCAGAGTAAGTCTTCAATGTTCTATGTATACTTTTAACACATATAATCACCGATTAACTTTATAACTACTTTACTGTGTTAACATGAGGAAACTGCCTGGCTGACTAGTTTCGAAGTGGTGTTCTTCATTGTCCGAAGCCTAGTCTTGTCCTAGACTTCGGACTGAAGAATATCACTTCGAAACGAGTCAGCCAGGTAATTTCCTCATGTTAACACAGTAAAGTGGTTCTAAAGTGTGTGTGAGTCTAATGTCTACCCACTTCACTATACTGCGGATAGATCGCAGGATTATGACCCATTTTCAAATTGCACACCACTTCAGCGGGCCACGTTATGCATGATGTGTATCTGTGAAGAGTTATGTCGTGTACTAGGGTGAGTGTTCGTGTAAGTGTAGTGTAGGGAATGGGTGAGGATGATGGTGAGGAAGGGAGAAGGGGAAACCTGGTGCCGGCAGGTAGCCTACTCCTGTCGAATAGCACCAAGGGGGCCGCCAGGCTTAACGTTCCCATCCGACGGACGAATCACTATCAACAGTGACATATGTCTTCCCTTCATATACACTGCGGAGAGATTTGGGATTTAACCCAGGGATATTGATGTGCAATTTAGTGATTAGAAGTTGTGCATAGCCATCTCTCATAGTCCCGAGGTAGAAATTTTACACGAAAATTTCTGACCCCGCCAGGAATCGAACCCAAGCCGGCTAGTTTGGAGGCAGACACGGTACCACAGAGTTAACTAGGCGGACGTAGTTAATCCGTGAATAAATCAACTGTTGCGCCACAAAAAGATATATATATATATATATATATATATATATATATATATATATATATATATATATATATATATAGAGAGGGAGAGAGAGAGAGGGAGAGAGACTGTTCGGAACAATGAATTAATCAGACAAATTCCAAAACTAGAATTATTTTTTAAGAAATCCGATTCGAAAAGTTCGGCCCAACAACCTGATACTGCTGTGTCCACAGTCTAGGTGATAATACTGCTTATTCTGTATCATACCGATATACCTACATAGTAGACGGCACGGACAACCATTCTAAATGATAGTGACATTTCATTTCTCCTATAAGTACAATTTACTGTATGAAAGGTGCAGTTCTTCAAAAAAGGAACAAGACGACTCTTGGTGATTAAGTTCTATAGCGCGGTTCACACGATATCGACGTAACCATGCAGCAAGACATTTGGCAGTGCATGCGTATTTTCAACCTATTTCAAAGTAAACACCAGTTAAAATGTTACCAGTTATCTGTCCACTTCTGGTACAGGTCCCTGAATACATTCCATGATCTGTATCTTTTATGAAACCACGGAACGAACCATGTGGCAAAAAGTCTCTTATCCTAGGGGAAGAAGACGATCTTATTATGAAATGATAAATGTACAGCAATGACAAAGACAATAACAACCACGAGAAAGATAACAAGGATATGGAGTACAAGAAAGACAAGAACCACGATAAGGACCGCGGCAAAGATAACAGCAAAAACTATTATAAGGACTACGACAAAGACAGAGACGAAGACGAGGATAACGATTAGGGTCACGATAAGAATCACAACATGGACCACGACAAGCACTACAATAAGCATCACAATAAGGACCACGACAAGGATTGCAAGGATTATGATAAGGACCACGATATGGATCACAAGGGCCACGGTAAGAACCAAGACCACAATAAGGACCAAGATCACGATAAGACCATGACAAAGACAATACCACGATAAGGACATGAAAAAGACAAGAAGAACGATAAGAACCATTACAATAAACAACACCATGATAAAGACTACGAAAAGACAACAAGAATCACGATAAGAAACATAAAAACAAGGACCACGAAAAAAAAAGGTCCACGAAAAGGACAAAGACAAGAACCACGATAATGACCACGACATGGATTACGATAACCACGAAAACACTATGATAAGGGCCATGACAAAGACAACAAGAACCACAAAGATCGCGATAAAGACCACAACCAGGGCAATTCCCTGGAATTGACCACGATAAGGATCATGACGTGGACCATTACAAAGGGCAATGAAAATGATCACGATAAGGATCACTACAAGGCTAAAGATCACGATAAGTATCACATGGGCCACTACAATGACAGTGATCACAATAAAGGTCACGATAAGAACCATTACAAGGACAATGACAGTAACCACGATAAGAACCACTACAGGAATAGGCCTAACAATGACCACGATAAGGACCACTATAATGGCAATGGCCATAATAAGGATCACGATAAGGACCGATAAATACTATGAGAAAAACAAGGACCACTATTATGATTACGACAGTCCTCAACCAGACGAGTAAACGTGAGTGATCGCGAGCCTGCTAACGTAGCGAAGTGCAGCAAGTCGTTTTGAAGTGAACATCAGGTGAGGTAAAGAAACTATTTAGCTATGGCGCATCCTCAGGTTGCGGATGGAGGAGACCGCCTCCAGATATGGAGGGTAGCTGCGAATATATTGAATAAGCAGTCGTGGACAGCCGATAAGGAGTGGTCCTCCAGCTTGGGGGTTGAGCGAAGGACTAACAACCCATCAGCCACTTCTTATAGATTTTTTCCTTGGGTTATTTTACGACGCTGTATCAACATCTAGGTTATTTAGCGTCTGAATGATATGAAGGTGATAATGCCGGTGAAATGAGTCCGGGGTCCAGCACCGAAAGTTACCCAGCATTTGCTCGTATTGGGTTGAGGGAAAACCCCGGAAAAAACCTCAACCAGGTAACTTGTCCCGACCGGGATTCGAACCCGGGCCACCTGGTTTCGCAGCCAGACGCGCTGACCGTTACTCCACAGGTGTGGACCGCCGCTACAATTGGGAGACAGGCGATGTTACATGTTGTTGGACCACGATGCCTGCTATATATAGTTATAATTAAAGTATTTTATGTCTTACACTTGTAGCGTAATGGTAGAGTTGCGGGCTAGTATTCGTGAAGTAGTGCGTTCGAACACCACTGAGTGCTTTTTTTTTAATAGAAAGAATATACAACTGCTGCCGTCTCTTTGTTTTAGTAGGCCTGATTAACAGAATGCATTGAGCCACGACTTTATCATTATTTATTATGACATTATGGCTGCAAATGGAAAGTAAGAAATTAAGAAATAAAGAAAGATACATTTTATACTCAACAAAAATATCTTTCGTGGCATAACGGGAACAAGCATACTGTCGTCTGCCTTAGAAAACTCAAACAATTAAAAGTTAAAAAAACTAAACCAAAAGCCACGATTCAATATTTAGTCCCTCTTCCTCCAACCTCGATCACATTTTGCAGTCGTGTGGACATGTCTAGGACGAGCTCTCACAATTCATCAGGACGTCTTGGAGGATGATTGAGTCCATTTTTCGGCATATTATTAGGCCTATGCTTCTTTGCTTGTGCTTCCGTGGCTCAGTTGGAAGAACAGCTGAATTCAGATGTCAACGCCTCAGGCTCAAATCCTCGTCGTTCCTTTTCATTTTATTGTGCTACAGGATAGTATAATTTAATAATAATATGTGAAGAAAAAACTAACACTAGTATTATGCAACTGTATTTTTTCCAAATCTAACGTTACATGTATATTTATATAGCTAAAGAATATAACAGAATATAAATGATAACTTGAATATTATTTATATAGCCAAAGAACGATAACAGAATGTAAACGATAACTTAAATATTATTTATATCGCTAAATAACGATAACAGAATATGAATGATAACTTGAATATTATTTGTTTCGCTAAAGAAAGATAATAAAATGTAAATGATAATTGTAATATTATTTGTTTCGCTAAAGAAAGATAACAGAATGTAAATGATAACTTGAATATTATTTACATCGCTAAAGAACGATAACAGGATATAAATGATAACTTGAATATTATTTATATCACTAAAGAAAGATAACAGAATGTAAATAACTTGAATATTATTTATTTCGCTAAAGAAAGATAACAGAATGTAAATGATAACTTGATTATTATTTATATCGGTAAATAACGATAACAGAATATAAATGATAACTTGAATGTTGAATAATTTCAAGGGAAAAATTGTTCCGGGGCCGGGTATCGATCTCGGGACCTCTGGTTGAACGTACCAGCGCTTTCCCAACTGAGCTACCCGGGAACTCCACCCGACACCGTCTCAACTTTTCCCTTTATATCCACACAACTCGTGTGGGCTGACGAAACGCTAGAGACCCACATCGAGTGCACACAAACTCTGTGACTTGGAATTGTGGTTTTCTGTTAACGTACACAGTGACGCATATATTTTATGCAAATCTAGTCTTTCAGGTGAAGCTTCCTGTAAAGCAGATTTGAATCATTTCAAGGGAAAAATTGTTCCGGGGCCGGGTATCGATCCCGGTACCTCTGGTTGAACGTACGTCCCGGGATCGATAGCCGGCCCCGGAACAATTTTTCCCTTGAAATTATTCAAATCTGCTTTACAGGAAGCTTCACCTGAAAGACTAGATTTGCATAAAACTTTAATGTTATTTATATCGCTAAAGAAGGATAACAACATAAATCAAACTTCAATATTCAACAAAACTGTGTACTCATTTGTTCTCACCTACGTCATATTAACAGTAAGTGCATGTAAATTACGTATTATATAGTTAGGATAAGTTAAAATTAAGCCTATGTGTGAAAACTGGAAATGTAATGTAAAATGCGGTAAACTTGCCATAAAAATTTAAACCATAATATCAGCACTATTTGTGACTCAAAATAATAAAGGAAATACCGGTTCTTAAGAAATGGAAAAATAATGAACTTCATAAATAAATGTCTGTCATGTTAAGGTTTAAATCCTCCCATTTTTTTATTTTCAAGTTTACCTCGGCGGCCGAGTTTAACCCAATTTGCGGTATGGAAAATAGTTAATTTCTCAGCAACGAGTTAGAAAGAGAATATAGAGCGGCCATGTTGTCCTGTACAGCGCTCTTTGCGGTGCCACCGCGAAACACGGTAGATATGAACTAAGCGCCTACAGTTGTAAAAACTCGTCTGCTTATAACGTTGTGGGGGTCAAAGGACCCCCACAAACTTCAGAAAGCTTTAAACAAACTTTCAAACTGGGCAAGTATAAACAGCCTAGAAATAAATTAAAACAAAACTGTACAAATGATTTTCAGAAAAGGAGGCAAAATAGCAGAAAAAGAACACATCATGCTCGACGGAAAGAAGTTACAGATTGTGAACCACTTCAAATATCTAGGAATGACTCTTCAAACCACCGGCACACATCCTTCCATATGCACACAAGAGAAAGAGAAATTGCCGCGACAAAAGCAGTATATGACATCACACAACTACAGAGCTTATCCCTGGAAACTGCAATGGCCTTATTCACAGGAAAAATCCTACCAATCCTGACTTATGGAATAGCAATAACCTGGACGCACCTCTCCAAAAAGGCCCTAGAAATCACAGAATCAACAAAGGCGAGATTCCTAAAGAAAACTCTAGGCCTATCTATGCACACACCATCGCGCCTAGTATACGAGCTTGCAAAGAAAATTTTCTCAATGAGGATCTACGCTCGCAACTACTATTGCCATCAACAGAAAAATCAGGAGTTCTACACGATCGACGGAGAAAGAGAGACGAGATCTGGGAAGACTTCTACTCCACAGATACCATGGTCGATCGCAGCTGGACAAGACCAAACCAGGAATTACGCAGCGCCCTAACAAGACTGTCGGTACATGGTTTGCACCACAAGGTGTGCATCAAACAAGGATACCACGAGCCAGCGGACAATTGTGTGTGCAACCTGTGCGGGAAACAATTTGAACGATACCACTTCTCGATTTGCACCAAAAGAACACGATCCCTGAGAGTATAGCAGGGAACAGTAGATAACCACCACATCAATGCACATTAGTGCGCTTTCATTTATTTATTATAACGTTGTGTATACGGAGGTACAGCTACGAAGAAAACAGGAAAAAAACATGCCTGTTGTGTGTGCTGCATATATCAAAAGGAAAAAGATAACTAAAATATTTCAGGTAAATTCTATGAAGTTAAGTCCATAGTTTTGTTAATTAGCAGCATTTTTTTCATGCGTAAATGTGTAACAAAGCCCGGCATACATACCGTGTGTAATGCAGTATTTTTCTTTTCTTGCAGATTCTCTTAAAAAAAAAAAAAAAAAAAAAAAGTGGTGAAACAATGGGTAATAAACTTGAATTGAGACAAACTGTGTGCCTCCGAAAATAGGTTTTTGTGTTCACGACACTTTTTGTGTCCTTTTTGTGTCCTTCCTTACTGCTTATAGAAGACAATGTGCTGTAGCTTATAAAAAGTAGGTCCATTTCGAAGACAAACCAGAGCGGGTAGAAGAGACCCGCTCTGGACAAACGATAAACCAAATAAATGGTTCACTAGTAATGGACTTGAACTAAATACGGATAAAAACCAGTATGCTACAATTCCGTTTCAAACCCAGTGAAAAATTAATAGCAATAAAATATTAAAATTGTATTTCGACACTCACATCCAAAATTCCGAAGAACTCTCGGGTAGGCCGTATTGTTGTTTGATTGGAAGGACATGAAAGAACATAATTCACGTGCAATAATGGGGTGAGTATGAATGTATTTCGTAACTACTTACCCCATTATTGCACGTGGGTGCTCAATTATACTACCACTAATAATAATAATAATAATAATAATAATAATAATAATAATAATAATCTGTGGTGCCACAGCCCTTGAAGGCCCAGACAGACCAGCCGGTCGTTGGCCTCCCGTTCACATTTCGATAATTATGTACTGTAACAAAAAAAAACTGAAAACGTGTTTGGTCATGTTTTACCCAAGTTACAAGCTTGGAGGTAAACTGATGATCCCCAATAATGTCATCTACATATGAAGTTAATCTTCTCAGAAGGATATTGGACAACATTTTGTACGTCAACAAAAGTGATATTCCTCAAAAGTTACTACAGTTAGTCTTGTTCCCCTTCTTAAAGATAGCTTACATGGAGTAAATAAAACTTTAAAATTAACGTGAAATTAAGTTCATGAAATTCATAAGTTTGCTTTATAACAGTTAATGAGCAATTTATTCAGCAGTAATTGAGGAATTTAAAATAACTATTTCATTAAAACTGGGAGGGGGGCCGGACTAGAACCGCCTCTGTTTCCAGTCAATAAATGTGTGGAACAAGAAGACATATCTTTCTTAATTTGGGCGAGGAAATGGCGTTTTTAACTGTTTACATTTAGTAATATTTTACATTAATAGTTTGCGGCGTGTCGAATTGTTGCGTATCACCTAACCGGCGTCTGCGAGCGGCGTGCCCGAGAGCCGGATTGGCTGCATTGCTGTTCTGTGCAATCTGTTCAGCCAGCACGCACGGCTTGCAGGTCGAATGGAAGCTGAGAATTGTTCTTTAGTGTCATTGTAATCGAATATTTCTTGAAAAAAAAATCACAACAATTTCTGAGAATAGACATCTTCATACTAATCAGTAATTTAATTGGCTATGAAAGTGTGGGCTGTGTAGTCATTCGAACATATTGTTTCAGTATATTCTGTCTGCAGAATAAGTGGAAGAAAAAAGAATATCCGAATGATGTCTTACTACTCGGCCAAAGTTTTATACATAGCTTTCCATTTGAATGCATTTCTCGGGAAATGTTTCTCCGTTCATTTTAATGGAAATCGAACTACGACACCGGCGATGCTTTCAGAGCGAGTTTCCTAACAGGACAGAGTAGGCTGGCGCTTCATAACCTAATCGCTGTCAAGCTTTATTTTGAGGCTAAGGGAGTCAGATACTCTTGAAATCGAATTAACTCTCTCTTATTACAACGCAATCAGACAGTTTCATACGTCACTCATTCCCAGCAGCTGCTGACTGACATGCTGTAGTCTACTTATCGGTGACCTTGTTGTAGTTCAAACAAAGATGTTGTTTACCCCAATTGATGGGATAATGTTTCGAGCTGCACATAGCTGGAGCTATGGCCTGGAAATATTTTGATTCAAGTAACCGTTATCAGCCACTTAACGCATTACGCAAGTTTGCAAATGATTCACGTTTGATGTGCCCATTCCGCACGGCATCCATATGCATTGTTGAATTTCGTCTCGCAGCTCGACGCGTTGGCATGGGTTCCATTGGACGCCGTCTCGGCGCCAGGGCGTTGCCCCCTCGTCGGACGCCGTGCAGTCTCGTCTGGCGACGTCAGTGGGGAGCGGGCCAATCGATGTGGCGGTGCTCCTCCCTTCGTAAATTCGTCATACATATCGACTGCTCGTCCCCGTTTGGGACAGATTTCTTAGAAAGGTTGTTACCCCATTACACTAGTCAATAAATTACAAACTTTTTTTTCCGTAATATGAATAAAATATGCTGAACTTGCCTAATTTGCACCAGCTGGACACGAAAATGCCAATGTAACGCGTTTGTTACACATAATGATTTTCTCTTTAATTTAGAAAGCCAGGAATTTTTGCATATTAAAATTATATTGGGCCTATTTTTTGTATGTAAACCTTTGAAGGAAGATTCGCCATTTTGAAAGTGCTAAATCAATAACCCACCATATATCAAAATGTTTACATATAAAACCCCTCTCCGTGCCTAATAAAATAGAGGAATGATAAGTTTGCCTCTTAATCCTCGTAAAGTTATCGCTCCAATGTAACACTGGATCTTCAGCGACATGCGACAGCCATTTTAACGGTTTCTTATTAATTTCTCTATTAATGTTGGTGGCAATTTTCTGTCTTGTGGTTCCCTAAAAACCCACTGACGACAGATGCAAAAGATTGAAATGTTTCTAATTCCCCAAGTTTAGCATGTTCCCCGTATATGTGGACTGACTAATATGCCTTCTTTAATTTAGCAAGGCATCTAGACTTCTCACAGACTTTTTCGATGTGCACGGAGGAAGGAGTAGGCCTGCTGTTTCAGGCTGTGGTACGTGTTAATTAACACATGCTCGCCAGGAATATAATCTTCTTTGGCAAGACAGTCCTTCACAACATGATATAGTCCTGTCGCTCGACCATCCCACAAGTATAAAAAACAACAGAACTTCGTAAATCCCCGTCTGATCTGAGTAACAAAGTCATTACTTTCAAATTACCAGCCATGTTCATTATAATTTATTACGTTCCATAAGCTGACTTGTTAGTAACAATTGAATGGCTGTAATGAAAGGTTTTGTTTCAAAACTTATTTTAAGCTCACTTTTGATGAATCTATGAATAGTCTCCTTTCTTCTGGATTATATTCAGTATCTAAATCACCCAACAACCCGTTCACATTTTGCAGGCACAAACAATTTACGTTGCAAAAGTCACCTCGTCGCTTCGTTATCTTTTACTAACAAGTTCCGCGTATTGCTAAATCCCTAACTCATTAAGTTCTGCGAGTGGTGGAATAAAGGGGAGGATCGGCAAAAGTTGGATAGATTGAGAATTCGTGTTCCTTCGGAGTCTCTTTCCCTCTGAATTGGAGACATATGGATAGACCGAGGCGTAGATGGGAGGACAATATTAAAATGAATTTGAGGGAGGTGGGATATGATGGTAGAGACTGGATTAATCTTGCACAGGATAGAGACCGATGGCGGGCTTATGTGAGGGCGGCAATGATACTCCGGGTTCCTTAAAAGCCAGTAAGTAAGTATTCTTACTGAATTTGGTATTCCCAAGAAACTAGTTCGATTAATTAAAATGTGTCTCAGTGAAACGTACAGCAGAGTCCGTATAGGTCAATTTCTGTCAGATTCACTGTGGGCTAAAGCAAGGAGATGCACTATCACCTTTACTTTTTAATTTTGCTCTAGAGTATGCCATTAGGAAAGTCCAGGATAACAGAGAGGATTTGGAATTGAACGGGTTACATCAGCTTCTTGTCTACGCGGATGACGTGAATAGGTTAGGAGAAAATCCACAAACGATTAGGGAAAACACGGGAATTTTACTGGAAGCAAGTAAAGCGATAGATTTGGAAGTAAATCCCGAAAAGACAAAGTATATGATTATGTCTTGTGACGAGAATATTGTACCAAATGGAAATATAAAAATTGGAAATTTATCTTTTGAAGACGTGGAAAAATTGAAATACCTGGGAGCAACAGTAACAAATATAAATAATACTCGGGAGGAAATTAAACGCAGAATAAATATGAGAAATACCTGTTATTATTCGGTTGAGAAGCTTTCGAGTCTGCTGTCAAAAAATCTGAAAGTTAGAATTTATAAAACAATTATATTACCGGTTGTTCTTTATGGTTGTGAAACTTGGACTCTCACTTTGAGAGAGGATCATAGGTTAAGGGTGTTTGAGAATAAGGTTCTTAGGAAAATATTTGGGGTTAAGAGGGATGAAGTTACAGGAGAATGGAGAAAGTCACACAATATAGAACTGCACTCATTGTATTCTTCACCTGACATAATTAGGAACATTAAATCCAGACGTTTGAGATGGGCAGAGCACGTAGCACGTATGGGCGAATCCAGAAATGCATATAGAGTGTTAGTTGGGAGACCGGAGGGAAAAAGACCTTTGGGGAAGCCGAGACGTCGATGGGAGGATAATATGAAAATGGATTTGAGGGAGGTGGGATATGATGATAGGGACTGGATTAATCTTGCTCAGGATAGGGACCAATGGCGGGCTTATGTGAGGGCGGCAATGTTCCTCCGGGTTCCTTAAAAGTAAGTAAGTATCCTTATCTTAACTCCAAAACCTTGTAACTTGCTGGGATGTCGATTTTCACTTTTTGCGCATTTTGAAAGCGTATTCACAGACAAAGAAATTAAATGGTTTCGCAGTAGCCCAATATTAGCGCTAATATTTTAAATTAGGCTTCAGTGCTTTGTCAGTAGATGGATCTGTGGATATACTATCAAAAACGCGCAAAAAGTGAAAATCTACATCCGAGCTAGTTACGAGGTTTTGGAATTAAGATAATGATACGCTATTTTTAACACAGTTTATTTATTCTGTTTAAAAAAATACAACAAATGAAAAAGTTTAAACGTAATATTTTTAACATGCACACAAAAACATTTTTAGACAGTTCTATACAACCAACAACGCTGTCGGTTACTCTAACAATCACAGAAAGAATGCGCCGCGTCGTTTCGCAACAGTTTTCAGTAGCAAATGATTAGTCGTTGATCTGATGCTAGTAGTGTTCTTGTACAGGGTGCGTCAGAAAGAACGGATGGATTTCACATGGCAAGAAAATTGTAAAGATTCATCAAATCAAAAATTTATTGTTATCAACATATTTACATAGTTTATTTATGGAAAACAACATTATCCATATGATGTCCTTGGCTTTCAATACAGGCATCGAGGCGTTTTCTGATGTTCGCCATCACTTTCACAGTCATAGCTGGTGCAATTGCCACGATTTCTTCACGAATCGCTGTCTTCAGTTCGTCCAGCGTATGTGATCGATGTTTACAAACTTACGCCTTCAAATGGTCTCAAAGAAAGAAGTCGCAGGGCGCGAGATCTTACCGTAGCCTCGGACAATCTCAGTGCAATAGAATTTCGTCCAGGTGATTTCTTCTTTAATGTTGAACCTGTGATACGAAATGAAGCCTCCCACCGCAAAATTGTATTCCGAGTTGGAATCCTAGCGTGACATCCGATGTCGAAATGAGTCCTGAGTGGCGATCACAGACTCTTCATTTTTCAAAAATGTCTCTACGATGAAAGCAACACCAGACCAACACCATGTTCTCAACTGAAACTGCATTCTCTGGCTGACCCAACAGTCGTGGTCCCCCTCACTATATCTCTCTCCTCGTTGCGTATCGATAGTTTGAAATCCATCCGTTCTTTCTGACGCACCCTTTATAAAGTTGCGCTTTGTCTAAACAATGTAATATTTTGAAGTTTCCTCCCCCGTGATAAGTGCAAGTGTGATGAAAGTGTATGTGAACCCAGTGAACCGAAATGTCTTAAACTTCCCCCCCCCCCAACTTTGTGACTTAAATGTAAGTTCAAATGTTTCTAATCTAGACAAACCTCCATGTGGCATAAATGCATCGACATCTCCCCAGCTTCGTGACGTGAAGGTGAGTGCAAATGTTTCTAATATAGACGAACCATTTGATATCACTGCATCGATCTACGATGATCTATGCAAACGACATAAGTCATTTTACGAACAAACGTTATTGTAGAGACAGAAGTTTTAACAGTAAACGATTTGATATGTATAAATTCATTGAATACTCTGAGCAGAAATGTGCAGTTTTCTGTTTTTCTGGCTACCATTTCGTTCAATCTGATTCAAGCAATGCTGAACATGTTTTCATTAAATCTGGATTTTGCAATTGGAAAGAGAGAGAGAGAGAGAGAGAGAGAGAACTTGCAAAGCATGTTGATAGTGAATGTCATAAATCTTAAAAGTAAAATGGAGCAGTTTTCTGGAAAGTGAACGTAGCTAAAGATGATCTTATATTGCACAACTGCTCGGCACGGCATTGAGCTCAGAGGTCATGCGAAGCTGTTTCGGATGACGATAATGATAGATAATAATAAAGCGAATTCTGTTGAAATTTTACAACTTATTAACCCACACAACTTAGCTGCTCTAGAATTTCATGCTACTTGTCTGAAGTCTTTTCGACCCCAAGAATATTTGTCGTTAATATTTATTAGAGATGGTAGATTTTCGCAGTCGCGATAAACGCGAAAAGTTTTCAAATGCTACGTAATCACGTAACTGTGCCTTAGAGAGGGAATTTCATACCTTACGGTGGTTTTATAACCCCGGTAAAATGCGAAATATAGGAGTTTCTGCAAATAAATGCGAAATTATAATCTCATGATTTGTTTTATTTTGCATGCACTTTGGGCAACCTTTAAATTTTTCTTGCACTTGGACATCCTTTGCTTTCTCTTCCAATTCGGCTCCCCCATCAGTTTTAAGCATCTAGAACCGCCACTGCTTCTCGGGAAATGAATCTGGCCAGTTCATTACCAACGTCCAAAACACGCTTTGTTACCTTCCAGGACAAAATCAGTACATTACTTTCTTCAATACAAAGGGAAAAATTACATTAGGCCTATACGAATAGTTTTTGTGCAAAATTAATACATGAACATGAAATGCATAATTTGCAAATTAAATGCAATGAATGCAGTGCTTATTCAAGTACGAGTCCGCCACTTAACAGCTGCCCGCGTATCATTATCCCGTCGCCCTCCATGTCAACGTGTTTGGAATTTCTTTGACAAAGATACCTAGAATTATCAGATTACATACAGACAGTTCCTATGCAGATCGGTTCCTTTACGCTCAGCTTCCTCGGACCGTCAGCATAGCAGGAACTCTCCGTGCTTCCGAACTGTTCAAGAATCAGTTTCACGGAAAGAACAAGTAGCCGGCAGTTCTTTAATAGCGCCGAACGGTATAAGTCAACACGCATATAAAGCAGAATAATGCAATATTGAAACTAGTCCTGATGATGTGACGTACGAAAGATTTAGAATGTTAAGAAATGTGTGGATGCCTGTTGATCGAAGAATAGATATTGAAGATAATATTAGTCACTTCAACGTTATACTCACACCTAATGAACAGCCCGTTAGCCCGCTGTTCGGTCCTCGGCCGCCACCGTTCGCTTTTATCAGTAAAACCTCGTTATACCGCGGGCGGGGGGGGTATTTATAATCGCGTCAATCTATCCGCGGTATAATGAAACTTGCTTTTTTAAGCAAGTGAGAGTTAAGTAGTAACACTAAAATACTTTAGAGGAACTGCATTTACAGTTTCATTAAAACCATTACAATGGCGGAGAGATGCACGAGATGGATCTGCACGTATTCCACCACTTCGTTAACTTCCAGCCCTGGCTCTGTGTAGGCCTACTTAACATTCGTCAGTTTTTCTAGCGATTTCTTTGTAAGTTAAAAGATTGACCACAAGAAGATCTTGGTCGGCGTTTACCCAACGTTCAATATTGTATCTATCACTTTGCTGCAAACTTATTTCTAGCATTCTAGAAGCGATGGTCGTATCACACTCTGGAATTACAACTTCTGTCGCCTCTAACCCAGCATTCTCAACTCACGTTCCACTCTAAGCTAAAATAGCAGAATGAATTGCATGTACGTACAAAAGGCAGTGGCGGCTCGCAATCTCAAAAGTTGGTGAAGCTCTTTTATTAAGGGACATGATGTACGACTTACCTTTTTTTTTTAAGTTGATTCGTCTGTCTCTACGGAAGGAGAATTTTATTGTCACTGATGTCGTCATGAAATGGCTGCTTCTCGATCAGATCATGTAGCAAGTCCTTGTGAATGGAGATGCACGCCAATGATGTTAATCTCCTTTGTGCCATTGAATTGCGAAGTTTTTCTTTATGCAGTTGAGTGCAGAAAAACTTCGCTCCACTGAAACGCTTGTTGGCGGTAATGTGACGATGAGGGAAAAGAGCCTATAGGTTTCTTCAATACGTCTTTGTTTTCTCTTCCAAGTTTTAGTGTTTGTATAAGGGGAAATGTTCTGGTACTCATGATCTGCATAGAGAAGCTCTAGTTCTGTTTTCAAACGACTTACTTTGAACAAATTTGGGAAAGTCTTTTGTAGAGCGGCAAGAGCATTAGAAGCAAAAATATTAGAATACTGAATAAATTTTAAAGTATTGGCTGAAGCTGTTCAATGTCTTGATATCTAGTGTTAACTTGCATAAATATGACGTCAAGTATTTCAAAAATAATTGTTTGTACTTCTGAAAAAGTTCACCTCCTGACAGCTTAACATATTTCCGCCCTAAAACTCACCCCTTTCTTAGCCTACTGCACAGCCTATTCACTGTACCATGCACTTTTAAAATGTTTGGTGTAAGATCTTGCACCTTTTCTTTCCAATTTTTTTTTTTGCCGATATATTAATAACAAGTGTTGCTTTCCTCGCTAACATTTTTTTTTTTTTTTAATTTTAGTCGGTTATTTAACGACGCTGTATCAACTACGAGGTTATTTAGCGTCGATGAGATTGGTGATAGCGAGATGGTATTTGGTGAGATGAGGCCGAATATTCGGCACAGATTACCTGACTTTCACCTTACAGTTGGGGAAAACCTCGAAAACACTTAACCAGGTAATCAGCCTAAGCGGGGATCGAACCCGCGCCCTAGCGCAACTTCAGACCGGCAGGCAAGCGCCTTAACCGACTGAGCCACGCCGGTGGTTTCCCCACTAACACTACATCTCTTTCATCACCCTCAGTCCATCGCGAAAATGAGCACACTATATCGTTTATAGGATACATTCCTCGTTATTAATTAAAAATATTTCAGTCACCACTCTTAAAAATAATTATAAAATTATCATTAAAAATAAATAACTGCTTAGTTAACTTAATCTTCTAATATATCGTTTTAGCAACAAGACATAACACAGTCACTCTATTCACAAGTCTCACAAACTGAAATTAACAGGTACAAAGAAGTGTGAACACTGTGAAAGACAAGGAATTTTATCTCATTGTATTCGCGTGCCGTTATTTTCCTTTCAAAAGAGCCAAGCCAGGAGGCTATAAGGTGTTTGCAGCTACAAGAGAAATGTTTTGTCAGCGATTCAAGTACCCTCGCAGACAAGCTCTATAAAAATCTTACAAGGGTTCGTTGCCATGGTTACCCGTATACAAATCCGCAAATTGAGAAGCTCTACTTCTGAAAGAGGGATATAGCTGCAATTATCGCCCTTCCCCACTCTGCGGCAAGACTATGGGACTGGTGTTCCATAATGCAGAATACCTAAGTGCAGAACATATCACAACGCAGAACGTAAAAGACAAAATTGAAGTGAAATAATATATAATATTTAAATACTTGTACATTCAGTATTGTACTACCAAAACTTCTGTGCCTGTGACCTAGAAAATCGAGCGCCAGTGCAGTACTTATCACCTACCAGCTGGGACGTAGGAGTGCCAAGCTACTTGGAACTGAGTCCGATTCTCAGGATTGCACCAGTTACTGGGTTGCCATATCTGATGAAATCATCATAAAGGATGATGAAAATTTTTACGTCCACGAGTAATTGAGAGTAGGTGACAACACTGGAGACACCGGAGAGAAATTCAACAAGCTGATAATGAAGAGTTGGGACTTGGCGGCTGGTGAAAGGTCGGCCAGATGATCTGCAGTAGTGGTTTGCATGTTTTCTGCGTCGTCGGAAATTCTGGCACATTACTGTACTCTCCAAACAAAACAGATTTGAAATAATGTATCGACGAAAAAGAGCTTGCAAATGTAGCCTACAACTAGACAACATGAATAAAAGAAGTTGGAATCAAGATTACACTAGGCGAATTCTATAAATAAAATTCTTAAAATAACGGGGAACGTGATGGTGCCCCGATATATCCGATTTCGCGGTATCACGGGGTTCTACTGTATTATTACATCTTTGGAATTTGAACGTGTGTTACTCAGAATTATTGTATATATTTCTTTAATATATTTTCGGAAAATTATGTAGCTGTGAAACGGCTGTTTTTGGGTCATACACACACACACACACACACACACACGCACACACACGCGCGCGCGCGCGCACCAATAACCTCTGTTGTGACCGAGTTCTTGTAGTCGAGTCGGAAGGGATACACTAATTTTTTATACTTCCGATTTATAATTGCCATCTATAATTATATGAATAACGTTATTAATATGTATTCACTCGAAAAATGAATGAAGGATGGGAATACGTACGAAATATTAAATTCAATAATAATTCATAGACATTAGTTAACATTGTGTTTCTTGAAATTAAACTCTTACGCTGGGTTGCAAGAAAGTATTTATTGGATCGTTAGCCGCTAATGATGCACTAAGTTCTAAGTGTTGCAAGAAACATCTTCACTAAAGTATTCACTAACTTAGAGATCTCATTGACCTCCTCTAAATATTTAATTCTTCGTTAGGCAGCCATTTTGTGTACAATTTTGCATTGTCTTTAATCTGCTTATACGATGTCATCTACATCACAATCAGGTACGTGGTCTTCGGTATGTATACAATGTTTATTAGCAAAGTATTATATATTTTATAATTTTATTATTTCATAATTCTTCACGTAACTAAGTTATTTAGTCTACACCACAGATTCTACTTCATCATCTGATTGACCTTCTAGAAATTCTTCCTAGCCAGAGACTGTTTCGCAACAGTCTTGTTGTGCGTTGAAAGACAGACAGATAAAATTCTGCCGTTTCCTTATTGGTGATGCCGTCTGTTTGTTTTCCACTGTATTAATATATATTTTCACTCTTTCGAGCAACGGATGCTTGTGCCTCTCGCTGAAATTCTTGCTTCTGCTTCTTTTGTGCTCCATAATGATATTTATAACGAATAAACACGACAAAATAACTGCTACATTTAAATCGATGTTCACTTTTTATTCATGAGATGCCACGTTGCCACACTACGGAGTCCAAAGATTCGATATTAAACTTCCAATCACTAATGGTCCCTTAAATCTTCCATCTGCAACTCGCGAATCCGATAACTATAATGGTCCACTAACTAATGGAAGACTAACTTATTTATAGCTTTGTTTTCTTGCAATCCACCATTAGTCTATTTCGTATTTTTCACAACTAGAATTATTGCATAACGTTAATATTATAAACACGTTAAGGATGGAATATTGAATAAAAAAAGTATAAAATGTGTATAAAAGAAATACGTAGGTCTAAATTTAATTACCGAATTTTTAAACAATATTTATAACTTCACTACCCAAAGGCAAAATTAACTCATTCATATGTTTTATCCTCATCGGGGTTTTAACATCGAAAATGCACGAGGGAATAATCTCTCTCACCACCAGACAACCATTCGATAAGAGAAGCCCTGTCAGAGTTACTGAAGGAAAATTGGCATTGCCATTCAAAGTAATTTATCGTCTTTATTCTCATTTAAACGTAGTTATATTACTGTTCTATAGCGGTAGCACATAATATCCTTTTATCAAAGTTAATATCTAGTTGAGCGTAGAAATAAACGCCGATAGCCAACAACAACAACAAATGTAGGCTACCACAAAAAACGGGTCGCTGTTTTGGGTAGCCAGTAAACTTCCTGCTAGTAAAACACAACTACCATGTACCGATTCCAATCCGCTAACATCCGCGTATTATTTTTTTTTAATTCATGTCAAAAGACTTGTAGCAGCATAGCGTGGTATAAAATGCCGAACTTAAATAATTCGTCAAGAGTTTAAACACAAAACATTCACTGCCCTGTCGTAACACTTTCTGCAAGCTAAAAGTATTGTGATATTGTACAGAACTTATTATCATACAATTAGTCTAATCTAACTAGCCAGATTCTTGATTGCTTTTCCCAAATTTTTATTTCACTTTTACGTGAATATTTCAGGTTCTTTTAGGCAACTTATACGACAGCGTTCAAGATAAACTTCGAACCGAATAAAAAAATGTAAAAACTGTATTTCACAACAGACTGTTGGTACTCCAACAGGCAAGGACGGCACATAACGGTCAGCATGTGAGTGGTGACCAATTACCTTGTCATCAAGGGAAGCAATACAGCCGATAGTCCACACCTGTGGAGTAACGGTCAGCGCGTCTGGCCGCGAAACCAGGTGGCCCGGGTTCGAATCCCGGTCGGGACAAGTTACCTGGTTGAGACTTTTTCCGGAGTTTTCCCTCAACGAGCAAATGCTGGGTAACTTTCGGTGCTGGACCCCGGACTCATTTCACCGGCATTATCACCTTCATTTCATTCAGACGCTAAATAACCTAGATGTTGATACAGCGTCGTAAAATAATCCAACAAAATAAAAAAATAAAATAAATAAATACAGCCGATAACACTGCGGGTTGCATTCAAGACATCAATTCATGGGGACTAAACAATAAAAATCCTGCGTTGTCATACACGATAAAACCTGCGCCATCTGGACGTCAGCGTGCGACTTTATTAATTGCTTTAAACTAAATGAAAGAAGTTCCGTGTGTCGGACTGCTGGTCGGTTGGTCATCCTTGAGATCTCTGCATCGCACCGGGGGAGAGCTTTGCTCATAATCACCGATCGTAGCATCATACCAATGAGCTACAGCACATTTCCACAACAAGCCTTTCCTAACGTGTGCACGGTGAAAATCGCGGACACCTGAAAAATGTATTATTTGTTATTAAATTCGTATATTTCGAAGTTCCGTGAGTTATATCATATCCAAATTAAATACATAACGGAGAACAGCGTGGAGGTGTGAGGGAAACAGTGAGCTAAATATAATAAGATGTAAAATTTCGGTACAGCTGTACTGCATGGCCGCTATTAAGACGTTTACAAAGCGGTCATTTTTTTTTCCCACGAGTGTACTCTCTTCAGTTTTAGTTTATCAACAGCTGATCGTATAGAATTTAAAGTTATTTCATAGCACAAGGGTGAATATTGTGTAGTACGCATGGTTGTTGGAGTCTGCAATTTCCTAAACGTATGTTTCAATGAAGTTTAAAATGTGGATTATCAAGTTTATGGAACGGAATATTGGCACATATCAGCATCAGACAAGTCATAATAAAAAGTGGACTGATACGAAATCGAATCACTAAACAATTACAGATGTTCGATGTGTCTTTCAGAGTCGCAATGTTTTTGTAAATCATGACCCTTAACTTTTATGCCTAACTCACACACTTTACGCCGTAACATCTTTTCCGTCCTTAATTGAAAACTAGTCTTTTACAAGCACAGGCAAAGTTGCAGATTTTATTGGTGACATTTTAATACATCTTCACAGTACCTTTGCTAGATCACAACCGAACTCCATACCAAAGATTTACTTTTTAAACGGAAAATAGGCGTGCTGTGTTGACAACTATTAGAATACAGTAAACAATACAAAACCGGCACCCATTGAACTCCGAATGAACAGAGCTCCCTTCACGTGACGTCTTTAATTTTGCATACAAACCTGAAGGTACATCAGTAAACAGCTAATGTCATCCTATATCCTCTGTTCCTGCGTCTAGGCAATGTTTTGCTGTCTCAAACGTAAATTTAATTACCGTAACGTGAAATCTTTGTATGACAATCAGACTTTCGAATTACAACACAAGAGCAAAGGCAACGCGGATTTACACACTGATCTGCACTCTAGCATCAGTAAACCTGATACCTAGACTTCGAAGTTCAGGTCCGATGGAGGAGATACAGGTTGGCTGATGGCGGAGTGTTAGACGGAGGTGGGGGAACAGCTAGGGCTTCTTACTTCTTCCGGTCTCGTTGAAGGTTTCGTACGTACTAGCACTGAAACTGGGATAGTTGGGATTACGTGAAGTCATTGCGATTTCGAGAACGAAATTCAATTGGAACAAATTTTTAAATATAAAGGGCATTTCAAAAGTCAGTTCAAACATTAAACCGCTATAAATACAATATTTGAGATAGGGAAAAAACAAAAACATCACAGTGTTGGAGAAACAACCGGGTTTACAAAACATTGGGAAAATGTTCGCCGTTCTCTTGTTCAACGTACAGCATTCTGTCTGCGACACCATGCACAGCATTTTGCAGATAATGTCTTGGAATATTAGCAATTTCTTGCGAGATGGCGTCTTTCAGTTGCAGTAGGGTTGTTGGATGTGTCAGGAAAACTCGTTCTTTAAGGTAACTCCACAACCAAAAGTCGGCCGGATTGAAATCGATTTCGAATTCTACTGATAACATGAGTGGACGAAAAATTATCTCGAGTGACTAGCGAAACAACTTTCCCACCCCGAACATTTAGTAGCTGCTCACCTGCCAACGACAATGACAGTGAAGCAATGTAGCAGCCGTTATACACGAAGTATGCAGCAAAACATCTCTTGTATTATTTGTATATCCAGTCAAAGCAGAGAGCCATTATTGTGCTGTGTTCAGTTGGAACCAAACACCTCGATTGTAATATACTGTAAAAAACCAGAAATATCAAATTAAGGTATCCATACAACATTAGGCCTATAGTTCAATTCTTCAAGGTACAAGTTTTCATAACACGTCACAAACAAGTGCACAAGCCCACGGAAGTACCAAGTACTGGTCAGAAAGGATACGCATTTACTATAAAAGCACCAGGTGCAAATATTAACATCTTGTAAAACAAGACGCACCTGAGCTAACCCTTTCAGGTATCTTCGGAGCATTACGATATCATTGCCTCACCAAAATTCGATATCTTCTCTTGTTACGATTAAGCCTGGAGTTTCATTCTTCTGACTGGCGACGTGAAGAAGCTTCTGCAGACCGAACCGCGTAAGATTTGGAGCGGGATGTAATATTGATATTTGATTCAGCAATTCAAACTATAAGGGCCGTATTCATAGACATTCTTAGCGCGGGCTTTCGGTGGATGATCAGCGAACTAACGTTTTTCGTATTCATAAACCAGAGTCATCGATATGATATGAGATATGAATGCTGTTTAGCACGCTCGTAGCCCGGGCTAGCGAAATGTCTATGAATAGCACCCTAGATGTTTAATTACTATCTGGACTAAGAATTAGCTTCTAATAATAGGCCTTCGTTGTTTCAAGGTCACCTTGGAATGTCTTCATGTGCCACACAGTAGAGAACAACTTTGTGTTCGTTCCCGCAGACCAAGTCAGCTTCCTGTCCCATACGTGATATTGGGGAAAACTGAGCAGTCGAGAGAATCCATCGTCTGCTCGAGTCCTATATTCACATGTCAGCAGCCCGCCATGTGAGATCGAGTTTGCACGACTGATGAAATACGTACATGTATTGAGGTGCACGTCGAAGAGAAGAATGTAGAATTCTACATAAAACTAGCAAAAGTAGTACGGTAGTTAAGAAAACATAATAAATTTGAGGTTAGGCACATACAGCATGTAGATCAATCCGAACAAGAGCGTGTTATATGGTTCACGAACATTCACCGTGAATATAGATTATAATATAACCTAACTGTGCCGTTAAATTGAACCAAGTACAGTTTTACTAAGGCCTGGTCTAACCTAACCTACTGCTGCGATAACCTCTTTATTTGACGAAAATTACTTCTCAGGCAAGGAG
The DNA here is from genome assembly GCA_025594305.2 of Periplaneta americana. Classification (NCBI taxonomy): domain Eukaryota; kingdom Metazoa; phylum Arthropoda; class Insecta; order Blattodea; family Blattidae; genus Periplaneta; species Periplaneta americana. The sequence goes on along the minus strand of JAJSOF020000003.1, from coordinate 202,780,245 downwards.
TTGTGAGCTTTGGAAAAAAAAAAGAAGAAGAAGTCTGAGGGTGTGAGATCTGGTAAGTGGGGGGGACGGTAATAGTTCTAACCGTAGTCCGTGTAATTTAGTAACCGTGATTGCGGGCGTGTGAGCAGTTGCATTGTCGTGATGAAACACTATTTTGGCCACACCAGGCTTCTTCTCGCGAATTTTCCCTTTCAGTTGCTGTAGGAGATATGAATAGCGTTCTCCGGGTATTGTTCTCCCCTTTGCTAGATAGTCAAACATGATATCCCCTTAGAATCACAGAAGACAATTGAACACGTTTTTCTCTCTCTGAAGGCGGAGATTCACTATGCTTCCATTGTTCCGACTGCTGTTTTGTCTCTGGTACGTAGTAGTGGGGGCTTATTATTTTTTTTAATCGATTCAGACAATCCCTCGAAATTTGACATCGGATGTGCTTTGTTGCTTTTGTTCCGGTGTTAAACGCGGAACCTTAGACATGACTAAGACACTAAGATGTGGTGCACACGTTCAGCTGAGATACGCATAACCTCGCTAATTTCCCGCACTTTCAATGGATTGTCATTCAACACCATATCATGGATTGTTTCTACGATTTCTTCACTTGTTGCTGTTACTGGACGTCCACTGCGGGGGTCGACTTCCACACTCTCTCGACTACGCGATCCCCCAGTGTAGCATCCATGTCTGCTTTAATATCCGTTGGAGTCATTCCCTTATACGAGATATTTAATGGCAACGCGAAGCTCAATATTTACCATTTTTGCCGCCAATCTGTTCGATGCACTAAATTCAAAATTAAACTGCACAACATGTAGTCAACAGAAAATTATGATTTTTCGTGCTTGAAATGGCGGCATTGTTGACATGTTTTCAACGTCATCTGTGTCAGACCACGAACTTTATAAACGCACCTCGCATAACAATTCTTCTTTGTTATCTCACAATAATTGTCTTCCTATTCCATTGTTTATTTATTTATTTTACAATCCTCCTCAATGGCATTTCATTTACGTTTCAGTCTGTGTTCACTTCAAAGCCACTACAATATTTTAAAATAATCCAGTTTATTTTATATATTGTAGAATAATGTTACAAGTTTTAGGTAAGTAAGAACAAACAGGACAGTTGGGGTCGAACAGCAGTAGTGGACGCCACAGTCTATTACGTAGGAGGTGCCGCACCCGCCGGCGCCGTGGAACAGACGAATTTATAATAGAGCAGACGCCCTCCATGTGAACTATGGAATAACAAGTATCAGTAAGCAAATGTATGCCAGATCCCGTAAGGAATATCCACAGCATAGAAGACCACGGAACTTCTTCAGTGGATCGTCGTCTTCGCTTGCTATCCCGTTTCCCGAAATTTGTTAACTAACTTAGGAACCGCAGCACGAGTTGAAACGCGATCATGAGAGAAATTTTCTTGGAATAATCTCCTGTCAATGCGAGCCGATTCTGTACGCACTACAAGCCATAGCACAATACTGTACAACAGCTCAGACAGATGACTGTGTGCTGGCGGGTGGAAAACTCAATCTGTTCACCCTGTATAACAGCTACAGTATAGGCTATTGCTGTATTGACATAACCGCAGGAAAATATACAGGATGTTTATATTGTATAGCCAGTGAGGATTTCTGTGGACATGTCTGCTTTCCCCCCTTCAGACAAGCGTCTGGCTCGCATCAAGATAGACTGAGCTTCTGAAACCGCCACATAATGAGCGATAGAAGCTATTTCTATTGTATGTGAAGGTGACACTTCAAATTTCGAAGGGTCGCGATAGAAGTCTTCAAGTTACCTACACAGTACCTCTTTTGAGCAATGCAATATCAGCAACCTACCGATATTGTACGCGAGGTATAAATTATGATAATGCACGGGGTATGACTGCTACTGCGTTGTTCCACATTTGACAGAGAAACTGCATTGCACGTACGACTCAATGATTGTTAACTTTGTACAGCAGAGCTTCATTATACGGCCACAATGGAAGCTCATTCGTTTGTCTTTCGACATCATACACTCGTTTGTAACGAAGCCTAGGTTAAGGGGGACAGAGCTGTAATGATTATCAACAAATGCTACAATGATAATCTTTTGTACACAGTCTTTATTACACCTTTTTGCATTACTACTTATCTTTATAAAGAAAGTCAGGTAACTTTCCGAGATATTTAAACGTTTTATCTGAAAATAATAAAAAACTGAAATAGCTAAAATGATATCTACTTCCACAAAATTTGATATGATAGTATTCTTTTGTCCCTAATGTTTAAAGTTTTAGAATGGAAGAGAAAAAACTGATTTTATGATACTCGATTTTAAAAAAAAAATCACAGCTCTAGAACTATTTTTGTAAAATAAAATAACTTTTCTAAGTTGTGAAAACGTGCAAAATATTAAAGAAAGAAAAAACGAATTCAAAGTTTTAATGCATAAGAAGCAAAGTGAACCTTGAAGTGGCCGGCATTGTAGAACACCCCTCCTTTCTCAATATATTTGATGAGCTATATGACTAAATCATTTAAAAACAGTCATTTGGAAGAGAAACACACAAATTATGTAATTTTGTAAAATAAAATATTGTATAAATGACAAAAGCCGCGAGTATGGCCACACCTCGGCATAGCCTGGTAGTCCGCGCCTGACCAGTGACAAAGGTTCATCTGCATAGCCACAAGGAGCATTTTCAACCTTTTACAATTTACTTTTTCTCTATTAGGCCTACAATACATTATGAAAATCACATGACAATTTAAAAGCTCTCAAACAAGAAATGAAACCGTATTATGAAACTAGAATATTATTAAAATATATTTACGAACATAAAAACAAAAAATCATCATTTTTCACCATATTTCACTAGTCCCCCCTTTATTAGGCATTTCCCGGAAGGACTATTACGTTAAATAACAATAAAGCCTTGATTTATTAAATCCACCATCATGTCTGAATCGAAAACTGTAATCGTTCAATCAAATCAAAACCAGTATAACAGAAATAAGTTTTTGTTCTTTCTTTCTGTTCCGATCAACCATAACTTTAGTCTTTCCTTACACATAACGTCGTCTACATTCGACCTGCACTGCGAGAAACTGAAATGATTTTTTTGTACTCCGGCATTATAAACAGTCTTCATCGTTAGTGAAAATCATTCATAATGGGGGGTATTTATAATATACCACATTATACATTTGATTATACCACAGCCGTAAAATATTACCATGTCAACTGAAACGTCATGACTTCTATTATGACGGCATAACTTGTGCCATGAAGTTAACATTATGAAACGATTTGCCACGCTATAATATTTAATACATTATTGTTGTCATAACAACCTCTTTCTTCATAGACCATGATATCAATCTACCCATCATTACAAATCTGTTGTCATTTCTTTATTAATTGCTTTATAATGCTGTCGTACAAAAAAAATAACGTATGAAACACGTTTATAATGTTAACGGTTATTGCACCCGTAAAAATTTACTCCTGCCATAACGTATTGAGAGACATTGGCATGGAAATGCTTACGTCAAATTATCCGATAAACCCAACAGTGTGAACAATGTACATATTTTGATCTTCAATGTACTACCTAATTCATTATGTTAAAGCTCTGAAGAGCCAAGAAAAAGGTTAAGAACAGAATTAACAAAATTTCTCCACACTTATACCTTCTACACAACTGACGACTTTATGCTTGCAATTGAATTAATCTTGTCACTCTGCATTGTATACATTTGTATAACTTTTAACTTCTTCCACATCTCAAGGCTACAATGCTGGTGTAGGATTTACGGAGTACAATAAATCAAATTTTCATCCATATGCAGAAGGGGAGTCAGCATACATACATACATACATACATACATACATACATACATACATAGTAACCTACTCTGAAGAGGTTACTAACTCATAGGTGGGGGGCTTGCAATATAAAATACATAGGTAACAGATGTAACTGGATTCCAAATACATAGGCTATTTCAAACGTCTGTTCAAACTTTAAACCACTGTAAATATTATAATATTTGAGATAGGCAAAAAACAAAAACATCACAGTGTTGGGGAAAAAACGGGGTTTACAAAACATGGGAAGATGTCCGCCGTTCTCTTGTTCAACGTACAGCATTCTGTCTGCGACACCATGCACAGCATTTTGCAGATAATGTCTTGGAATATTAGCAATTTCTTGCGAGATGGCATCTTTCAGTTGCAGTAGGGTTGTTGGATGTCAGGAAAACTCGTTCTTTAAAGTAACCCCACAACCAAAAGTCGGCCGGATTGAAATCTGGAGATCGCGGAGGCCACATTGTATACTATCATAACGTCTTTGGTTGTACAATGAGGCAGGCAGCTAAGAATCTGCGATCATGGATATGAAGTGGGCAGAGTTACAACCAGCGGCGTAACGTTAGGGCCTGCAATGCAGGTGGGCCCGGGGTTTTAAGAGGCCCGCAAACACCACGCAAAAAAGAAGTAAAAAAGAAGCCCAATTAATTGCAACCTGCATGGAACTGGTCAGATCATTATTCACGGCGGTTTCATAGAATCGAACTGTGTTGTTGAATCCAGCACAGCTGCAAACAATGCTTGCCTGTGCCCTTGTGTAACACGTACACGTGGTGAGCGGCGTCACAAAAGAGCAGCGCGAAGTTATTTTATCACAATGACAACAATGAAAATTGATGCCAAAATATCACATTTTAGTTGTAAAATTGTATTTTCTTGATGCGTAGGGTACCTGAGATGGTTTTGTGCACATTTTTCTCTGAACGTTTAACTTTTGTTATACATTTATTCGACAACAATGGAATGGGCTTTCGTTCAAATTTATAATGCCAATAATAAAATTATCCAATAAGATGTTTGTGTAGTAACGATCAGTCAACTTTACTCAGTTTCGAAAGAGCTCTCTTTGCGGGAAGTTATGTCAGTTGTGTGGTCGGTGTGATATTTTTCCAACTTTATTTGAACAGTTTTTAATTTAATTTTGTTCGTATATTTTTCTGTGTTTTAATCGAGTAAATTATTATTAGAGAGTATAGACAGTACAGTACTGAAAAATGAAACCATTCAAAGTTAAGTGCGAACATCTAAGCGGTGCACAGAAAAGACAAATGTTGGCAGTGCCACAAGTAAGTGCGCGTCTCAAGTGAAAAGTGATATAGAAATACATGTTAATATAGACAGCAATTGTGAAATCGTTAGGGAAAAAGAAGATTATAACAAAATCGCCTTAAATGTAATTAGGCCTACCAATATCGCAGTTGCAGAGTATTCAAATGATTATTTTAGAAGCAGATAATGAAACTAAAAAGTTCTCCATTAGACAAAATCCTTATCAGCCAGAGCAGGATAACAGATCCTTTTCCACGAAACATTACGATAAATTCACATTGACAAGGCAAAGAATTAGGAAAGAATGGTTGTGTTATTGAATTAAAATTACTCTGTTTATTGTAAACCGTGTTGGCTCTTTGGACAGTAGAAGTCGTCTTCAGCTTGGATTGAAGGGGTCCGAGATTGGAGATGGTTAACCAAAAGTATAGTGGGAACGAAACTAGTTACGCACATTTGAACGCATGCGACGTTTTCAATTCGTGGAGTAAGAAAAACACAGTTGACGCGGGTAGGGATTCAGAGCTAAAGAAAAGTGAAAACATATGGAAACAGGTCCTTGAGCGTATCGTGAATGTAATATTAACTCTGGCATCCAATAATATAGCTTTTCGGGGACATAGGGAACAAACTGGAAAATCAAACAGTGGAAATTTTTTAGTAATCATCGAACTTCTCGCAAAGTACGATCCTGTATTACGCGATCTCATAAATAAACCAAAATATACACAGAAGTACCTAAGCCCTTCTATTCAAAATGAGTTGATAGATGTTTCATCCCGTGCAGTTGAAAAAGAAATTATTAATGACATTAAAGCTGCCCCATTCTTTTCAATAATTACAGATACAATACAGGACGTAACAACAAAAGAATAATTAAGTCAGATATTTAGATACGTTACAGTTTCACATGATGTAACTGGAAAGTCTTGTGACGTGAAGATAAATGAAAGCTTCTTAGGTTTTCGCGAAATAAAAGATCAAAGTGCATTAGGAATAGAGAAGGAAATACTCGGTGCAATAGACGAAAAGGGACCCTTATTAACCAAATGCCGTGGTCAGGGGTATGACGGCTGTGCCAATATGTCAGGTGTATACAAAGTGTCAAAGAGAACTGAACAAAGACAAAGAACTGCAAAATATGTGCATTGTGCAGCGCATAATTTAAATCTAGTACTTGACGATGCTGCTTGTGGAATTGAAGAAGTTAGGTCCTTTTATGACACAGTGGAAATGTTGTATCTTTTCTTCAGTCATAGTATTAAAAGATGGGAACATTTGGAATCTTTTTATACCTTAAAAAAACTTTGCGCAACACGTTGGTCTTCGAGATATCAGTCCGTTAAAGCGCTGCGTTATGCTATGTCGATGTACTTAAGGCTCTATCAAAATTAATATTGATATCTAAAATAAAAAGAAAGAGAACAAGCTGTTGCTTTGAAAAACCAATTAGAGAAATTTCAATTCATTTTAAATAGTGTTGCAATCAAAGATTCTAGAATGTACTAACCTATAAATAATAATAATAATAATAATAATAATAATAATAATAATAATAATAATAATAATATTATTATTATTATTATTTTTTAATAATCTTAAAATAATGAACGATTAATCCCTTTGTTCTTATAACATGGAAATATATTGCATTAAAGTTGAACTTCTTCTTCTTCTTCTTTGGCACTACGGCCCTTGTAGTCTAGCCTTGGCCTCCCTTAGGATCTTGGTCCATTCCTGTCCAACCAGAGCCTTCTGCCTCCATCTTCTCACGCCTAGAGTCCTTAAATCGTCCTCCACTCCATCCAACCATCTTAGTTTCTGTCTGCCAATATTGCGCCTGCCTTCTGGTTTTGTGTTTAGAATCTTTTTTGGTATTCTCTGATCATTCATCCTGATTACATGTCCTAACCATTCCAACCTACGGGCTTTGATTTCAGCAACAATATCTGGAGATTTATATTGAGTTTTCAATTCTGTATTATATCTAATTCTCCAGTGCCCATTCTCATATTTAGGGTTGAACTTCTATCTGCTGTAATTATATTTATGCTATTGATAGGTTATACATTTGGGTGCACCGATACATTTTATTTTAGGGGGCCCGAAATGTTATTTTTGCAGGCGGGTCCGTATCACATTCGTTACGCCCCTGGTTACAACTACACTCTTTTACAAATAACAAGATATTAAAATGTTTTATTTCCAAACAACATACACCTCATAGTAACAACTTAAGAGCTCAGAACAACTGTTGAAAATGGCGACCACCTGTCTCAACACATACATTACAAGGACACATGTCATTTTGTAAGTAATAACAAATACATATTACCATGGAGGCGCCATTATGAAAATTAAAGCAGCTTACAGAAACGTCCCTTTCAAGATCTCGTGGCATCCGACCACTGCACTGGTTCCTGATGTAAAAATGCGCAGTTTAGAGTTCTCCATCATCTAGACTGCATAATTTTGACCCTAAAGTTGGAGACATCCTGTATATCTCAGCGTGCAAAAAGTTTATGACCAAGTACGGACTACTCTTCAATTTAATATGCCATCATCAAATCTGCATCGGTTATGGACTACAAGTAAAGCAGATCATTCATTCTGTGCTTCTTTGTATGGAGAAATGTCTGAATGGTATACAGTGAGAACAGGGTTGCACGAAGATCAATATCCACATTTCTAATTTATGTTACAGATATTCGAGTGGCTCGAAAAATTAGCATTGCACAGTTTTTTGACGTTACAGCACAGACAGAAAGCAGGGTAACGGCATTGTTTGGATTGGACTGACAAATTGCGAATAATATTAATACTACAGTCTACAATATAGTCACGAAGCTCAATACGTAGTAAATATACATCCATAGATAGTTGCTAACCACTAGGATCGCTAATATCTCATTACAGACAATGCGAAATAGCACCTGCACAGTCTATTGTTCCCAGTACCCTCATAAACTCAAGCCTCGTGATTGTATATACTAGACTGTGCTAATACTAAAAAACCCAATCGATCGTGTTTCCAAGGCAAGCCTGACAACCAATTGATAATCGACCCAGCGAATAGGGATTATACAGGTTGTTTCCGGGCTGGTGTTACAAACTTTCAGGGATGATGGCGAAGGGCACACGTATCAATTTGAGATAAGGAACCCTGGTCCGGAAATGACTGAGTCGAAAGTTATAAGCAAAAATAGTTGTGTGGAAATGGAGTTGTAATTTCGCACCACGTGCCCTCCTTCCCTTAACCTTTGGAACAGTCGTGGAAAGATGGTATGGGCCGGATGTCTCCTACGTGGGTACTTGTACCGATACAATCTGTGAGCTCGTCTACTGTTCCCATTGGCTCATCCGTATTCGAAAATCAGGTCTGCTTTTTCCGCTCTCGTGTACTCCTCCATTTCACTAGGACTGATCGACTGGACACTGCAACTTGTACACATACACTGCTGTCTACAGACGTGCATATCAGGACCGACCATGTCCGTTACACATTACGCTATCTGCATTGCTTTAGTGTAGTTTCCTGTCCCCACCCCTCAGACAGCGCACTGAATGGAATACTGTAAGTAGACAACGTAAACAACGTCAGATGAATACAGTATGTGCAAGATGTACAGATAAATACACATAAATAAGGTGTACAGAGGAATAAAATTATTTCATTTCCACACAACTATTTTTGCTTGTAACTTTGGACTTAGTCATTTCCGGACCAGGGTTCCTTATCTCAAATTAATACATGTGCCCTTCCCCATCATCCCTGAAAGTTTGTAACAGTAGCCCGGAAACACCCTGTATAGAATGGACACAGCGAATTTTCATGTTTTGTTTTTCTCTGCGCCGGCGTTTAGTTTCACTTTCAAGCGCTAAAGGTTAGTGTAATCGAGCACACGCAGAGTTCCTCGATGATTATATATATATATATATATATATATATATATATATATATATATATATATATATATATATAATTTGAACTGGTCATGGAAATTACGGGAAAACGGCTGAACGGATTTTAATGAATGACCCATCATTTTGAAGCTTGGCAACCAAGGATTTTCAGAAAAATAGTAACTTTCAGTGAATCTTACATAATTTTCCTATTTTCCAAAATCAATCTTTCGTCAGTTTTGAGAACTAATTACATTTCAGAATAAAACAAAACACACACTACAATAAGCAATAGCTGTTACACGAAGGCCATGACCTGCAGGATTGCCGACATATTTAGAGTTCAAATTCAAATGGTTGTTAAAAACTTCAAGACTTACTAGAAATAGGTCTGATTTTGCGGTGTGTAATTTTCTGAGTACAGATGTGTATTGGATATTAAAATCTACAAAACTTGTGGTTTGATGACATTATTACCATTAGAAATGAAATATTATTATAGTTAATGCCATGATGTGACTATTTTTCATTAATTATACATATTAATGCTATATTTGGGACTACACTTGCGTTGACACTAACTCCATCTCACTTGCCAAATACTTCCAGACGTGCAGCGTCTGCTGCTGAATTAGCCGTGAATAAAAAAGTCAATAAATATGCTCATCTTTCTAGACAATTATATCTTTATCCTCTTTGCTGTGGAGACCTTCGGTCCTTGAAGTCATGACGCTAAAGTTTTGGTATCTCAAATCGGCCAAATTTTGATCTCCATTACTGGTGATCGCCGTAGCACTACTTATTTGCATCAACGCTTAACTATTACCAGTCTAGTATATACAGTCACGAAGCTCAATACGTAGTAAATATGTATCCATAGATAGTTGCTAACCACTAGGATCGCTAATATCGCCTCATTACAGACAATGCGAAATAGTACCGGTACAGTCTATTGTTCCTAGCACCCTCACAACTCAAGCTTCGTGACTGTATATACTAAACTGTGGTATTACTACTCAACGCAGAAATGCAATGCGCGTTTCTGGTACTCTTCCCGATTCCAGCCCTTTGGAAGAACTCTTTCTTCTATAAAATGTATTAAGTATTCTGTGTGTAAATATTTGTATAGTATTATGAATTTAATATTAGCACATCTTATAACATTGTATTAAATGAATCTATTTTGTATTGGCAGTCTGTTAAACATTATGTTACATATTAAATTCCAAGCTTGATTGTAAAAAATATTAATGATATGAAAGTGAAACGTTTTGGGGTTATGTAAGTATATGTAGAGAATATCTTAAATTAGATCTTCTTTTCTACAATTTACTGAGTGGCGGCTATTTTATATATATACACTACAAAACTTACGCAAGATAATATTATTAAAAATCAAATATTTTTATAATTATTAATCAAATGGGGTTGGGTCTTTTTCATATACTTAATGGCGGTGTGGTGTAGATATTTATATCCGTCATTCTCTTCAGTATTGGCTCCAGAGAGGACAAAAATTACAGTTCCTAAGGAAAGACCAAAAGGTATTACTTACAGATAAAATAAGAGGCCTACAAAATTTTGTAGTCTTCCGATTATTAGATCTCTTAGCAGAATAAAATGATTTTACCCTCTACATTTCAAACTCTACACGCAGCAGCTATACCAAGATGCTATGTCTAATGTTCGAAAGCATAGCAAATCTGACTTTTTTTTTTTTTTTCACCTACAATCCATAATAACCTGAAATAGCTATTGCTTTACTCCCACATGAAAAACCCACTGATCGTTCTGACATTGTTACTTGCGTTTTCACGTTGAAACTCAAAAACTAAGGTAGATAGGTTCAATAAAAAGTATTTGGTATAAAAAAACAATTCAGAAGGAGTATGTTTCATTATTATGGAAGCAAATAACTTTCAAAAATGTCTGGTATTCTTCATTGAAAATAAATCTGGAAAATTTTTATTTTAACGTCTATTGAACTTAGTTTGCAGCATTTGCTGCACAAGCCACTAGTTGAATATAAGAGTTGGGACTCAGGATCCAAACACCGCCTTCCTTGCTGCATAATCCAGTAATGGCTTTGCTTCAAATAAATTCAAGTTAACAGCTTTTCCTTATTTATCAGTGATAAACTAGTTGTAATAATTTTTTATGTTTATATATAATAAATTACATTATAAAATTATGTATCAAATTCGTTTAATATTTGTATACACTATAATAGGCATATGGTTTTACTTCTCACAGGAGTTTTGTTTTTCCATTTTCAGCGCTATTAAATCATTACATATTTTAATTGTTGATGGTGTAAACGTCTCAACTCTAAATTAAAGTCCAGACATTACAGATAATGACGGATTTATTATTTCTTTGGTCCAATTTATTTTATTTGAGTACATAATGTGCCTAGATATATTAATTGTATGTTATATTCCGCTGTGTCGACTGCTAGCTGGTGTGATGTCAGCGCCAACTCTAGGGAAAAAGCAGAATCTCACGCTCAAGCTGGTTGAAGGTCATTGAAATCAGTCCTGCTACATCAAAGGTACCGACGCGAAGTATCCATACTTGTAATTCGCTATACACTGAAACCGTCTACTACAGCTAAGTACTTGGGAATATAGTATTGTATTTATTTACATTCCATGGTATTCCTACATCGCTTCACAGCTACAATATGGAAAATGTAAAAAAATTAATTACAAAGTCTTAATTCACAGTCACAGTGTAGTTGAACTATACAGAAGGGTTTTAAGTAAGCACTGAGCATGCGCGGTATGTTATAACTGGAACGCGAAAAATTCAGGCGACTCAAATTTTGTTTCTGGGTCTGTACAACACAAGGGGTTAGTATCGATACTTAGTACAAGACAGAAATATCCATGCAGCATTGTTGAATGTCAAATTCATATACAGAATAGAAGACGTGACAAATTACTCAGGTAGGCCTACTTCTTTAATTTGGCCCTAAATAATCTTATATTTTGAGTTTCATTTTTTATATACAGAGGGAGGCTATTACAATTTTTACTGCCATACAACGCACTCCTTTTTGATAGCATGATAGACTTGCCGATGAAGCATGGAATTCAAAAGTATTTATGCCATGAACTGTTAAATTAGTTACAAAATTTTCACGATTACATACGAGGGAGTTTATTAATGACAAAATATACTGATAAGCCATGACTCTCCACCAAATTAAACTGGAGAATTCTCATATGTTCATAATTCCAAGAACATTTGCAACATTTATTAAAAAGGTATTCTATTTTCAACACAACTGCCCAGTAAAGAAAACACAACGTAAATCATACAAGCTGCTACTCAAAATATTTTGTATGTATTCACTCTGCAAATGGGTAAATACCAGGTGGCAGTGGTAACTAATTACACTCAATATGACAATTAATAATAAACACAATCAATAAGAAATTAATAATAATGACTAACACTAATATGCTGCACTTACTCAGATACTATTGTTATACTGTAAATATAGGCACCGTCTGTAAGTTATGCAGAAAAGCAGGTATACGCATGGATGCGGACTACCGGTACATAAGAAACATTGAAAAAAAATCCACGCATAATCTACATAATGTATCACAAGTAAGGAATACGGAAAACAAATACATTTACAGAATTTTAATGCAACTTCAGTGAACAGTTATAATTACAGACATTCCCTGTACACGCCTGATGGGGGGAGGGGGCATGCCTTTTTGACGTCGGCACCACGCTCCGACCGCCTTTTATCCATTATTAGCTCAATTTGACATGAGGCTGCGTGAATCTCGTGGTCGTTCTGGATATTTTGTCAACAAGAAAAATACCGTTCCCAGCCGCGATGGAGCCCAGGATCTTCCATCCGCACCAACTGAGGTAGCAGACCGAATATATTATCTGATGAACACGGACGTTCTATCAGCTGCTGTACCTTTGAGATGGGCGAGAGGTCTCAACATCGTGTTTCTACCGAACGTGGAATGGGAAAGACGTTATTATAGAAAGAATCCGGTGAAACTGATTCGAATAATCATTTCAGAAACTGGACTAATTTTATTACAAACATTCCAAGAGAAGTAAAGTCTCGTTACAACTGAATTACGGTTATGAAGAATAGAAATAGCCGTCAGTATTGCATCCTTGCAGTCGAAGCACGGCTTTCTCAACTGACACGCTGGCAGAGGGTTGATGTGTGAGGGGGTCGTTATTGATCGGTCCACGCCACACCCTTACCCATAACAACGCATTATTGGCGCTAAATCTCAATTTAAGAAAAGCGTACATGGAATCACAAACCACAGTTTTGGAACCGGAACGAGGCGCGGTCTTCTTGCAGACGCCTGAAATTGGCCGGCGTCGGCACCTGTTGATGGAGTGATCAGCCGTCCCGACGCGCCATGACGGGACAAGTACGTGTGCTAACAAATATTTGCTAGTTTCCATGACAATATGACCTCACGCTCTCGACCCTTTGATCTATACAACGCTTATGTACTTGTCACAAACGGATATTGTGTTGTAAACAATTTTCTTGCTGTTACAAAATGGATGTTTTGAATTCGATGTACACCATATGGTAACACCGACAGACTTCCCTATCGAACAAAATCAGAATAGTGAAATTTCTGACAGAAAATATATCAAAGCCCAACTAGTATCGCAGTAATTACGTATCTCGCGCGCCGGATGTACATGCATATCGCTTCAAACGTCAAGATAATGGAGACCGTACGGTACGTCATGAAACACAACGCATATAGATACCATCACGAATAGATATCGGACTGTAACCTAAGTTCAGGGTACTTACCACGCCTTCACCCTGATGAGGACCTCGCCTTCCCCTAGCGTTGGCTCAGGCTTTTTCAGAACTTTCACAGACTTCAGGCCCCCGAAGCCGGTTAGTACGACGGCTCTCATTTCTTTCGGGGGTTGCTCCGGAGTTTTATCGGCCGCCTCCGCCTCCTCCGCGGGGGCTGCATCTTGCTGCTCCGTCTTTTCTGCAACTTTCTCCTCTGCAGGTTTAGTCTCCTGTTGCTCAGACATTTCGACGACGAATAACTACCTCGCAGACTCGAACCAAGCCGCGCTCTATTCACCAGACTTGTGGGCGGTATGGAAGGGATAGTAACAGGTGCCTCGTTTCACTACGAGAGTCAGGCTAGGAACTGGATTTCCAAAAAAATCGAATGTGAATTCTAACTATTAAACAATAAAAATATGTTGGTTTTAATATATGTTTGTCTACGCTAGTGAGATACCTTCCATAAAGTCAATATTATATTATGTATTTATTTATTTGAGAAAATAAATTGGTTTTCCTCAAGGAAATGTTCATGTAATGAGGTACTATTTTGTTGTTGATGTTGGCCAACCTGGCGGGGTGTAATTATGACAGAAAGGAATACTTATATTGAAGTTAATAGTTCAGATTGAAATTATGAAATGACAAACGTACTGTTTTTACTTGTTTCGGCTAGTTTTTGTATAATTGTTATAACTCTTCACTTTGAAAGTATTAGTTTTATGGTTAATTTGTTTTCACAGAAAGTTCAAACTGTTCATTCGCAAAACATAACCTCAAACACAAGAGAGAGTTTTATATCGTCCGTTCTCTGCCACAACTATGACAACAGGAGATTCTGTAGTTTTAAGAACTTATGCTATGCTCCGTTTGAAAAACAATTCATTTTTGTATTAACAAATAATTCAGTTCTCTCTGGTGTTACAAACATACACGACTTAAAAACAATCGAATTATCTTCTGTAACAAATCATAATGCACTTTTTATGAAATTGGCGATTGTAACCCCAGAAAATAGAATTATGAAGAGAAATAGGATCACTATAGAACATGGCTACATACTTTGGAGGTTTAAATGGGATAATATAATGCATGTTATTCACGATGACGCACTGCCTTTATTTACAACATACAAGGATATTTGTTTAGGGAATGTGGAACAGTGTATATCCACATACCGGTTGGCATTTGCTGACGAAGGAGAGCCTGGACCCTTAAGTGAGTGGTACAATATATTCACGAGTTCAGAACCCATTTTTTTACACAAGGTCGGTGTTGAGAACCTAGTTTGTTTCAAAGAGGCAAGAACTGGATTAACAACTCGCACTATGTGGTTTCAGTACGGATTTGGCATTCCACAAGGACCGTTTGCAAACACATTAGTTACTGGAAATCACATACGACAATTTACAATATTCATATTACAAAAACTCAAGGTGGACCCACAAGAAAAGTCAAATAATACAAACGCTGTATTTTTTAGTAGAAAAATTAATCGAAAAATTCTAAACGAAGATGCTGTTATCAAGAAAATTGAAGATGTGTATAAAACTAATTTTCCTATGGGCACAAAATTAGAAATTCATACCCTGGATGTGTCAACGAATAATACAAGAAGCATCCTAACTCACCTCTTACAGTCGCAGATAGCTGTCGGAATGCACGGCTCTGCCATGATATTATGCATATTTTTAAAACCTGGATCAGCTGTGATAGAATTGTTCCCCTTTGCTATAAACCCTCATAATGTGTCTCCCATAAAAGCATTGTGTAGAATTCCAAGCATCGGGTTATTCTACAATTCGTGGGTGAATAATAAAGAAGACAATTCTGTCGCACATCCCAGGGCTCCACCCCTCCTCGGCGGAATAGCGCACCTCCCTCCGTCTGATCAGCAACGGATAAGGAGCACGACTGAGGTTCCTGCCGTGCAGTGCTGTCATCACCCAGCATATCTGTACAGAATGTTCCAGGACACAATCGTCGACAGTGACCTGGATGGAGTTCTGCACGAAGGCTTTCAGAAGCATAAGAGTTTCGACGCAGAGTCATTCAACGAACAAACTTCTGATGTGATGCGGTGGAGTTTCCCAGCTCCCGTGATGAACATCACATGCAGCTATGCGTCACAGGAGAGCACGGTCACCATAAGATGGATTCCACCTGTCAATGCGGCAGAGCCCCTGTATCACATCGCAGTGGCTGCCAACAACTTGCAGTTCTCCACAACTAGCAAGAAGCCAGAGCTGGAGCTGCTGCTGCCACCTGCTGCCGAGGTTGAGTCCGGGCTGGATGTGTGGGTCAAGTGCGTGCAGCAAGGCCAGGAGAGTGTGGACACGTTCACGCGATGCGTCATCCGTACGCAATAGGCTGTGGGCATTCGGGCTCCTTAGGAGTCTTTCCTTTTGTCTGCTGTCATTTCTTAGAAGCTCCCCATCACTGATGCAGGCAGTGGGACACTAATGCGAGGCATTCACTTTCAAAATTTCAAGAGATATACAACAAACATTTTACAGAGCAAGTACCTACAGGTATGAATAATTTCAAGGGAAAAACTGTTTTGGGGCCGGGTTTCGATCCCGGGACCTCTGGCTGAATGCACCAGCGCTCTACCGACTGAGCTACCCAGGATCTCCACCCGACACCGTCTCAATTTTTCCCCTTATATCCACACACTTCGAGTGGGCTAACAAGATGCCAGACACCCAATCGAGAGCACACAAACTTTGTGTGACTTGAAAATTGTGGTTTTATGTTAACGTATATATTGTGCAAATATAGCTTTTAGCTTTTGTGAAGTAGACTTGAATAATTTGAAGGGATGTGGGTTTCTGGTATCTCGTCAGCCCACTCGAGGCGTGTGGATACAAGAGGAAAAATTGAGTGTGTTGGGTGGAGATCCTGGGTAGCTCAGTCGGTAGAGCACTGGTGCGTTCAGCCAGAGGTCCCAGGATTGATACCCAGCCCCGGAACAATTTTTCCCTTGAAATTATTCAAGTCTGCTTCACAGGGAGCTTTACCTGGAAACTAGATTTGAACTACAGCAATGCCTACAGTTTGTACAAACACCGCATGCTTTCAATCAGGTGAAATTGTGATCTCCTTTACCACTAGTTGGTCCTTCAGCTTGAAGACTTTTCTTTGTGACTCAACAGTTTCATGAAGAAAGAGGGAATAGACACAAAAACTGCTTGTAACTGTTCAACACTCACCTTTACATTAAGAATTTCTGTTCTGCAAGATAGTTGGCCATGCACATGCTTTCTCTTCACTCACTCAACTGACATCCTTGTAGAACACCCAATTTCTCCTGAAAAACTACCATTGGTGTCACCAAGCCACTAGATGAAAAGCTGAACATGACAGTTATGGAGGTTTTGGCATATACTTGATCCACCTCATAAATATTTCTAGCTCCTTTTGGGCCTAAAACTTTTGAATTTACAGGATTTAACATGAAACTTGTCTCGTCAGCATTGAATGTCCTGTCAGGTTGATTAAGAACATCAACATTCTGTTTTCTGTTATACATTCAGATATTTTGACAAACCAGTTTCATATATCTTTTTCGCTGACGCAGCTGCTTGCTGAACTGAAGCTCCACTAGTCCGAGTCGCAGTATCTGGATGTCTTTTCAGAAGAGCCTTATACCAACCTCTACCTGGTATATTGTCTATGAATAGATTTGGCCAGTTGTTCAGTTGGAGAAATTCTTTGACACTTGCAATCACATCTGCCTTACGACGAGGGAATCCTTTTTTTATAACCATCAATGATCCATTTTTTTGAGTGATTTCCTCTTCATCAGTCAAAATTGTGTTGGGGCCAGGGCGACAAAATCTTGCTTTAGATGAAACTGAATTGTTGTCCAAGAAACGTTATGTTTGTTCGCTGCTGCATTTTTTTAAAGTCCACTTTTGACATCATTAATAGCAGCTTCTAAATCCTCAGATATGTATCTTTACTTTCTTGACGACATTTCTAACATCCTGTGCAGAGGAAAAAAGGTTTTATATAACATCGCAATACTGCCAACTATCACACTTGTTTCTTTTGACATTACAGTTTATTGGCACCCCTGCCAAGAACTGTAACTAAATATCAGAAGTGACTCAAAAATATATCTAATTGAACTACATTAGAAGGCGATTCAAAGTCTGTACTTATATCACTAATACACAGTATTACAGTTGTTGGCACCCAAATTATTTTAAGTAAAATTAAGTTATGAGATTGAATGAATTTAATTACATAATAAGCAAAACATACAGATCAAGTATAACTGTAATATACAACATAGGCAAATACTACAGAATATGTCACTCCCATGTTCTTTATAATTCAACAACATAATGCAGTTCACACACAGCATGAAGACTCAGAGGAAAATGAAATTATGGTTTATTTAACGACGCTCGCAACTGCAGAGGTTATATCAGCGTCACTGGTATGCTGGAATTTTGTCTCGCAGGAGTTCTTTTACATGCCAGTAAATCTACTGATATGAGTCTGTTGCATTTAAACACACTTAAATTCCATCAACCTAGGCCGGGATCGAACCTGCAACCTTAAGCATAGAAGGTCAGCACTAAACCAACTAAGCTACCCAGGCTGACGGAAAATGAAGGAAAAACATTCACACAACAATGTGACCAACATTATAACCTATGTTTTTTCTGTAAGTAGATTTGTCTTTGGGAAAAAAATAAGCTTATTATTATTATTATTATTATTATTATTATTATTATTATTATTATTATGTTTAGTACCTGCCAAGAACTACCACACTGCCAACAATTATCTAGGTACCGGTAATTATGTAGGACTGTTTTCAAAAACTACAAATAATGCCCATGGCTTGTCAGTATATTTTTCACTAATAATCTTCCTCGTATGTAATCGTGAAAACTTTGTAACTAACTCAACATTTCATAGCATAAAAAAAATGACTTTCATACTCCATCAGCAAGTATATCGTGCTATCAAAAAGGAGTGAGTTATATGGCAGTAAAAATTTTTAATAGCCTCCCTATTGATATAAAAAATGAAACTCAAAATATAAGATTATTTAGGGCCAAATTAAAGAAGTACATAATTTCTCATGCTTTCTATTCTGTAGGTGAATTCATGACATTCAACCATGCTTCATGAATATTTGTGTTCTATTATGTATTGATACTAAAACTGTGTTGTACTAGTAGACTATATTGTAAAACTCTTCTGTATATATTTCAACTAGACTGTGGCTATAATAAAGACTTTATAGTACTATTAGGATTTTTTTTTCTGTTTGATATATTCCATATACTAGCTATGAAGCAATGTACGAATACCATGAAATGTAAATAAATACAATACAATACAATACAATACAGCACTTCCACATTTGTTTAACAATACAGTTGCGAGGGTCATAATAATCAATGATTACAAAAACTGTTCACTATTTCATGATATCTTCTATTATACACAGTTATGCAATTATGCCAATGTAGCCCTAAAAAAAAATAAAAAAAAAAAAAAGATAAAGAGAAAAGGCTCGAGGAACTAAGTGGCATCAGCAGACCTCGGATGCACTCGTATAAAGCTGCTTTCATACTATAGCAGTTTATGTTTTCCCTGGATCCTTTGCAGTGGGTGTCATGCACCAAGAGTATATGCGTAACATAAACATTTCACCTAATGTGTCGCTGTGGCTGGGCTATTTAAAAGTGCTAGTGCACTAAATTGTAAAATCACAGGATCGAATCTTGCCTCCATTTTATTTTTATTAATTTTTTGCATTTAAATCATTGATGTGCACACACAAAAACAAAAAATAAGCTTTTTCCTTTCATCTGAGATCAATGGAAATAAATAATGAAGGACTAAATATCAACGAAAATAAACATTTTCATATGAAAAAAAATTTATATGTGACCCCTCAGCCCGAATTACTTGTCTCAATGTCCGAGGTATGGATGAAATCAAATTTCTACAGTACTGATAACGTCTATACTGTATCCCAGGCTTCTTCAATTTGAGCCGACAAGGCATCCTTTGTCCTCCAATGATTTGCAGGTCAATTTGACTCCATTTCTTTTTTCACCTCTGCCCACACATTTTCAATAGGATTCAAATCAGGTCAATCACAATGATATCCTGCCTTTCAGACTAGATGGACAGGATTTTCCTATATGAAATCATTAACTCTGTCTGGATAATGCATCCTCACGGTGAAAATCGTGATGCCATTGTATTGTTCCCTTTACAGTGTGTCGTCAAGCATCTACAAAACACCCACAGGATCACGAGACATCCAACCACAGCCTCGGCAAAATTGCTTAACCACGTATCTTTCGTCATGTAGGGCTCCTCGTGATGGTAAATGATCACTTCAACCCCCCCCCCCCCACGTGAAGAAGAAAATGTGACTTCATCTGAAAATACGACTCTATTCCAGTTGCGATTGGCATTTTCCCTCTACAAACATGGGCTGAAACAGCTTATGATCGCCTGTTAGGTGTTCTTTCTTTGCTGCTAAAGACTCTGCATCTTCTACGCAGCCTGGGAAATCGAGTAATCTGCAGCATTAACAGGAGTAAGGAGTGACTGCCTGTGTGTGAACTTAGTATGACAGAAAACAAAACACAGGCATGTGCTGCTCATCCATCTACATGACTATCAGCAACACTGTAATTAACTAAAACTGACTGCAACACAATATATATATATTTTGTATTAGGAAGGCAGAGAAAAGACTGCAAGAACGGGACTGGGAAGATAGAATTGGAGAAAAAAATAACGTAGGACATTGGTCGCAGGAAGATGTGATATTACTTTGTAAACCTGTTTATAATAAGGAAGTTGATACTACGAAGCAATGAGGATGAAAACAAAATGTGGATTTAAAATCATCATTTAATTAAATAAAGAAATGTTATAAAAATCACATCAAGGATTCGAACCTGTGTACTCACTGCTCTCTAGCGATCAGCACTTCATACCTTACCACTGAGCTAATGCAACATGTGGCAATATCACCCAGTTCAATTCATGTCAAAGAGTAGATTTCAGTCCAGTGTGAACCACGCACAAGACCGAGTAGGACTTAGACAAAATCTGACTTCAAGAATCTTCTAATTTTTTTTTGTCTTAGGGTGTACATGCTTTTGAAGAAAATCTTGAAATAATACTGCATTCTTTAGATTGTAATGCCAAAGACAAGCTGAAAAGTTCACCCATGCTGAATGACTGTTGTAGAAAAACTAGAATATTACCAATAATGCCAGCTGAATAATAGAAGCAGAATTTCAGACTGTCATGTCCAATACTTGTTTCTGTCATCAAAAAGAGATCTAAGAAAGTAATACCCTATATACCAGTCGTTAAAACTTAACTGAAGAATATTGCTGAAGCATCTTTTAAATGTATTGTAAATATTCATAATTTAAATACTCGTATGTATGCCACTATTGTATTGATTAAAGCTGGTTGAGTGAAAGAGAAGGCCTTATGGTCTTAACTCTGCCACCGAAAATAGAACATTCCATTCTATTCTACCCTGTATGAAACATATCAAACAAAATGAAAGCAATTCTTTTGCAATCCTTCATGAAGGCACTATGCTTATAGACAAGTGCACTTTTGTAATGTTAATCATGTCCAAGGTATCCATAACACAGGTTAACGTGGAATCGGAATTAGTAGCAGTAGGGATAAATATATAACCTCCAAAGAAAACTGTCTGTTAATCATTCCTGTTAGAGGCCGAGTGAATCCCAGCATTAGATCAGTGGGGAAAATCCATGACCCTATCAGGGACCGATAGCTTGCAGCACAGATCCATGGCCCTATCAGGGACCAATAGCTTGCAGCACAGATCCATGACCCTATCAGGGACCGATAGCTTGCAGCACAGATCCATGACCCTATCAGGGACTGATAGCATGCAGCACAGATCCATGACCCTATCAGGGACCAATAGCTTGCAGCACAGATCCATGACCCTATCAGGGACCGATAGCATGCAGCACAGATCCATGACCCTATCAGGGACCAATAGCTTGCAGCACATATCCATGACCATATCAGGGACCAATAGCTTGCAGCACAGATCCATGACCCTATCAGGGACCGATAGCTTGCAGCACATACCCATGACCCTATCAGGGACCAATAGCTTGCAGCACAGATCATGACCCTATCAGGGAACGATAGCTTGCAGCACAGATCCATGACCCTATCAGGGACCGGTAGCTTGCAGCACAGATCCATGACCCTATCAGGGACCAATAGCATGCAGCACAGATCCATGACCCTATCAGGGACCAATAGCTTGCAGCACAGATCCATGACCCTATCAGGGAACGATAGCTTGCAGCACGATAGCTTGACCCTATCAGCACAGATCCATGACCCTATCAGGGACCAATAGCTTGCAGCACAGATCCATGACCCTATCAGGGACCGATAGCTTGCAGCACATATCCATGACCCTATCAGGGACCGATAGCTTGCAGCACATATCCATGACCCTATCAGGGACCGATAGCATGCAGCACATATCCATGACCCTATCAGGGACCGATAGCATGCAGCACAGATCCATGACCCTATCAGGGACCGATAGCTTGCAGCACATATCCATGACCCTATCAGGGACCGATAGCTTGCAGCACAGATCCATGACCCTATCAGGGACCGATAGCATGCAGCACAGATCCATGACCCTATCAGGGACCAATAGCTTGCAGCACATATCCATGACCGTATCAGGGACCGATAGCTTGCAGCACAGATCCATGACCCTATCAGGGACCGATAGCTTGCAGCACATATCCATGACCCTATCAGGGACCGATAGCTTGCAGCACATATCCATGACCCTATCAGGGACCGATAGCTTGCAGCACATATCCATGACCCTATCAGGGACCGATAGCTTGCAGCACAGATCCATGACCCTATCAGGGACCGATAGCTTGCAGCACAGATCCATGACCCTATCAGGGACCGATAGCTTGCAGCACAGATCCATGACCCTATCAGGGACCGATAGCTTGCAGCACAGATCCATGACCCTATCAGGGACCGATAGCTTGCAGCACAATGTCTCAACCATGATGCTACTTCACACCCCAGTGATAGCACTGGAGGTCTTTTCCATTCTTTCCTGTTCTCTGGCGTCTTGAAGTTCTGCCTTTCATGCAATTCCTGTACTTCATACAACACTGTGATCACATTATCAGTAATTTGGTTTATGAATGCCAAGATGTCATGCAGGTTTTTATAAAACCCACATGTCAATCTTAGGCTCGGATTATTCTGAGAACGGTGGGAACAAGTATTGGGATTCATAAACACAAGCATGTGAGCGTTCCAATTTATTTTCATAGTTCTGCTTAATTTACAGATCTTCAAGTTCGAAGATAAAATTTTAACTGCTATCATTATATTCTTACAAGAGAAGTGTTCCTGTACCTACAATACATTAAATAATATACAGTGCACAAAGTGTTGGCAACACATCCTGGTATATATATAGAGAGAATGCAGTCTGCTTCCATAGTGTTACATGATATAACACACACACACATTCACGCATAAAAATTAATGTAAACATCTATGTATTGATATAGTTTCATAAATAAATATTGGAATATGGAGAAAATTACAGAGAACAGATTATTTGTGATTTGAAAAAGATATAATTACAAAAGAAAACAATAGTATAATAAGAATATTTATAAATGTGATAAAAAGGCAAATTTACATAATACATTCCTATAATGACATTGTCTAAATCATTACAAAATTACTGAAACATGTATCTATATATCAACATGCATTGTGGATATGAACATATTTCTATACAAATCTTATCATTTGATTATAGTCATTGTGAAATAAGGAAAGAACGAAGAAAGCTGAGCAAAGATTTCATTTTCTAACACAACAGATTTTTCACATGCAATGTATTTCATCTTGAGTAGTAAAATAAATATGCATCTATGTTATGCTGTGTCTTTATTTTCAGCTCTCTTCCCTAATTTCTCACCCAGACGCGTTACCATACTATGATTATCAGGAGTAGCATTTTCGGTTACAAATCTAGCAGAGCTATGAGAGAGATTTATCTGGTGTGTCTCGTTTGTGTGTTACTTTCAGATCTCGCATGGGAAAGAAGTTCAGCTATTTGTGAAAGTGTGGTTCGAATGGAGCAGTCCTTCAAGTGGCAGTATAATACTAGCTTTATGTCTGGCTTGCTCTTGTGAAACTACTCCATTCATCAGCTGACTTATGTTTTATACATTAATAGATGTAAATACATAGGAATATGATTTTTTGCTATTACGATATACACGAAATGTGTTAAAGGAAATTAAAATTAAGACACGGTGGATTACTCAAAAACCTAATTCTAATACTTTGCCATTGTTCAGAAAAACTGGAAAGTTGAAGAAGGCAAGAATGTCATGAGGATATATTGGTTTCACGAAGATGAAGGTTCACAACTTCAGTCTATTCAACTTCAGAACATTGAATGGCTATTGTTTTTCTCTGGAATGAGACTGAAGGTAGAGTTACTGCAGAAGAGTTCACTATCATAGTTGATGATTCACTGACATTTAATCAATCATCGTGTTTGAAAAATTTTGTTACAGAGAAACTAAGTGACGAGGGAAACATATGCTAGCCAGTAGTAAATGGGTTACATTTTTCAGTTCTTGTATATATGGTGAGCAGTGTTCTCATTACTAGTTCTACCCCGACACAGATTGGTTACACATTTATACAGACTGCTCCAAATATCAAAATGATGAACCAGCTGAGCTGGAATATATTCCAAATTATTCAGTTTTATTTGTCTACAGTGAGTCCTTCTACTCACGTTGATGGAGAAATTGCAGCAATCAACAGGGCATTAACACAACTTATTTATCAAATTAATATGTTCAAAAATGCTGTTATATTTAGCGACTCAATTTCTGCAATCCAAGCCATAACTTCAATATTCCTACAAATTCCAAAATCGCAGAAATTCAATCATCCATACACATACTGGCAAAACAAAATAACCCGTATATCCAATGGATCCCTGTCCATTGTGGTATTATGGGCAATGAGATTGCAGATTGTTTAGCAAAGAAAGGTGTGGAGGAGTTGTTACATTAGCTATGGAAAATATCCAATTTAAATGTATTGCACTCTTTCTTCTCAATGTCTCCTTCAACATTAAGTTGCAGTTCACTGTACTAAATCAGCAAGCCATTCTGCACATTAATAAATATCTCACTTGGAAACGGAACTGAAGTGCAGGGACAATCAAGAATAAACGAGCATTTGCTATTACAAATGTCATGTGTGTAATAATTCAAAGACTCAACATTCTCTGAAATTAAACTTCTTCAGAGTCTTTGTTAAATTATGCAGAACACAGTACATGAAGGCAGCTGCCACAGTGGGCTAGTGCAGGACTTATAATCCTGCGCACCCAGGTTCGATACCCAGTGTACCCCCGATTTACAACTTGTGTTGGGCAAGCCCATGTTCCAGGTAGCACAGGGAGCTCCGCGGCTTCCCAACAGACAGATGGAAAGAAAAATTTCTCTATGTACCATCTTAGACAAAAGAAATGACTGGCTGTTCTACGCTAAGTCCCATTAGTTGATTCCTGAGAGCTTAATTTTACAAGTGAACGAATATCCTGTGCATGATTGAACTGTGTCTATCCTTTGTTTGTTTGTTGCTTTGTCTGTCTGTTTATAGATCACGAGTTATAACTAATCTATAACAAAGATATGTTCAAGGGTAAATGAGTTGCAAAATAAACATCCTTTCCCTAGTCGTGTGGACTGCATGCAGCACAATATGGCACTCGCACTCATCTGACATGGGGCCGTGGGGACCCAGTTCATGGCGACATTATGGGTTCAATCAACTCATACAAGGGAGGCCATAAAATGGAAAACAAGATACACATATACATAAGAGCATACAGAACTTTCTCTCTTCCCACTTCATTTGTATTGATATCTGCTCCAAGGCAACATCACGCCCTAAAATTAATAAGTAGGTACTGACTGATTCGACATTTATGTATAAGCATAACGGGCCTGAAGTTCATGCCACATTCAGCAGAACACATGTATGAGTTATCACGAGGTCATTGGCACGGAATGCTGACAGTTTCGATCAGTTTTTCTGAATGCAATCAAACTGTACTTCCACATTTACCAATCTGTCTCCGAGGTCCGGTGGCCAGCATGTTGGTTTCTAGATCTGGAAGTTCTGGGTTCAACTCTCGGGAAATTTTCCGTGAAGAAAAGTTCACTAGGTCTGGAAATTTGTATGAATGCGAGTGTTCTGGTTATCAATTACCAATCTTCAGATAAAATACAACGGCCAATATGCATAATTAGTAGCATTTGCTTTCCTTTGTTTTCGGTAAAGGTTTTAGTAAAAGCATTTCCTTCAATTCGTATGCAGAACCTGGTCAGCACTTCACTGAGAATCCAGCCACGGCTATCCAAGTTTATATTAAGGCATGCCTATGTGACCTTATTATCTAATACAATATGGATGTGTTCTAGCATATCTCGCACGCATGGAGTGGGAACAACTGAATAACAGGAAGCTTACATCATCACAGAAGAAAAAAAGTAAAAAATTAAAAAGATACAAGACACTGGCAACAAAACAATAAAGCTCCCTCCATGGGGAAAAGATTATGTCCACCAAGGATAAAAACCCTTCCTCTTCATTCTGCTTCAGCCTTCGGATTTAGAAACTTAATCCAGTGACAAGACTTTTCGGAAATTTTATTTGACACAACAAATTTTACAGTTCTTGAAATCGTGATTTAATGCACTCCTATATCCTCTCCAATGTGCGTCTGAAAATCTGGTTCTGCCATACACCTAAAAAATATTTTAATCTTGTCCTGAGACAAGAGACTTCACCATATGTTTCTCCACTCCACATCCAATCTATGTCATCATCATATCCCTCACATATTAGACCCTGCAGGATCTGTTACGGTCTCTTGCCAGCGCTTGCGTGGTCTTCCCAATTTCTCTTTCCTCTTGGTACATAAGTAAGAATCTGTTTAGGCCATCTTGTGCGATCCATCCTTTCGACATGTTTTTTCCACTGAAGTCGATATTGTTGAACAAAATTAACTATAGGATCCATTTTTAGTTCCTGCAATATGTCCACATTTTTACAGTGTTCCAGCAAAGAGCATCCCGCTGTTCGTCTCATGAACCTCATTTCAGCTGTCGTCAGCCTTTGCTCATCAGCTTTTCTGATTGTCCATGCCTCGCTACCGTAAGTGAGGACCGGTCGAGCTAGTGTTTTATATACCTTTAGCCTTGTATGTTTCTGAACATGGGATGATTTGAAGACGGTGTTAATTATGCCAGTGATTTTTATAAATTCAGATATTTTATTTGACATATCTTCATCAATCTATGTAAGTTCTTGAAATCACGTTCTAAGTTCAGTCTTCTTGGTGTGCAAATCTTCCTTCCGTATGTACGCATATAAACTGCCATCTGTTTACCTTGACTACAGTAGCAAAGCCACTAAATGTGGCAGACTACGTTTTTCTGTAGTTTGATGTAAGGAGCAAAAGCATTACTAACACTTTATCCATAAGATTCGAATCAAATGCTGAAATCTTAGTAAATTAGAATCATCAAATGCTTCACTTCGACATTTACTAAATTACAAGCATTTACAAAGAAAACGTAAGTTATACTAAAAAAGTCGTAGTAAAAGCATTTCCTTAGTTTTATGCATACTGGCCACTGGGCAGAAACCTGAACACACGTTTCAACATTACGCTGCTGGCAAGTAACTTCATCTATGAGTTCCACCAGAAAGCACTAAAACGTGTTAGTGTCAACAATGAACAAAAAAGTTTACCAATGACCAATGTTGTTGTTGTTCTTTTCTAATGCCACGCATTTGACAATAAAGTCATTTGACCTCTTGCACTCCAATACTTTTCAAAGATACTTTCATGGTCAGCCACTGAAGGACAGATTTTGAGGTGTTCCGAATCCATTTCTTGATTTGAGTTGCACAATGGGCAGTTAGGGGACTGATATATTCCAATTCTATGCAGATGCTTGGCCAAACAGTCATGGCTAATGTAAACGAATCAGAAATCACGAATACAAACAGGACTTCAAAAGTGATGGAAAAAATGGCGTTCGATTCCTGATGCATTCTGCAGACAACATCACTACCTGATCTTCTGAAGGCAGTCAGGCAGCACGTGCACATGTTCACTGTCCTTAGCTCACTTCCTGCTTCCAATAACAAATGCCTTCAAGGAATCACAATACAGAGCAACACATCGAATGCAATAACAAAGTGAATTATGAAGATTGATGTCCACGGCAGTTGGCAATGAAGCGAGTGCTGGTGTCTATGTTGAGAGATAGCAAACTTCGTTTGTAACGTGTCTCTGTTTGTGCAATGCCCGTGTTCTCTGCACAGCAAGCTACAAGTAATATAGCTTAGCAGGCAACTCAACTGATGCTAAAGATGCAACAAATTTCAAAATCTAATTTTTTTTTTTTTACTTCACGTTGATGCCAAATGAAAAACATATCTAGGCTGCACTCATGTAACATGTTAAAATGTTATATACTTAAAACTAATTTTCTAAACATCATTACAAACTGTTTTGAGTTTTAAAACTAGAACCGTGCATGCTTTCTTTAAGCAGTTCATTATCTAAAATAGAAAGTAAGCTTGAAATCTTGTCACAATGTTAAAAAAATAATTTGACTACTGATAACATATTATGTCGAACCAATTTAAAATGTAGTACAACGCGCTGTGTGGCTATGTACAGGTTATCACAGTGTTCGCTGAAGTTGAAGTCGAATTATCAATTCCATGACCTTTGTTACCTGCAACAACAAACACAGTCATTATCTGAACGAAATAAACGAACAGTTGTCCATTTTGAACATTACATTACAACAAAGAATTCAATGCCCACAATGGCACAGTTCCATCATCTCTAACACCTAGGCACTATGTTCCCATACAGTCCTAGATCTACGCCACTCAGGCAGTAGCATATTTGTCTGCTGATCCCAGGCACAGATGGGGTATGGACTCAATTCCCATTTGGACCGATTACTGTTTGGGGGTTTCCGAGGTTTTCAGCAAAAGTATCGTGAATGTCAAGTAATCCATTGCGAATCCTCGGCCTCATCTCGCCATCGACACTATAATATGATCTAGCAGTTGATTTTTTTTTTTATTTCAGTAGGTTATTTTACGACGCTTTATCAACATCTAAGGTTATTTAGCGTCTGAATGAGATGAAGGTGATAATGCCGGTGAAATGAGTCAGGGGTCCAACACCGAAAGTTACCCAGCATTTGCTCATATTGGGTTGAGGGAAAACCCCGGAAAAAACCTCAACCAGGTAACTTGCCCCGACCGGGAATCGAACCCGGGCCACCTGGCTTCGCGGCCAGACGCGCTGATCGTTACTCCACAGGTGTGGACTCTAGCAGTTGATATAGCATCAGTCATTAAATAACAGGAGAAAACATTTAATCCTGATATCTCTTGGGATTACTGAAAAAGACTTTCTCTGCTCGTCTCTTGTCTTGTTCTGGCCTTGTAGTCTACATAAACGCAACTGGTTCTCCTCTGTACATAAGCTATAAGGCCAGTCTCTGATGTAGCCATCACATTTCACTTCTCTGCTCTTTATACACTATGTGATTAAAAGTATCCAGGTACTCAGCAACACGTGTTTTTATCACAGAAGTCAGCAGACATCAGACAGCATAATGAGATAGTCTGACGAACTCAACGTGGTCAGGTGGTAGTTGTGCGCGTGATCTCTACTCTCCTAAGCATCCCTGCTAGTGATATCATACTGAAGGGATGCATACAACCCAAAAGCATGCAGGCCCAACACCCATGAGTCCGTCGAGTATTGAAGAGAGTCGTGCAGCGTAATCGTCAATCATCCACCGCCACCATGACACAGGAATTCCGAACTGCATCAAGATCTTCAAGCATCATAACTGTTCGGCGCGAGGTGCGTAAACTTGGTTCCCATGGTCGAGAGTTGCCCATATCCACACATCACACAGACAAATGTGAAGGAGCTTTGAAACTGGACCCTAGAAGAGTGGAAAACCACTGAGTGATGAATCATGGTACACAATGTGGCGATCCAATAGTACGATATGGGTGTGGCGAATGCCTGGTGAACGACATCTACCAGCCTTTATAGTTTCGACTGTGAAATTCGGGGTGGTGAGGTTACAGTGTTGTCATGTTTCTCCTGGAGGGAGCTTGGCCCCTTCGTTGTTCTACCTGGTAATGTCACGGCACAAGCTTACATTGACATTTTAACCACTTTCATGTTTCCTACCATTGAAGATCAGTTCGGGGATGACCATTGTGCCTTTCAACTCAACTAAGCACTCATCCATACTGTAGGGCTTGTCGGGGAGTGATGGACTGACCTGCGCAGAGTCCGACAGAACATCTCCGGGATGTTTTGGAATGCCAACATCACGCTAGGCCACATCGATACCTCTTCTCATTTTGGTGCTCATGGAGGAATGAGCTGCCATTCCCCTGGAAAACTTTCGCCACCTGATTGAGAGTGAAGGCTAAGGTTGGGCCACACCGTACTGACTGCGAGTGTTCCCAATGAAGGGCTGCCCAAACTTGTACTTCATTTTGATGTGGGTGTCCGGATACTTTTGATCACATAGTGTACATCGACTCTTAGGATAAAAATCCATATTTTTTCCTTAATGTCTTTCAAACTTTGGTGACATGTGAAAATCGAATTTAGGGGCCCAAAAACCTGGGGGGGGGGGAATAAATATTATGAATTGACTTAGGGTAAAACTTCTTTCGCCAAAATGATCCCCTACATATGGAAAATGTTACAAACTAAAATTATTTATTGATCTTGAACCATTCAAAAGATATGCCACATTATATAAGCACTTTAGAAAAAAAAATATTTGTATATTTTTGGGAAAAATAATTATAATCGATTGAAAATAATAATTTTAGTTTACACAATAGCCACATGTTAGTCTTCAATTTGGTACCTCAATGACGTCTTTTGCCCAATTGGAAGTTTACTTTTTGTCTGTCGGAAGGATAACAAATGTTGGAAAATGTGAAATAGAAGAAAACAGACACTGAAGATGGCATAAGGTATAGAAAGTATAGTGCACTTATATTATAAATGTCCAAATAATTATGATATTATTAAGATATTGGGTACTATTAAGATATTGGGTACATGTTAAATATTTTTGAAAACTACAAGAAATGAGCTTTCAGATGAGGCAAAAAAATTATTTACCAAAATTTTAAAGAAATCTGACATTTCTGACCATAAGCCATGGTTCACGAATTTTGTTCACGACAAAGAATTTTCATTTGTTGTAACTTTATAACAAAGGAATCAGCTACTCAGTGTCGTAGAGAATTTCAGGAGTATTTTCCTGGACTTACCTATTAGAAGTACATTTGTAAAATAGTGAACAAATTCAAAACTACAAGATTTTACAGAACAGACAATCCACTTCATAAGCTTTTTAGAAAATTCAAACAGACATTATCAGCAAGCTTAATAAAATATAAAATACCAACCTATTCTGTACGCCTAGTCCTGCGCCTGCCCCAGACGATCGTCGAGGAGGCCCTGCAACCGCCTCGTGACCACAGCCGTGTGCTGCTTGGCTGGGGAAGCATCCGCGTCAGGGGCGTCGTCCAGAGGCAAGCGCTTGCCCACCTTCTTGGAGTCGATCTGAATCATGGTGTTGATTGCACGCAAATCCTGCGAGCAGGTGAGGGTAATGTGGCACTTGATACTCAACAGGTGGCAAAGTAAGAAGAAAGGTCACTAAGATTATTCCATAATTAATACAAAAAAAAAAACTTTATGTCAATAATTTGAGAAAATATGATATTAATTTTTTAATATCTTTCATATAAAAAGTAAGCTACATTACAAATTTGAGAGTAATGTTTGTTCCAAGTGATATCAATTGCTACAAAACGCAATAAATTCTATTTGCAAATGTTTTAAGCCTTTCAGGCATTCGACAGTAACTCATTTTACTTTTGAAGAAACAAAGCTTAATTTGTATTGTAAATGGCAGCTTACCTCAGACGATGAAGGGAAGGAGGGCTATACAAAGGAATGATGGATACTTCCACTCATAGTGGAGAACAGGAATGGATGTTGGGCACTTCCTAATAACGAAACAATTAAAAATATATATTATATGGAAGGTTAAAAAAATGGGGAGAGGAAGAGATAAAGCTACACCGAGTTGGACTCACTTTGGCTGGACTCCTGCTGAAGCAGTAGCTCAGGGGCTGGGACGGAGAAGTGGGGAGCGGCTTGGACTCCAGAGATCTGATGTACACGGTGTGCTTGTCGGACACCCTGCGGCAGGGCGACATCGGCTGGTTCTTGCCCAGGGGCAGCGGGGACAGCGTGACGTTCTCTGGCTGCAAATAAAACACAATCTCCAAAATCATTCATTCTGCAACGATGACAATTAAAAGAAGGCTACAACTTCGATAATGCATGAACAGAAAAGAGCAGCAGCAATGTAATTGAGATTTGTGGCAGCTCATCTATATCACTAAGAAGTAACATCTGGACGAAATGCAAGATCTGCGAGCAGAAAGAAACAGCCACTAAACAATGGATGCAGGCTTGAAAACTAGATATATGACATACATCATAAAGAAAGAAATAAAGATTTGTAATTTATATTTATGACAGACAAGAAGATTGAGCAAACAAAATACCTAAACATGCTGCTTAACAGGAAGAATGTAATTTAGAACTGAACTTAATATCAGAAGGAAAGTGAATAAAATATTACCAACATCTTCGGACAGAAGACAACAAAATGAAGAAGTAGTAATGGCCACCATCAAGTCTTGTAGAAATAAGAAAGCTCCAACACTGATAAGGAACGATTGAATATTAATGCATAACGCAACACCCGCTGCTGTGATTGACGGAAAAGTGTGCATTTCATTCAAACGCGGTAGGCAATAGATCTATTGTATTCGAGTGGTAAACAAATGACTTGTATGTCACAGTGCTGGATTTTGAATCCTGGTTACTTGAAATACCGTAAATTTTTGTAGGCCTCATACTATTCACTTCAATGATTTTTAGTTCATAATCGGCAGTGGCGTAGCATGAAATTTTGAGCAGGGGAAGCTAACTCAAGTTGTCTTTCATGCAATATGAGAAAACGTATTACAAAAATACAGTCTTAAAATAAATAGTAGTCAATTTCAAGTCAGCAGTCGAAGATTGGTTGGAACATCGTAACACCAATAAGGCATGACCTCAAATGATACGTAGTAAAACATGATTTCACGGTTTACACATATCTCTTAACAAATAGACACGTATACAATATAAGATTAGCTCACTCCCTGTCATACTTAGAGAAATCACAATATTAGTATCATTATGTAAGTATGCGTCTGTCTTTTGGTTGTGTCCTTCATTGACAGCAAGGGAGTCGGTC
Organism: Periplaneta americana; assembly: GCA_025594305.2. Taxonomy (NCBI): domain Eukaryota; kingdom Metazoa; phylum Arthropoda; class Insecta; order Blattodea; family Blattidae; genus Periplaneta; species Periplaneta americana. The sequence continues at coordinate 202,746,826 of JAJSOF020000003.1, read as the reverse complement.
ATTTGTTTTTTAAATCACACTTTTGTTCGTAAGTCAGTTTTGATAATACAGCTGTCCTAAAAAAATTCAAGTAAATTAGTGCCAGGAACTGTTATTTCGCTCATTATTTATTATATCAGCTACAATGCACAAATGTCAAAGCTAGCTTCTTGCGAGCCTTGCGACTAGGGTAGCTTAGTTAGAAAGGGATGGAAAATCTGCGGGGTGATTACACAGAAGAAACCAGTCTGCTTGGAAGCTGGTGTGTGCAGGCTTCTTGTTTACTGCTGCATCACAAATCATCCTGAGCTGCCGCATCACAATATTTAACGCGTAAATATAAATTCTATTAAAATTAATAAATAATTTTCTCCATAAACTGCCAGTTTATTATGAAATTATTATTAACTGAGGAAGCTAAGCTTTTTAGCTTACATTGACGCTACGCCACTGATAATCGGACAGTTAACATGGCTGGTTCTATTCAGATTTTACCATGTGATCAATATATGTGCATGCACCAGTACAAAATACAAAATGAATAATGTTTAGTAGCCTATCTTAATCTATATTATAAATAAATAGCATTTAAACCTAACATATGGGATGAAAAAAAAACAGTTGTTCTGAGCAATTTCCTTCCTTAGAATTTCGATGTTTGCCTAACCACTGTTATTCTATGAGCTTATCCTCATCCATCACTTGTGTATAAGTGGTAAATTCCACGACTACTTCTGTTGCTGTCATGAGTTCGAGTCTCTAATAATGTAAAGTAATTCATATGTTTGTTTCTATTTTTCCTTGCTTTCATCTGATATTTTGAAATAAGAACGTTCCTATTAACCCTTTAACGCCAAAATAAAAAACATTACCGAATATGTTTCCACCCAAGAATTACGTTTCTAGCTGTCTGTCAATGATATTTACAAAATATTTCGTTCGTATGTTAAACCGTTTGGTCACTAGGAGCTGTATTCATATGATCATGCTAGACGTTAATGTTAGCAAATCTGTTATATGTATTTGTCTCGGAGTTGACATCCAGCAAAAATATTAGCAACATTTATAAATATAATATTTGCAACTGAAAGCGGCTTCAGACCACAAAATACTTTATAAAAACATTCCTTTCGAAACAATTTTCTGTAATTACGAGTTTTTCATATCAATTCTAAGAAATAAAATAACACATACTTGTCACATTTTCTAGTGTAGGACAAGGAATTCGCACCTTCTTCTTTTGTCCTTGTGCGTAACGAGACACATTCAAAATAGGCTACACTCCAAGACAGATGGACGCTACTCTCACCACGGAATTGTCCACCCACTGCACAATACCATTTGAAATATTCACTATTTTGCAAGAGTCGCATATCTTTTTCTTCATGACGTAAGTGGGCAGTCTTTTGATATTCTGTTTTCATGGATTGTCCCAGTGGCACCATAACTGCGGTTATTGAGATAAACAAGTACTTTCACTCCTGTCAAAATAAATCCACAATAGTAGCGGCTTCAGTTCTTCTGGTAGTTCATCCAGCACATTTTCCAAAGTTTTCTTCATATTCGACATTGCCATTAGGTTTCTTCCTTGGTAAACATAAAAATTTATCAAATATCCAGTTGACGTATTGTGGCACCAGATTTTGTAGCCAAACCAGATGGGTTTTTCGCGGATAAATTGTTTGCAGCTGTGGCGTTCGTAATATTTGACCATGCACTCCGAAATCAAGACACTTTTCTGGTTGGAACAATTCCATGAATCGACTCTTCAAGTGGTTCATTATTGGACGAAGTTTGCACAATTTATCATTTTTGTCGACGCAATGAACGAACCGGTCCACACCTGTGGAGTAATGGTTAGCGCGTCTGACCGCAAAACCAGGTGGCCCGGGTTCGATTCCCAGTCGGGGCAAGTTATCTGGTTGAGGTTTTTTCTGGGGTTTTCCCTCAACCCAATATGAGCAAATGCTGGGTAACTTCCGGTGCTGGACCCCGGATTCATTTCACTGGCATTATCACTTTCATCTCATTCAGATGCTAAATAACCTAAGATGTTGATAAAGCGTCGTAAAATAACCTACCCTACTACTGAACGAAACGACAGATTTCCAAAAAGCAATCTCATCTCATGGTGTTCACAACTAGTTCATTGCATACATCATCTGCAGCTTCCCAATGTGGTCTCTTGCTGGGAACAGTATCCAGGAATATCTTCATCTCCTCGGAAGCTATCTTGGGGTCAATGCAGTTCTCGAATAATGCATTGTTGCATGATCCTTCTGTTAGAAAAATTTATAAGTTCATCATTTACAATCTTCTCAAAACAATCTACAGGTGACTTTCCATGCAACGTAATGTTGCTTTTAGACTGTCTTTTAGTTTTTTGTTTAAAGGCAGCAGCACTGAGGAACAAGAAGAATCATAATCAACTCCCCCAACACGTTCATTATAAGACAGAACTCCAGTTAGATTGTCGACAAAACCACTGCTGTCCTCGTCACCTAAATCTTCATCAGAATCGATGTGCACAGCAGGAGGTTCAATAAAATATGTTTTCCACATTATTTGGAGTGTCGTCTGATTCAATAATATCGATGGTTTCTTTCAGTGTCAATCCTCTAGGTACTTAAAAAAAAAAAAGGAATAGTGTGTTTATATTTGAAATGAAGCAATATTAGTGATAGATATAAATGCATATTATATTACCATATCTTACTGCCCATACAATTTTCTCCCTCTCCCTCTCCCCCTCCCCCTCTGTAATTGGGCACTGTTTTTTGCCCTCTTGTTGCTATAACAGCAGCCACCCTGTCAGACATGCTCTCCACTAGTTTGTGTAGGATATCCACTGGAATACGTCGCCATTCCTCTTGCAACATGGCACTCAGTTGGACAACTGAAGTTGGCCCCATGTTTCGACGGCTACTGTGCAGTGGTATGCATACAATAATGCTCACTGGTTGGACTGGCTGCACAGAGTCCTGATCTCAACCCCACTGAGCACCTTTGGGGCGAATTGGATCAGCGATGGTGTTGTAGAACTTGATGTGTGTACTAATCTCACCTGCACTCCACTGGAGAACTTCAAAGCGAAGCCACGCACTTTCTGCACGTAGATGGTGTTGTAGAACTTGATGATGTGTACTAACTAATCTCACCTGCACTCCACTGGAGAACTTCAAAGCCACGAAGCCACGATGATGTGTACACTTTCTGCACGTAGATGGTGTTGTAGAACTTGATGATGTGTACTAACTAATCTCACCTGCACTCCACTGGAGAACTTCAAAGCGAAGCCACGCACTTTCTGCACGTAGATGGTGTTGTAGAACTTGATGATGTGTACTAACTAATCTCACCTGCACTCCACTGGAGAACTTCAAAGCGAAGCCACGCACTTTCTGCACGTAGATGGTGTTGTAGAACTTGATGATGTGTACTAACTAATCTCACCTGCACTCCACTGGAGAACTTCAAAGCGAAGCCACGCACTTTCTGCACGTAGATGGTGTTGTAGAACTTGATGGTGTGTACTAACTAATCTCACCTGCACTCCACTGGAGAACTTCAAAGCGAAGCCACGCACTTTCTGCACGTAGATGGTGTTGTAGAACTTGATGCTGTGTACTAACTAATCTCACCTGCACTCCACTGGAGAACTTCAAAGCGAAGCCACGCACTTTCTGCACGTAGATGGTGTTGTAGAACTTGATGGTGTGTACTAATCTCACCTGCACTCCACTGGAGAACTTCAAAGCGAAGCCACGCACTTTCTGCACGTAGATGGTGTTGTAGAACTTGATGATGTGTACTAACTAATCTCACTGGAGAACTGCACTCCACTGATGAGAACTTCACCTGCACTCCACTGGAGAACTTCAAAGAAGCCACGCACTTTCTGCACGTAGATGGTGTTGTAGAACTTGATGCTGTGTACTAACTAATCTCACCTGCACTCCACTGGAGAACTTCAAAGCGAAGCCACTGCACTTTCTGCACGCACTCCACTGGTCGTGGATGGTGTTGATGGTGTTGTAGAACTTGATGGTGTTGTACTAACTAATCTCACCTGCACTCCACTGGAGAACTTCAAAGCGAAGCCACGCACTTTCTGCACGTAGATGGTGTTGTAGAACTTGATGGTGTGTACTAACTAATCTCACCTGCACTCCACTGGAGAACTTCAAAGCGAAGCCACGCACTTTCTGCACGTAGATGGTGTTGTAGAACTTGATGCACGAGATGTGTACTATGATGTGTACTAACTCTCACCTGCACTCCACTGGAGAACTTCAAAGCGAAGCCACGCACTTTCTACACGTAGATGGTGTTGTAGAACTTGATGGTGTGTACTAACTAATCTCACCTGCACTCCACTGGAGAACTTCAAAGCGAAGCCACGCACTTTCTGCACGTAGATGGTGTTGTAGAACTTGATGGTGTGTACTAACTAATCTCACCTGCACTCCACTGGAGAACTTCAAAGCGAAGCCACGCACTTTCTCCACGTAGATGGTGTTGTAGAACTTGATGGTGTGTACTAACTAATCTCACCTGCACTCCACTGGAGAACTTCAAAGCGAAGCCACGCACTTTCTGCACGTAGATGGTGTTGTAGAACTTGATGGTGTGTACTAACTAATCTCACCTGCACTCCACTGGAGAACTTCAAAGCGAAGCCACGCACTTTCTGCACGTAAATGGTGTTGTAGAACTTGATGGTGTGTACTAACTAATCTCACCTGCACTCCACTGGAGAACTTCAAAGCGAAGCCACGCACTTTCTGCACGTAGATGGTGTTGTAGAACTTGATGAGGTCACCACGGTCCTCGAACTCGAAGCTGGTGCCAGTGCCAGCCAGGTGTGTGGGAGTCGGTGGTGCGGATGGTGGGTGTGTCACAGGCAATGTACTAGACGAACGGATGCCATCTTTCGTCTCGTCACCTGCAAGTAAGACATAGCACTGCTGGCAGCTTCCCTCAAAGCAGCGACATTTTTAAGGTAAAATGGGACTCTGGAGTATGAAGGCTACGTGTGTGTCAAATGGTTTAACGAGAACAGAGAACTGGCGCCATGCACACTTGTAGAAGTAAATATTCATACCAAATGATACTCGTGGTTCCCTAAGTGTTACATTTTAAACGGGACCAGCCTCATGGTCTAGTGGTTAGAGCTTCTGGCTATAGTTCATGAGGTCCCGGGTTCGATTCCCGGCTAGAGCACAGGAATTTTTCCTTAATGGGGATTATTCCTGTGTTCGTCCATGGTCTGGAATTTAGGTTAAGTTTAGATTTAAGACCTCTCCTGGCACCACATTATCATAATCATCCTATCACATCATCGGGGTAATGTAACTCTGCCTTCCAGGCGCCCCAACCTCAGAAGTGGGTTACAACTAAGCCAATGCCAGGAGAGAAGACCAGAAATGTCGAAAAGACAACCTGGTGGCATTGGATTAAAAAAAAAAACATTTTAAACAGTGTAAGAATTTAAATAACTGAAAATAAATAAATTGAAAACCGCAAATTAACTTACAGAGTTGACCATTGATAACATAAAATATATTTAGCGAGTGAAAAAGTTTCTTATATAATTAATCAGACTGATTCCCAAAGAAAAGGGGATGTTAATGGAAATAGGGGAAAAAATTACCAGTCATACAAACCATCAGCAAGAAATACCATTATGGCCCGGTATTGTAAATATGCTCAATCTAAAGATTAAGTTAAATTGAAGTTAAACCTAACTGAGAGTTTAAATCAATGCACCGTATTACAGAGTCTTGATTAAGTTAAACTGTAGTAGACTATGATTGGTATTGCTGTTAGGAAAATAAAAGATGATCACTGCTGTTTTATTATATTACTGCTGTTAAAATGGCCAATGCTCGTGCAGAATCTTCATTAGGAAATATTTTTGTTCTCTGATAACAGAGGGAATATCATAAAAAACTTTACCGCTTACTACAGTATGCTTGTCAGACTTAACCTCAAATGGCTTCTTAATGCAGGCTACCAACGTTATACTCCCAAACACAATACAATCAGGCATGACCATCCACGACTGAACTCATACACAGTCAGCTGACTGATGAACTGCATTATAAGTGTGCGTATTTTATATGTTGTGTAGAAAGTTTATGAAACAGAATTCAGTCAAATAATAACATTATTTTTATGAGTTTGGTAATATTAGGTAGGGGAGAGAGGGGATACACTGGACAGTTTACCTTATTAAATTTTTGTGCACTAAGATTATTAATTAAAAAGATTCTTTCCACCTGGTTTTGATTTGTTGGACATCTGGCTGTCACTAAAAATTTTAATCATTTTCATATCAGTAAAACTGAAATCATCATTTGAATAGATTTGAAGAAATGCACTTTGTCCAAAGTATCCCCAGATATGGGGATACATTGGACAGAAATCAAAATATTTTGTGTACAGAAAAAAATGATCATACATGGTCTCTAAATTTCAAATACAATAATACTAACAAACTACAACTAAATTCACATATGTACAATCAATACAATACATTATTGGATACAAAATGGCATGAAATCAAAGTCAAAATAGGTCATATTTTCAAAACCCTTTTTGTTGTCTTTAATAGGTTCAGGCAACTTCAGCACAGTCTCCTCGTATGACACAAATGATACTGGCTCATCAGTTTCAATGAACCGATTAGAAGCGATCTGACGTTTAAAAAATTTCACATCATATCCATCCACGGCTCGATTAACAATTTGGGCTACATAATTTCTTGAAGTGTTTTTACCACTAACTCTGACAATTACAAAATCTCCAGAATGTAAGGAGTAAATGGGTTCAACTTCATTTTCATATGAATCTTGATCTGAGTCAGAGGTATTTTCACCTACTTCCTCTAAAGATGATGAAGACCTCTGACGAACTCTCCTCTTCTCTGCCTGTTTTCCCATTGAGTTTTTACATTTCCGTTCCACAATCTCATTTTTTTCTGGAGAATCTGTTGCTATCATACAACGACCCCTTTTTCGCCCACGACAGGACAATTTGCGAGGTGGTGCTTTTGGAAAGGGTCTTACTTCTTCAGGACTGACATATGTATTTTCGGTTTTCGAAGATGTTGGAGTTTCTAATGTTCTAGAGCTGGCAACTGAAGTAATTATAGCATCTTCTACTTTAGATCCTGCTTGTTCTTCTGCAAATGATCCTGGAGAACTTTGGTGGTTCAAAAGCACTGGAGGTGGGCGATATGATACTACAGACGACAAGAAATGTTCATCGGAGAATATATTTCGTCAAATGGAGAAATTCCACAAGATTTAAATCCCGATTTAATGTTTTCCGGGATCGCTGCTCTGTCTCATGCAGTTGCACTCATTCGTGGTAATTCAAAGATTGTCACACTTTCATTTGGATGACTAAGGTGCCAGGCGTTAACTGCTTCATTGAAGAATTTCTTGAAAGGACCAAACACGCAGC